>JACEEZ010000632.1:130000-172500 GCA_016584305.1 Chionoecetes opilio | reverse complement strand
CGAGGTCATATGGAGGCAGGTCAGCGTTCGTAGGTCACCTGTGGAATATATATTATATGTAGACATGGATAGATACACACATACGCACACATACATACATACATACATACATAGTACATACATACATACAACATACATACATAGTACATACATACATACATACATACATACATACATACATACATACATACATACATACATACATACATACATACATACATACAGATAGACAGACAGACAAATGTATGAAATCTTTTTTTTTCTATTATCAGTTTTAACTTTTTTTGAAATTTGTATATGACACTCTCTCTCTCTCTCTCTCTCTCTCTCTCTCTCTCTCTCTCTCTCTCTCTCTCTCTCTCTCTCTCTCTCTCTCTCTCTCTCTCTCTCTCTCTCTCTCTCTCTCTCTCTCTCTCTCTCTCTCTCTCTCTCTAATTAGCGTTGTGCCATATATAATCACATACAGCTTTTAATGGTCAAGGATGTCTGTCTGTCTGTCTGTCTGTATATATGAATGTAATATGTATGTATTTACTGTGTATGTATGTGTGTGTGTGTACTAGTTCACACACACACACACACACACACACACACACACACACACACACACACACACACCACACACACCACACACTTCCTCTTTTTTATTTATTTTTTTTTATTAATTCAACCCGTTATTAAGCACACACAGATGGGTTAAACAGTAGCTCAGTTAAGGCAGTAAATGTTCAAGATCCTTCCTCCCCTCTCACCCTCTCTTCCCTCTCACCCTCTTCCCTCTTCCCCTCTCCCCTCTCCCCTCTTCCCCTCTCACCTCTTCCCTCTTCCCTCTTCCCCTCTCACCCTCTTCCCTCTTCCCTCTTCCCTCTCACCCTCTTCCCTTCCCCTCTCACCCTCTCTTCCCTCTTCCCTCTCCCCTCTTCCCCTCTCACCCTCTCCCCTCTTCCCTCTCCCTCTCTCCCTCTCCCCTCTCACCCTCTCACCTCTCTTCTCCTCTCCCTCTTCCCTCTCACCCCTTCCCTCTTCCCTCTTCCCCTCTACCCTCTTCCCTCTTCCCCTCTCCCCTCTTCCCTCTTCCCTCTTCCCCTCTCACCCTCTTCCCCTCTCACCTCTTCCCTCTCACCCTCTTCCCTCTTCCCCTCTCTCCCCTCTCCCCTCTCACCCTCTCCCTCTCTCTCCTTTCCCCCTCCCCCTCTCTCTTCAATCCTCTCCTCCCTCTCCCCCTTTTCCTCCCTCTCCCCCTCCCTCCCTCTCTCACCCCCTCCCTACCCCCTCTCCCTCTCCCTCACACCATTCCTTCCCTTCACCCCCTCTCTCCCCTTCTCTCTCCCCTCCCTCTCACCTGGGCCACATAACTAAGAACATAAGAAGAACATAAGAAAATAAGGAAGCTACAAGAGGCCGCGAGACCTACACGTGGTAGTTCTGTTACCTAACACTACTTACATCCACCTTTCATCACCATCCATGAAATTTTCCAGCCTCCCTTTAAAGCTCTCTAATGACTCCGCACTAACTACCTGTCTACTGAGTCCATTCCAATCATTCACCACCCTATTTGTGAACCAGTTTTCCCCTATTTTTTTTAATTTACGCTTTTCCAGCTTGAATCCGTTACTTCTTGTTCTACCCTGGTTAATAGCCGTAAGAACTTTTCCTACCTCTCCTAGTACTGGAGGAAGACGTGAGTAGTAATAGCATTATAGCAGTAGTAGTAGTAGTAATACCTGAGCCTGGTAGCCGGAGAGGTGGTCTGACGTGTAGGTCACCACCTGCGTGCGGCCGTCGGGGAGGAGGACGCGGTACTCGCCCGTCGTGGTGTGCCCGTCCGAGGAGGTGGAGTGGCCGAAGTCGTTGGTGCTGTCGACATCCTTCACGCCCCACGAGTACACGAACGGCATGCCCTTGCTCTGTAGGAGTAGTGGTGGTGGTGGTGGTGGTGGTGATGGTGGTGGTGGTGGTAGAAACAATGGTAGTATAGCGACAGTAAAATGATGGACTGGATTAGCGCCGTCATTATGGACTGCGCTACCAAGGTATGTAAAACTATCCAAGATCTCAATGTCCTCACCGCACGCATGAACAGACTGTACTGTTTCATCTAGTAAGCCTCCAAACACCTGGACCTTGGTCTTCAGCCAGGAGACCTCAAGTCCCAAAGGCTTTGCCTCTTCATGCAGCGCCTCGAGAGCCATCACCAGGACCTCCAGCGACTCAGCAAAGATTACTGCATCATCGGCAAAAACAAGATCAGTGATCTTGGTGTTGCCGAGGGATGCTCCACAATCACTTTGATCTACAACTTTGCCCAATACCCAGTCCATACAAGTGTTGAAAAGTGATGGGGCAAGGACGCACCCTTGCCTCACTCCTGTATTCACAGGAAAGAAGCTGGATACACCTGCCCCACACTTCACAGCACTCTCAGTCCCAGAATACAGACCAGTCATCAAACCAATAGTCCTTGCAGGAATCCCGCGAAGTCGCAGAAGATCCCAGAGTGACTCACGATGCACTGAGTCAAACGCCTTCTTGAGATCAACATAGGCTGCAAGCATCACGTCGAAACTCACATCGGCGTTCCACCAGGACACTATATAGGCCTACACGAAGACTAGAGGAAGGCACAGAATAATAATACAAAAACAAATAAACACAAATTCATCTAACTTACCGGAGGAGGAGGAGGAGGAGGAGGAGCATGGTAGAGGCCAGAAGGAGGAGGAGGATGATGAGGATGAGGAGGAGGAGCGTTGTACAGACCAGAAGGAGGAGGAGGAGCGTTGTACAGACCAGAGGGAGAAGGATAATAGGCTCCATGGAGGTGGTTGGGTCCTGCCGTCACCACCACCACCACCGCCGCCGCCATCACCACCACCACTGCCTGGAGAGAGAGATAGGGGGAGAGGGGTTTGAGTGGAAGAAGGGAGGGAATGGGTGAGGGAGATGAAACAGAGGGGATAAAAGAGGGGTGCAGAGAAGAGAGAAAGAGGAGCAAGGAAGAAAGGAGAGGAGAGATGAGGAAAAGAGACAAAAATAGGAGAGATAGAGATAGTGGAGAGAAAAAAAAAGTGATAAAAGAGGAGTGCAGAGAAGAGAGAAAGAGGAGGAAGGAAGAAAGAGGAGGAGAGAAAGAGAAGGACTTGGAGATATGTATAAGGAGAGAAAAGAGAAAAAAGGGATAAAGAAAATAGGGAAAGTGGAAGAAGAAGAGGTAAATAAAGAGGGAAGAGGAGGAGGAGGAGAGAGAATATGCATGGGGAAATAAAGAAGGGGGGCATATATCTAAAAAAAAGGGGGGCGTATATCCATAAAATCTAGGTGGGACATATATCTAAAAAAAGGGGGGGCATATATTCTAAAAAAAAAGGGGGGCATATATCTATAAAAAAAAGGGGGGGCATATATCTATAAAAAAAAAAGTGGGGGCATATATCTATAAAAAAAAAGTGGGGGCATATATCTATAAAAAAAAAGGGGGGGCATATATCTATAAAAAAAAAGGGGGGGCATATATCTATATAAAAAAAAGGGGGGGCATATATCTATAAAAAAAAAGGGGGGGCATAAATCTATAAAAAAAAAAAGGGGAGGCATATATCTATAAAAAAAAAGGGGGGGCATATATCTATAAAAAAAAAGGGGGGGCATATATCTATAAAAAAAAAGGGGGGGCATATATCTATAAAAAAAAAAAAGGGGGGGGCATATATCTATAAAAAAAAAAGGGGGGCATATATCTATAAAAAAAAAGGGGGGGCATATATCTATAAAAAAAAGGGGGGGCATATATCTATAAAAAAAAAAAGGGGGGGTGAATTACAGGGGAAGAACCTTTAAATGAATCTGTATTTTTCATGTATTTATATGTATTTCTTAATTATTTTGTATATAAGATTGTATGTCCTATTTATGTGTGTGTGTGTGTGTGTGTGTGTGTGTGTGTGTGTGTGTGTGTGTGTGTGTGTACCTTCTTCATAGCCATGTTTCGTATCGTAATGGAGGAGGAGGAGGAAGAGGAAGAAGGAGGAACCACAACTGATGTAGAGAGAGAGAAGCAAGCACTATATATACTGCTTTGGAGGGGGAGGGAAGGGAAAGAGAGAGAGAGAGAGAGAGAGAGAGAGAGAGAGAGAGAGAGAGAGAGAGAGAGAGAGAGAGAGAGAGAGAGAGAGAGAGAAAAAAAAAACATTGGATCCTGAGGGGAGGTTGAGAGATTATTTCCTTTTTTTTTTTTTTCTCTCTTCTCTCTCTCTCTCTCTCTCTCTCTCTCTCTCTCTCTAGCCCTTGGCCTAACTGTCTCATTGTGTCAGCCTATAATTCCTCCTTTAATTCCTCCTTTCTCCCTTCCCATCCATGCTGTGTATCAGTGAACTTGAACCATCGTCATCATCATCATCATCATCATCATTGTTATTATCATAGTATTATCATTATCCTGATGTCATTATTATTATCACTGATCTTTATCTTTATTTTTTTATTATTTGACTTCATCTCACACACACACACACATACACACACACACACACACACACACACACACACACACACACACACACACACACACACACACACGCAAACGCACACTGCCACGATGGTCAAGTGGATAGCGCACTGGCCTGCCATTCTGTGGTAGCCGGTTCGAATTCTTACTGCTCACGGGGATTTTTCATTGACAAACTTCGGACTGTTATAAGTATCCGCCTTGAGCAAGGGGATGGGTGTGTGTGGTGTGTGAGGTCCCAGCATTGCCCAAAGATCGATAATAATGAGCTCCAAGCTAGCTCCGGGAGGGTGAAACTGGCGATCGCGAGTCCGACTCGCGTGGACAAGACCATGGGTGAATGACTCTCTCTCTCTCTCTCTCTCTCTCTCTCTCTCTCTCTCTCTCTCTCTCTCTCTCTCTCTCTCTCTCTCTCTCTCTCACGCAATAATGTTATAATAAGACAGACAGACAGACAGACAGCCTACCTACTATTATTATTATTACTAATAGACTACTACTACATTTTATTTGCCAGAATGATAATTATTTGATTGTAATGATGGTAGGATTATAGTAGTATGTAGTAGTAGTGGTGATAGTAGTAGGCAGTGGCGGCTCGTGATAAAATACAATGGAGGGAGTGCAAGCTTCACACAACAGTGGGATACACAAATGTTACCTATCTCAGGTATGAGTTGTAGTTGATGTTCACGGATTTCAGGGCATGGTAGTAGTGGTAAGTAAGTAAGTAAGTAAGTAAGTAAATTTATTGCCATTAAATATTACAATATAAACTGAGATTGATATTATGTAGTGTTGAGGCAGTCTTTCGCGCGTCAGCTCCGTGACAGACGGTTTTATATATATATCAGAGCTGGGATTCGGTAGATTTTTTCTACCGGCGGTATCGGTATTCGGTAGATGAAAACGGGCCATTCGGTTCGGTATTGCGGTAGATTTCCAAAAAATATACCGACTGCTTCGGTATTTCGGTATTTCGGTTCGGTAGATTAAAAAAAAAAATCCAAGTGTTTGGCGTCAAAAAAACAGTATTAATTTTTCCAATATCAAAAATTCCTCCGGATGTTCTGTAGATACAATACTAATAAACATATATATATGCCAAATTTGAAGTGATTTAAACCAATAAGGAATAAAGAGAAGCATTTTGTAGCTATTGGGCAGACGAACGAACAGACACTCAGACAAATACTGGCAAACCCATAATCCCCACTCCTTTTTGGAGTGGGGATAAAAACATTGATTTACTATAAATAATATTACAATACATTAACAAAATATTCTAAGAATATATGTCTGCAGTGTAGACGGAACAGATGAGAAACGAAGGCAGTAACTATTGCAGTTTATATGTAACTTATCACAATATCTATGACTATTAGTATAAAATTTGTTAACAAGAGTAGCAAAAGCATATCAGTTAGGTAACTAGATTCACTACAATACATCTACATTGATTCCGAAAAAACTCATTTATAATTAACTATAACATTGGTACATTCATTTGAAAGTATTTGCTATTTGCCTTGGTTACTGTTCCATATATCATCGATATATCATTATATGGCACACATTTTCAACGTAATTTTTTTTAGCCACACTCAGTGACACTCGTGTTGTGCCATATATTGCACAGGCAAACTATATCTATTATTTTCTTACAAAACTGCCATAGACATTCAAAGAAGTTATATAACAATAGACTAATGTTAGTTGTACGCTGTATAATTTTTACTCACCTCAAAGTATGATAGTAATTCGGTAGTAGCGTTCTAAATGTGGAGCTCCGCAACAGAACCAACCGGTCCCGAATCCATCAGCTGACTGACTAAGTAAACAAATTGTGGTGCCATCTATTGGCGTATTTTTCCAACTTCAATTCAATTCTACCGAAGAAATTCGTTCGGTAGATCCATTCGGTATCGGTATCGGTATCGGTAGAGGTTTGGTACCGAAGATTCGGTAGCGGCAGATAAATCTACCGCCGGTAGTACCGAAATACCGAAATACCGAATTTCATTCGGTAGTCCCAGCTCTGATATATATAGATACAATATGTATTACAGGCAACCCTTAATAACAGTTATTTTTACATTGATCAGTTATTGTTACCTAGTAATAATACTAACATAATAACAACAATAATAACTAAGATATTTACAAAATCAAGGTTTATTAATTGAGGGCTTAAGAAGTCTGGTTAGCTACGGTAGCAAATGTGGTTTTAATTTCTTCTTAAACATAAATAAATTGTCAGTAGCAGTAAACTGTTTGATGTCTGTTGGTAGTGTGTTCCATGTAGGAGGACCATTACACACAATACTATTTTCAAAGAGTGTTGTGTTAAATCGTGGAGACTTAAGATTACAGTCATTACTTCTCGTGATGTGTTGTCTGTCTATGAATTCAAAAAGTTGAGTTTCAGAATATCATGAATCAGGTTCCTATGTAAAAGAAGAGAAATTCATCGTTCAAAAGGTGTCTGTGGGGGCTGTTGGATACCTGCCCCACTTGTAGGAAGCCATGTCTTGTGGAGGAAAGATTTCGCAAGGGGACAAAGGTTGTGATTCGCCAGGAGTGCCTTTCTTGTGGAATTAATCCACATAAGACTTTTAATCCACATACCATACTCAAGTAGGAATATCATGGTAAAAAGGTAAAGATGGGATAAACGTTATGCTGCGCGTGGCCTTCGGTGCTCATCTCCGTGGCATTTGCCCTTTGAGGTTAGGGTGGGTGAGAACCCGCTTCCCCGGGACACAGGGCTATAGTGTGACATCGGGATTACCACAGTTACATTCCCCAGGTTTCCCCAGGTACCCATTTATCAAATGAGCCAGGTCCCACAGATTCGTAACCAGACATGCTAGCCACTAAGCCACGAAGGCGACAAATTATTGGACTTTTAATCCACATACCACAGTATACTCAAGTATGAAGATCATGGTATACGGTTGAATTACCAAATAATAACACGTTATGCTACATAGATTGGTAATACATTGTCTGGGGAGGGGGTGTGGCCAATACCTCTCCCGAGTGTCTATAGAATTTGTCTATGCAAAAGGAGTGCACTTCTAATACAAACATATCTTTCATTCATCTTTGTTTTTGTTTTTGCAGACTCATTCTGGCAACCCTTCACTGCAATGAGAACAGCAGTCGCTCGCAAGCAAAAACAAAAACTGGGGAATACCCTTACACCATTGTTTTCCCAAAGTTCAAAAACAAGGATGGATCCGGTTATAGCATCCAGAAGAAAAAGCTAGGTTCCAGCCACATACGGTATGTACATGTAGTGGTCAAAATGACCATCTACACCGTGGTCACCATTATGTAGTGCCCACCTTGGGAGTGTACTCTACAGTCCTGGTTACTCCGCTGCCACCACCCACATTAAGTGGGAAAAAATATATGAATGAACAAAAATAAAAGATTTAAGAAAATATGTAAGTACTGGTTGGAAGCTGAATGACAACGCGTTAATATATTTCTAATTATAATATATTTAACTCTTTACTGTCTCACTTGGTAATTATTATACATTCACAAGTTATCTTAATATTAAGTCTTCCTTCCCTCCTAGTGATACGCACATGTAATGCTCAAGTCGTTATCCTAATATAGTTTACTATCTTTGGTAACTTCGGTTGCACTGTCACCACATTAACGATACGCACATGTAATGCTCAAGTCGTCATCCTAATCTAGTTTATTATCTCTGGTAACTTCAGTCGCACTGTTACCACTTTAACGATACGCATGCGTAATGCTCAAGTCGTCATCCTAATATAGTTTACTATCTCTGGTAACTTCAGTCGCACTGTTACCCCTTAACGATACGCACATGTAATGCTCAAGTCGTTATCCTAATATAATGTATACGTAGTCTATCCCACTTCCAAAGTTTCCCTCTCACTTATTTTTCTATTTCCTTCTTCTTTCTCCTTGTCCTCACACGGCTGGCTGTGACATGTTGTAGTTGCCCCCTCTGCTAATTTGTGAGCGCTTGGCCCCCTGGTCCGCCAACAGCATCCTACCTTGGGACCCTAAGTAATACACTTTATTAGTCCTGGTCAACAAAAGGAATCACCAGTAAGTCATGTCTACATCTCTAGTTAACAAATATTTCATAACATACCTTTACCAAGGGCGAGAATATCACCTCCCCACAGGCGACTTAACTCAATGAACGTCGAGCTGCTTCTAAAATTATCCTAACCTAGGATCCCCGTTCTCACCTCGTTTCGCTACGTGTCTAATTATTACTGGCTTAAAATATAAGCCTAACCAGTGATTCAGGAATGAGGCGTGGAGGAAAATTCCTCGTTAGCTTATTGATACTTATGTGTTATTTCATCTCTTCCCCTATTAATGTAATTTCTCGCGTTACATACATATGTGTCCACTAGCCTTTGGCCAGATACTGTAGGGTGCAACAAGAGAGATCGTGGCATCTAAGGCTGCTGTTAGGGCATTAATGATTGAGATCAAGACATGTTAGGCTGACAACATATTTGTTACACTCCAATCATCACTCTGCACGTGCACTGAATCACATGTATTAATATCAAATACTATTTCTATTTTCTATATTCAGCTTATGCATCAAAATTGATGGAAACACTTTGTGATGAGATGACGCTTTATGATGTTGTGAGAGCCACAGAAATTTGCTGAAGTTCAGAAGAATGTCAACATTCCACCACCATTAGCTTCACAGTTTGATCATCCTGACAGAGAAGAAGCAGTGTCCAAGTGGTTAAAGCGTTTCAATCTTCCGTAAGTTTAATGTAGTAATAACTTTGAAATATCATATTACAATATTTTTATTTCTTAAAATATAAAAATTTCTGAGGAAATGTATTGAGTATACATTTCCTCAGAAAATTTTCAATAAATAGGTGCAAATATCACATAAATGACAATATAATTTTCATATGGCAGTCACTGCACAGGCTGGTATCACAACGCGTATTTTTCTTAGAACCATGTATAAATTAGCGTTAACTAAATAAATAACCTCATCAATCGGGAAAAATTACCCGATTTCATGATGTTATTTATTTAGTTAACGCTCATTTATGCATGCTGCTAATTCATTTATCAGATAACGAAATATATCAATGGAAAGCTAATGAAATTCCGCTTCTATTCATATTGTCCATGTAAAAAGTTTTCGAGCAAAATATTAAATGGGAGCTGGAGTTGGTGAATATAAGTTCATGCATATTTCTTGAGTCTCATAATGGCCTTTCTTTAGTGTGTTTTACGGTTTTTTATTTGATAATATTATAGAACAAACATTTCCGAAGACAACAGTATATCTTTTATACTGATAAACATATATTTGGTAGGGGAAAAGTACCTTAAGCTGGCAAACACGGGCGGCAAGTGGCGTTTGTTGGTCCTCCAGCTCGCATTTCCCGCGCCTGTCGCACCCACAACAAGGGCTGTGACGTCACGTGCAAGACACCTATTCTTGAAAATAAAGTCGGTACCGCTTGATTTCAGTCTTTTCATTTAGTGTCAGCTGGGATAAGTTGATGTTTTGCAAATACTTCACTGGATTTTCCATCGTCATAGGGTAATTAAAGAAAGCACGATATAACCACACCGTCTACACGCACTGTAAACACTAGAGGGACGAGACTCAGCTGCCTCGACTGCAGCTCATTGTGTTCACAAGGGGCGCGGCGGCAGCGCAGACATGAATCGTACAGCAAATATGAAAGTAACTTAAATTTTGGTCTGGTTTTAATGAAAATTCACTTAGTAACGTATTAAAAATAATTAAATAACATATAATGACTTTTTATTGTGATATAGGCCTCTTCCATTTGTGCCCAAGTTGCATGAACCAGTTCTTTCAGTTCAGGGTTGGGTTCTGGGTTCAGGGTTGGGTTCGCGTGTCACAAATGGAACGCAAAAACCCCGTTTTTTGTTTACAAACATACTCAGCTGGCGAGGCAATTTAAAGTAATCGTCCAGACCATTTCATCATTCCTGATTTAATGCAATCAAATCATAGCCATTGACGAGTATATCAACAATACGTCGTCACTTTTTGTATCCAGTCAGCCGTTTTTAAATAATCCGCAATCAAAATCTGCAAATTCCCCGAGTTCTCAAAACGCACGCAAGATTTGCAGACGCTCAGGCTCAGGCTCCGTGACGTACCATCAGGGAGGATCCTCTTCCCGCGCTGATCAGAGGCACGTAAACACAGAGATAAATATAATAGTACTTGAAGATATTTGGGTGTTTCTGATAGATTTTTTTGCTATATGCCACATGCATGCATTCTTTATGGGTGCAGCATGCTTCCTTCCCACACACACGCCTGCACACCGACACCCTTCCCACACACACGCCTGCACACCGACACCCTTCCCACACTCACGCCTGCACACTCGCCTCCGTCCCACACACACGCCTTCACACCGACACCCTTCCCACACTCACGCCTGCACACCGACACCCTTCCCACACACGCCTGCACACACGCCTCCTTCCCCCACACACGCCTGCACACACGCTTCCTTCCTACACACACGCCTGCACACCGACACCCTTCCCACACACACGCCTGGGAAATACTTTGGAACTCATCCTTCCGGCTTTGACTGAAATGAACTACCGCACTGTATTGTATGCTTATTATACTTCACATCTGTAAAGGTTCCAGAGTGCGCTCAGCCTTGGTTAACCCACACGACTGCTATGAAATATGAGGTGCCTCAAAAAATTCTAAGTCCAGTTAGGTTAGGTTAGGTATACTTTGTGGTTAAGGTTAGGTTAGGTTAGGTATACTTTGTGGTTAAGGTTAGGTTAGGTTAGGTATACTTTGTGGTTAAGGTTAGGTTAGGTATACTTTGTGGTTAAGGTTAGGTTAGGTTAGGTTAGGTTAGGTTAGGTATACTTTGTGGTTAAGGTTAGGTTAGGCTAGGTATACTTTGTGGTTAAGGTTAGGTTAGGTTAGGTATACTTTGTGGTTAAGGTTAGGTTAGGTTAGGTTAGGTATACTTTGTGGTTAAGGTTAGGTTAGGTATACTTTGTGGTTAAGGTTAGGTTAGGTTAGGTTAGGTATACTTTGTGGTTAAGGTTAGGTTAGGTTAGGTATACTTTGTGGTTAAGGTTAGGTTAGGTATACTTTGTGGTTAAGGTTAGGTTAGGTTAGGTTAGGTATACTTTGTGGTTAAGGTTAGGTTAGGCTAGGTATACTTTGTGGTTAAGGTTAGGTTAGGTTAGGTATACTTTGTGGTTAAGGTTAGGTTAGTTAGGTTAGGTATACTTTGTGGTTAAGGTTAGGTTAGGTATACTTTGTGGTTAAGGTTAGGTAGGTTAGGTTAGGTATACTTTGTGGTTAAGGTTAGGTTAGGTATACTTTTGTGGTTAAGGTTAGGTTAGGTATACTTTGTGGTTAAGGTTAGGTTAGGTTAGGTATACTTTGTGGTTAAGGTTAGGTTAGGTATACTTTGTGGTTAAGGTTAGGTTAGGTATACTTTGTGGTTAAGGTTAGGTTAGGTTAGGTATACTTTGTGGTTAAGGTTAGGTTAGTTAGGTTAGGTATACTTTGTGGTTAAAGTTAGGTTATGTTAGGTATACTTTGTGGTTAAGGTTAGGTTAGGTATACTTTGTGGTTAAGGTTAGGTTAGGTTAGGTTAGGTATACTTTGTGGTTAAGGTTAGGTTAGTTAGGTTAGTATACTTTGTGGTTAAGGTTAGGTTAGGTTAGGTATACTTTGTGGTTAAGGTTAGGTTAGGTTAGGTATACTTTGTGGTTAAGGTTAGGTTTGGTATACTTTGTGGTTAGGTTAGGTTAGGTTAGGTTAGGTATACTTTGTGGTTAAGGTTAGGATAGGTTAGGTATACTTTGTGGTTAAGGTTAGGTTAGGCTAGGTATACTTTGTGGTTAAGGTTAGGTTAGGTTAGGTTAGGTATACTTTGTGGTTAAGGTTAGGTTAGGTATACTTTGTGGTTAAGGTTAGGTTAGGTTAGATTTTTACATATAGTGACTTTGATGATTTTTTGGGGGAGCCATAAATCACTTATATTTGCTTCCCCCACCCAAAAACCCCGTATTCCCGCCAGTTCCCCAGGCTTGTTGGCTATAGGGGGAAGAAAAAAAAGATAGGGGTGAAGGACTTCTTCCAAAGTTTTACCCACGCCTGCACACACGCCTCCTTCCCACACACACGCTTGCATACACGCCTCCTTCCCACACACACGCCTGCAGACACGCTTCCTTCCCACACACACGCCTGCACACCGACACCCTTCCCACACAGACGCCTGCACACACACACGCCTGCACACACGCCTCCTTCCCACACACACGCCTCCTTCCCACACACACGCTTCCTTCCCACACACACGCCTGCACACCGACACCCTTCCCACACACACGCCTGCACACCGACACCCTTCTTACACACACGCCTCCTTCCCACACACACGCCTGTGTAATGCCCGTTATTCAGAAGAGATAGGATGGGAATTATTATCATATAATTCCCGGGTTATGTCCCGTAAGCAATTCAATCTTTTAGTTTTCTCGTGTAAGTTTATCTTCTTTCTTCCTATCTTCCATTTCTATCTTCCTTCCTTCCCTCACTCCCTCCCCCCCCGACATTCCGCGTGCGAGTCAACATTCGTGGGATACTTATTTCGCGATCAGTGATAACTAATGGATTCAAAACTTTTCATCCTCCCCTCACCCTCCTATCAGATCAAGGAACACTCCTAGATTCTTAATGTCCTTCAAAATAGTCACCATAGTGAGAGATCACGTTCATAAATGGATGTGTTAGTCGAGTTATTTGCTAAATTAAAAGTCGACCAAATTTATGGTTCGCCTCCATTACCACACCACTCCAAAAGCCCGCGTTCGGATGCTGGACACGAACCTCAATAAACACTTTCCTCGGTTATTGGATTAAACATATTAAATTCTTCTATATCAAAGTAACAGGACTGTATTATAGGCAGCCCTTTCTTAGGTACACTAGTTTCATTATTTAATTAGTTATTTCGGGATTATAAGCTCTTCAGGAGAGGCCAAGTTCAGGGTATCCAAACATTCCCCTCTTTTCCCGCGGGTCTTGGTTCACCCTAAAGACGGCAGTCTCTCTCCCACTCCCCGACAGGTAAGACGTACGACGTTCGCTCCTATTCTCCCCCCCCCCCCCTTTCCTTGTTATAATATTGTTATCTATATTCCAAATATGGGTACCGATGTTTAGTTTTCACTAACGTAAAGGAGGCCTGCCCCATCCTTATAAGTATTATTAACGGAGTCTCTCTCCCACTCCCCGACAGGCGGACATCTAGGCCTTGACGCAAAGGGCCCGATACATGGTTTTTAGTGAAACACACACAACATTCTTACTCTTATATTCCCCCCTATTATCTTCCATGTATAATTATAAGTATTCAGCGGTATGTTACCTAAGTGAAGGATAATTTATCAATAAGGTTCAGGGAGGGAGGTGTATGCTCACCAGAGCTTACCTTCATCACATGGGAAGAGCTTCCTGTATCAGAGTGTAAAGGTTTAATTATATCAGATTAGAGCTTTCCTGTGTTGGGATGGAGAGCTTTCTGATGTTGGATTAACACTTATATGTTTGTCTGTGATCTCAAACAAGAGACATACTACTTCAGCATGAATAAATAGGATGATGTTTTCAAATATAGTTCTTGTGTTTATTATAAAAACCCCAGGTGATTATTCTGCGTTAGGACAGTAATTCCCCACACTTCCAAAAGAGTCAGCCTTACTCGGTATAATTCCACGTATCAATCACGACTACCAAGATAAATCTAATATTAATATTATTCAAACACGCCCAGGGAGTAACCCAGAGAACTACTCGCTTGAGCTGGTGGCAGCACTTCCCCTTAACTCATACCCTTTCCCCTTAACCTAAACTCCTACCCCTTCCCCTTAAATTCATCCCCATTTCATTACTCTCCGCAGCGAGAAGTGTTCATACTATAATAACATAGTGAAGTCATAAGACTAGTTTTCAATTCTCAATTCAAGTTGTAATCAAATGAAAAATTATAATCAATTAATATCATTCAAATAACAAAGGCACCAGGTATAAACTTCTTCATAGGAAGTTCTGGCAACACACCTGCACACACGCCCTCCACACACGTGTGTGTTGTGTGTGTATGTGTGTGTGTGTGCAGGAAGGGTGTTGGTGCGCAGGCGTGTGTGTGGGAAGAGGGTCGGTCACAGCGACAGATTCACTGTCTGACACCGAAGTACAATCGGTCATCATAACATTTGCCGACAGGTGTCAGACAGAGTGTCTGCGGGCGTCCCTGTTCTGACGTCATCAATAACAGTCGTATCCCTGTTGGAGGGAAGATTTTTTTTTTCGCGCGCTTTTTACAAAAGTCGTGTTTTTACGGAAATAAGGCCTGGAAATCAATTATTTTTGGTGGATTAGGTGTTTTGAATACATTCAACATAATTAGGCAAAAAAAAAATGGGTCTGGACGACTACTTTAAGAGAGAGAGAGAGATAACGAGAGAGGAGAGAGAGAGAGAGAGAGAGAGGAGAGAGGGGAGAGAGGAGAGAGAGAGAGAGAGAAGAGAGAGAGATGGAGGGGAGAGAGGAGAGATGAGAGAGAGAGAGAAGGAGAGAGATAAGAGAGAGAGAGAGAGAGAGAAGAGAGAGAGAGAGAGAGAGAGAGAGAGAGAGAGAGAGAGAGAGAGAGAGAGAGAGAGAGAGAGAGAGAGAGAGAGATAACGAGAGAGAGAGAGAGAGAGAGAGAGAGAGAGAGAGAGAACGGGAGAGAGAGAGAGAGATAACGAGAGAGAGAGAGAGAGAGAGAGAGAGAGAGAGAGAGAGAGAGAGAGAGAGAGAGAAGAGAGAGAAGAGAGAGAGAGAGAGAGAGAGAGATAACGAGAGAGATAACGAGAGAGAGAGATAACGAGAGAGAGAGATAACGAGAGAGAGAGAGAGAGAGAGAGATAACGAGAGAGAGAGATAACGAGAGAGATAACGAGAGAGAGAGAGAGAGAGAGAGAGAGAGAGAGAGAGAGAGAGAGAGAGAGAGAGAGAGAGAGAGAGAGAGAGAGAGAGAGAGATAACGAGTGATATAACTCAGCTAGCTGCTATGTGAAGGGATCATATCAAGTTTAAGATCGCGGGAAGGCATGGCCTCCACCAGCCATGTATGCCTCTTTTATGCCGTCTGACATCCTCTCCGACTCGTGCATGCGGAAAACCCTTCACGATAAGAGAAATAGGGCCCAAGGCGACCATTGTTTGTTATGAACTGAAAACTCTACCCAAGCTACCCACCTCTCAATGTGAGTAGAGAAAGTTCACGGGTTTTGCTGAGTCGCTACGCGCTTTGCCTCGGACCCAGGTTTTCGTGCGCAAATGGAACGCCTGAATTCTTGGGTTCCGTGAACTGGTTCTTGAAATGTCGCAAATGGAAGAGGCCTTATATTTGTTAGTAGTGTATCAATTCTGCTGTGTCTAAAGGCATCATACATTCATACACCTGGCAGTGAGTGTCTGGGGGTGCTGCAGATATGCAGCCCTATGCCACGAGCCGCCACTGTAATAGTTATAGGAGTAGAAGTGGTGGTGGTGGTGGTGGGCAGGATATTGTGAGAGGAGGAGGAGGAGGAGGAAGAGAGGAGGACAGGAAACGCCTATATATCCCTCCTTTCCTCCTCCTCCTCCCCCTCCTATCTCTCTCTCTCTCTCTCTCTCTCTCTCTCTCTCTCTCTCTCTCTCTCTCTCTCTCTCTCTCTCTCTCTCTCTCTCTCTCTCTCTCTCTCTCTCTCAACCGGTTATAAGAAACAGGCATTAGAGGTGGATGTATATTAATAGACCTACAATATAATACCACGTGTAGCCTACGTATGCCTACCATCTGTTCTTTATATTTTCTTTAAGGTAGAACCAAAGACATTCAACACCAAGATACCTCACTCCGGGGTGCCCTGTGGTGCGCGTGAAATCGACCTCCGCCGTGCGGCAGGAGTTAACAGTCTGCTAGTCCATTCACTTGCTGCATATGACTATCAATGAAAATCATATAGACTATGGTTTATCAGTATATATGATATAATGTTATATCTTCGTAAATGTTTGTTCTATAATATTATCAAATAAAAAACAGTAAAACACGCTAAAGAAATGCCATTACGAGACTTTGAAGAAATATGCATGAAATATTATTCACTTCAACTCTTCGCCATTTAAAACTTTGCGAGTCAACATTTACCATGAAACATATCAATAGAAGCGCAATTTTATTAGCTTTCCATTGATATATTTCGTTTTGTGATACATGAATTAGAACCATGCATAAATTAGCGTTAACAAAATAAATAAAATCATCAATCGGGTAATTTTCCCGATTGATGATGTTATTTATTTAGTTAACGCTAATTTATGCATGGTGCTAATTCATTTATCAGAAAACGAAATATACAAGTGAATAAATAACATCATCAATCGGGAAAATTACCCGATTGATGATGTTATTTATTTAGTTAACGGTAATGTATGCATGGTTGTAATTCATTTATCCGAAAACTAAATATAGCAATGGAAAGCTAATAAAATTGCGCTTCTATTGAGATGTTTCATGGTAAATGTTGATTCGCAAAGTTTTAAATGGCGAAGAGTTGAAGTGAATATTCTTTGGTCATATGCAGCAAGTGAATGGGGCCAGCAGACTAGTTTAACACCTGCCGCACGGCGGCGCCACCGTCAGCGGATAACAGAAGTTGCATTGGAGGGACCGCGAGTGAGGTATCTTGGTGTTGAATGTCTTTGGTAGAACGGGAATACGTCTTGATTTATACTGTTTTTCGCTACCATCTTCTGTTCTCTTTAAGTGATTCAATATATTACTTCCTACTTGTACCTGAATATATGTTCTTCTTATCGTTCTTATTTGCAAGTCTCACAGACGATTATTTACTCTTAACAGGCCGATACAAGGTTAAATAGGCCTGTACTCTCTCTATATAATTAACCTCCTTAAATTGGGCCTATATGATTTGTTTTGCGTCTAATTTATCTAACTTTGTGAAACGCAATAATGTTCTTTATGTTCTGAGCTAAACTACTAGACTAAAACATAACGCAAAGATGATTCATGCAAAGAGCACTTATTTGAGCTGAACTGGAAGAACAGCTGCAGAAGATGAATAAATTAAGACATGAATTCTCTATACTCATCATGAACACAGAAGCAGCAAAGTCTTATGGAAGAATGTATACTCATGGACAGATAACAGATAACACAGACAGAGGTTAGGATAAAGGAAATGTAAAATAGTATAAAGCAAATATACCTACTTATACCAGCTCTCTCTTGTTGCAAGCTCTACATCTATCTTTAGTATCTATAGGAAGGAAGAGGATACCAGACATGATAGATAGCAGGAGATATAGAAAGAATAGGATAGAATAAAGATAAATGGTAAACGAGGATATAGACGCAGAAAAAACATATTATAGCCTCTCTCTTGTTGCTATAGCTTCTTACCTCTTATCTTTAGTATCTATAGGAAGGAAGAGGATACAGACACTGATAGGATAGGCAGGGAGATATAGAAAGAATAGGATAGAATAAAGATAAATGGGTAAACGAGGATATAGACGCAGAAAAAACAATATTATAGCCTCTCTCTTGTTGCTATTGCTTCTTACCTCTTATCTTTAGTATCTATAGGAAGGAAGAGGATACAAACACTGATAGATAGACAGAGAAACATAGAGGGAAAGACAGGATACAGATATATGGCTAAAAGGTGGTATTAACGCAGAAAAAGCTATTTTATTTGTTATTTGTTATTTGTTTTGTTTAGAGGATAATGCCTCAGAGCCATAGTGATCTACCGCTGCTGCATATTAGTGTTGGCCGAAGCCACCACCCCGGGGGGGGGGGTTACAAACCCCCGGCTGGCACCCGGTACCCATTCACTGCTGGGTGGACAGGGGCTAGGGATTTAAGAAAGACCACCCATCTATCTTTCGCTCCGCCCGGGGATCAAACCCGGGACTTCTCGGTCCCGGCTATATTATAACCTCTCTCTTGTTGCCACTGCTTCTTACCTCTTATCTTTAGTATCCATAGGAAGGAAGAGGATACAAACATTGATAGATAGACAGAGAAACATAGAGGGAAAGACAGGATAAAGATATATGGCTAAAAGGTATAAAGCCTTGAATAAAGTTATAGTAGTTGCCTTCCAAACATCACAATCTATAGGACCGAATAGGATACAAACACTGGTATATAAATAGAGACACAGGGAGAAAGCCAGGATAAAGATATATGGCGTAAAAGGTGGTATAAAGCCTTAAATAAAGTTATATGAACACCTACCACTGTCTCTATCGCTTTTCGCCTTCCAAACATCAAATCTCTAGGAACGAATAGGATACAAACACTGATAGATAGCCAGAGAGACACAGGGAGAAGACACAGGATACAGATATATGGGTAAGATAGGATATAAAATCGAGAATAAAGTTATATGAACACCTACCACTGTCTCTATCGTTTTTCGCCTTCCAAACATCAAATCTATAGAACGAATAGGATGCAGACACTGATAGATAGGCAGAGAGACACAGGGAGAAAGCCAGGATAAATATATGGTACAGTGGTATAAAGCAGAAAAAGTTATATAACCCTCCACTGTTCTATAGCTTCAACATCATTAATCTATAGGACGAAAAGGATACAGACACTGATAGATAGACAAGGAGACATAAGGAGAAAGCCAGGATAAAGATATATGGATACAAGGTGGTATAAAGCCTTGAATAAATTTATATCAAAACACCACTGTCTCTATCGCTTTTCGCTTTCCAAACATCAAATCTATAGGAACGAACAGGATGCAGACACTGATAGATAGACAGAGAGACAGAGGGAGAAAGACAGGATACAGATATATGGCTAAGATACCGTAGATAACAGTAAATTCGCCAGGACAACTTTTTTTTCTGTTTACAGACGTGTGTTGGCGTTAATACTTACATTTCTACATCCATGATTTCAGGTAAGTTAGAAGGGGCTATCTGGAGAGTCTGTGTCATTTTGTGTCTTCATCTGTGTCATAGTATGGCTATAAATGAACAAATGACAAAAATATCTACAAAGTGGCTACCAACAATAAAGTCGCCATCTATTGTTTATTTACTGAGTGTCGTACCGCTGTCGTCGTCGCCCGAAAAAAAAACGCGTAGTGAAATTTGAAACCGTCTATACTCGCAGATACAAAGCATAAAACAACGCTGAAACAGGGTAGATTATACAGTCATGATATAAACTACTGTGTATCATCTTCAGTGGCACATACACAGCAGTAGTGATGCTATAATTCGTAATATTTGGCGCCTGGCGACATGACTGCAGGTGGCGACTTGACTGTTATCTACGGTAGGGTGTAAAATCGAGAATAAAGTTATATGAACACCTACCACTGTATCTATCGCTTCTTGCCTTCTAAACATCAAATCTATAGGAACGAATAGGATACAAACACTGATAGATAGACAGAGAGACACAGGGAGAGACACAGGGATAAAGATATATGGATACAAGGTGGTATAAAGGCAGAAAAAGCTATATTATAACCTCTCTCTCTTGTTGCTATAGCTTCTTACCTCTTATCTTTAGTATCTATAGGAATTAAAAAGATATAAACACTGATAGATAGGCAGGGATATATAGACAGATTGATAGGATACAGATAAATGGGTAAGATAGGATATGAACTCGGGATATGAACACCTACCACTGTCTCTATCGCTTTTCGCCTTCCAAACATCAAATCTATAGGAACGAATAGGATAAAAACACTGATAGATAGACAGAAAGACATAGGGATAAAGATATATGGATAAAAGGTGGTATAAAGGCGGGAAAAGGTATATTTGAAGCTCCCGCTCTCCCCACCGCCATTGAAAGAAAGCTAACAACGCCATCTACCAGTTTGTCCTGTTGTTGTAATGCGCGGGTGGACCTATTCTGCCCCTCTATCATATTTAACATCTTTATTCTGATATTTCCCGCCCATTCCCAGTACCCACACTCAGCCTATCCATGGTGTAAGGTATGTGCTACCCCCTCACCGCTCCTCATGCCTCGGAAATAAGGAGAAGTAGTTAAAAAGAGTGAAAATAAAGTGTTGGTTGTGGTGTTGAGTCCCGCTGTTGGCTGTGGTGGTGCTGGCGGAGGCGAGCTCACTGTATGCCTCACTGTAGTTTATAAAAGGCATATTTACACTGTTAATAGTTGTATTTCACTGTATTTTACGGTATTTTAAGGTGCATGAGTCACGTATTGTATTATAAATCGTGGTCCTGTATTTTGAAGAGTGGGTTATAGTGTGTGTGTGTAGTGTTTTGTGATTTGTGTTTAAACGTGAGTGTCGGAAAGGAGGTAATTGCGGGAATGTGGGCTTTATTGAGGTAATATAAGAAGTAATTGAGTCACGGGAGCGAAACATAACGGGAAGTTGTTATTTATTTCATTATGCGAACGTGTGTTGAGCGAGATTGATAGGAAATGTTGTGAAAATAGGCCTATCATGCGTGTTTGTGTGTGGTTTTGTTTGGCTTGACTTAGTGTGTGTGCGCTTGGCTAGGTTAGGTTAGACTAGGTTAGTTTGAGGGTTAGGTTAGGTTAGTTTGAGGGTTAGGTTACGTTAGTTTGAGGGTTAGGTTAGGTTAGGTTAGTTTGAGGGATAGGTTAGTTTGAAGGATAGGTTAGGTTAGTTTGAGGGATAGGTTAGGTTAGTTTAAGGGTTAGGTTAGTTTAAAGGTTATATTTGGTTAGTTTGAGGGTTAGGTTAGTTTGAGGGAGTTAGGTTAGTTTGAGGGTTAGGTTAGGTTAGTTTGAGGGTTAGGTTAGTTTAGTTTGAGGGATAGGTTAGTTTGAAGGATAGGTTAGGTTAGTTTGAGGGATAGGTTAGGTTAGTTTAAGGGTTAGGTTAGTTTAAAGGTTATATTTGGTTAGTTTGAGGGATAGGTTAGGTTAGTTTGAGGGATAGGTTAGGTTAGTTGCAGGGATAGGTTAGGTTAGTTTGAGGGTTAGGTTAGTTTAGTTTGAGGCATAGGTTAGTTTGAAGGATAGGTTAGGTTAGTTTGAGGGATAGGTTAGGTTAGTTTAAGAGTTAGGTTAGTTTAAAGGTTATATTTGGTTAGTTTGAGGGTTAGGATAGGTTAGTTTGAGGGATAGGTTAGGTTAGTTGCAGGGATAGGTTAGGTTAGGTTAGTTTAAAGGTTAGATTAGGTTAGGTTAGGTTAGTTTGAGGGTTAGGTTAGGGGTAATAATGGACGAAGACTGCGCGGTCATTTTCTGTGAAACTGAGTAATTTTTCGTTGCCAAATATTGGTGTTTTTTCAGATGGAGAAAGATTTTCCGGAAACCTGTTAAAAAGTTTGGTAAAATTTTAGAGTCCTTTCCCGCCCTTATTAGTGGGGGATTTTTTCCAGACCTTCACAGATCCCTTCAGATACCTCTAAAACGTAATAATAAAGTGGGGGAGATATGCCCCCACAACCCCCCTAAACGACTATAACCTAACCTATCCAATAACCTAGCGAGACCCCCACCCCCACCAATTTTTTTTTTTTACCTATCCTCAATATAACCTAACCCAACTCGGTAAAACTCTCCCTGTAAACTCTGTAAAACCGGTTACTCTGTCACAGAAAATGACCGTGCAGTCCTCGTCCATTTTTACCGATTAACTTAACCTAACCCTCAAACTAACCTAACCTAACCCGCAAACTAACTTTCAAACTAACCTAATATAACCCTCAAACTAACCTAACCTAACCTTCAAACTAACCTAACCTTCAAACTAATCTAACCCTCAAACTAACCTAGCTTGGCCTAACCTAACCTAGCGCGCACACACACTAAATCAAGTCAAACAAAACCACACAAAAACACGCATGATAGGCCTATTTAAAAAAAAAATTCCGGTAAAATTCTAGAGTCCTTTCCCGACCATATTAGTGTTTTTTCCTCCTCCAGACCTTCATAGATCCCTTCAAATACCTCTAAAACATAATTATAAAGGGGGAGAAATGCCCCTTCACCTCCTCTCCCCCCCCTAAACGACCCTCCTGGACCCCTTAAAAATATAATTGGTAAATTTTACTAATCTAACCTCTCTATAATCTAACCTAACCTCAATATAACCTAACTTGGTAAAATTCTAGTTCTTTCCCGCCCTTAGGTTTCGCTAGGAGGTTATTGGTAAGGTTAGGCAGGGTTATAGTGAGGTTAGGTTAGTAATATTATTTTTGGGGTTCCATGGGGGTGGTCATTTAGGGGGGAAAGGGGTGTTGAAGGGAGCATCTCTCCTCTACGTACTTTATAATCACGTTTTAGAGGTATCTGAAGGAATCTGTAAAGGTCTGGAAGAAAAACAACCACTAATAAGGGCGGGAAAGGACTCTAGAATTTTACCGCCTTTTCCATTGATAGCAAAGTATCTCCATCAGGAAAATCACTAAAACTTGGCCAGGAAATAATAATTAGTGTCTCAGAAACCAGGAAAGTGACGGAATAAAAAAGTAGTCTGTTATGAGAAGACTTAAGAAATGGGTTCTGCCATGTTTGTAGAGTGGCATAGTATATGTAACAAGTGCTTGTGGGCCCTTCGGACCCATGTATTGATGTTTGTAGTAGTAGTATATATTAGACAACATGTGATTGCAAACTCCAATCGTGTTGTTGCTGTCGTTGGTCACTTGTCAAAGTGCCTCGGGGTAGACCACGTTCCATGTGATTGCAACCCTTTGTGTTCCGTGTGATTCCAACACACGGACTCACACACGCACACAAACGTTTAAGTCCATGAGTCTACTGAATTTGTGGAATGCGGCAAGACGTTACCGCAGAGTTTTTCCTGTAATCTAATACTCCTAAAGTGTTTTTAGCACAAAACCCCCCTTCAAAATGATTCAATCGACATGGGACCAAGCCGCTTACCACCTACGATTTATTTGCGATTTTTTGAGCCTACTCTCATCAAAATTGAATTTACAGTTTCGGCTACCAACCACACACAACACACACACACACACACACACACACACACACACACACACACACACACACACACACACACACACACACACGGCTACTCCTATAGTATATTAGATTCTTACCCAAAAACTTGAATTCATGCTGTAAGATAATGGTGATAAAGTTAATTGCTCGAAAAAACGTCCGACGTGGTCGTGACGTCACGAGTCATACAGACGCCGCAGGCTACGAAGGCTGTGTACGGTGTGTTTACCTATAATGACACCAGCAAAACCACATGTCAAAGGAAAGGAGAAATAGACATCATTGGTGCTATGTGCCAATGTGCCCCAACACTGGCAGGTCAACACCAGGGAAGATATTCATCTCAATTCCCAAAGATTATAAGATAAGGAAGCGATGGTGGCTGGCTAAGGAAAAAAGTAGGTGGTCAAAATGGCCAAGAAAGTAAAACTACTGCAAACTGGCTCCATGACGGGTGAGCATCTGATATAGTGGACCCAGTATATCTTGGCCCCTCGGGTGGAGATGTGGGATTCCCGCAGTGTTGTCACGTTCACCGTTGACAGGCTGATGACGACCTCTCTCATGCTGTTAGCTGTTACATTAAAGTCATCGTCCAGACCATTTCATCATTCCTTATTTAATGCAGTTAAAATATAGCCATTATTGAGCATATCAACAATATGTTGTCACTTTTTGCATCCAGTCACCCGTTTTATAATCATCCGCATCAAAATCTGTAAATTCCCCGAGCTTCCAAAACGCTCCTGACGACTTGCAGACGACGCACCACGGGCTCGGTGACGTCACATGAGGTGGCCTCCCAACCCCGCGGTACTCCAGAAGCACGTAAAAACATACATAAATATAGTACTTGAAGAATTTTGGGTGTTTCTGATATATATTTTTTTGCGATATGGCATATACTTGCATCCTTTATGGGTGCAGCAAGAACGCTGTGCTATTCCAGAGAGCTTAGCACACGTTTCCGACCAATACGGCCACGATAAATGTGTGGAGAAGGTGTGTGCGCTGGGGGAGAGGCAGGCTGTGTGATGCAGATTGTCGGCCTCCCGTGACGGCATCAGCAACTTTCGCGCCACGGCTGGAACGGGGCTGATGTTTTTCCCGCGCTTTTTACAAAAGTAATCTTTTTAGGGAAATAATGCGTGGAAATGAATTATTTTTTGTGGATTAGGTATTTTGAATGAACATTCAACATAATTCTGCAAAGACAAAATTGGCCTGGACGATTACTTGAACTATTTTTGAATCATATAGTTTTATAATACGGCTGCATGGTTTTATGAATGGCTTGCAATTTGACGGTAAAACAACGACTCCGTATAGGTTCCTTGCACTAACGTCATGATCTAGCGGCTTCAAGCCAAATGCCGCCCGTCGGCGTTCTGATTTTCTAGGTGGAGGACCAACAGCTGGTCGGCGAGGCTGAAGATGTCAGCAAATATGGTAATTTTTCCCTACCAAATATATGTTTAACAGTATAAATGACAATATACTGTTATCTTCGGAAATGTTTGTTCTATGATATCAAATAACAAACAGTAAAACACACTAAAGAAATGCCACTATGAGACTGAAGAAATATGCATGAACTTAATATTCACTTAAACTCGTCGCCATTTAAAATTTTGCGAGACAACTTATAACATGGAGCATATCAATAGAAGCGGGATTTTACTAGCATTCCATTGATATATTTAGTTTTCTGATAAATGAATTAGCACCATGCATAAATTAGCGTTAACTAAATAAATAACATCAATCGGGTATTTTTTTCCGGTTGATGATGTTATTTATTTACTTATATATTTCGTTTTCTGATAAATGAACTACCACCATGCATAAATTAACATTAACCAAATAAATAACATCAATCGGGAAAATTACCCGATTGATGATGTTATTTATTTAGTTAACGCTAATTTATGCATGGTGCTAATTAATTTATCAGAAAACGAAATATATCAATGAAAAGCTAATAAAATTCCGCTTCCATTGATATGCTCCATGTTATAAGTTGTCTCGCAAAATTTTAAATGGCGACGAGTTTAAGTGAATATTAAGTTCATGCATATTTCTTCAGTCTCATAATGGCATTTCTTTAGTGTGTTTTACTGTTTTTATTTGATAATATTATAGAACAAACGTTTCCGAAGATAAGAGTATATCATTTATACTGAAAAACATATATTTGGTAGGGGAAAATTACCATAAGCTGGCAAACACGGGCGGCAAGTGGAGTTTGTTGGTCCTCCAAGCTCGCATCTCCTGCGTCTGTCGCCTGCACAGCGAGGGCTGTGACGTCACGTGCAAGGAACGCAAGGTATAGACCTACCATTACGCTTGACATGGTAGGTCATACGACGTTGCCGCCCGAGTGTCCTTGACACGGCCCCGCAATACAAGGGAAGGCCTACAAGGGAAACCTCTAATAAAAATACGCGCCTAGACTTTAACCCCAGTGCTGGCGTGGAAAAAAGTCAAAATAAGAGAAAAAATAAACAATATTGAGAGCGAGTGCGAGTGAATGATATGAGAAGGGTGGTGGCCTGGCGGAGGTAGCGGGCTGATGTGACAACACCGCGGACTTGACCAGCCAAGTGCCAAAACGCGGGGCCAAGATAAAATGGCTTGACGATAGCTATGATGAGAACTTGTCTCCTGTAGGGAGTGATGGTCACCCTTCACGGCGCCAGTTTGCAGTAGTTTTAATTTCTTGGCCATTTTGACCACATACTTTATTCCTTATCCTTACATATCAAATTAATTGAAAAAGTGTGCCAATTTCGAAACGGTGATTGAAAATTCAATGGGAGCAAAACTAAGCGAGTTGAAGCAAAAAAAGTGAGAAAATGTGTATACACTTTTATTATCCTTCAAATATCTTCATATGGGTCTACTCCTACTGCAATCAATTTATGCTCAAAGATATGCAGCAATGTCTCATGAACACGATGGTAGGCTCAGTTATCCTAAATATAATCTGGTAGCTTGGTAATATCCGGTAAGAGTACAACATTTCAATGCACTGAAAACCTGAAAATCCGCCTACTAATGATACGCCATCAACTGGAGGTCCAGGCCAGGATCTCTCGGAGGCCACGCAAGGGGTCCGCTCTGCCGGGAGGCTTGCTTCCCTAACGAAGCCTTACATAACCACCTAACGGACCCTCCGTTCAGATTATTAACCTACCGAACCTTAACCTAACCTAAAGGGGTGGGTGCCCTCTGGACGGGGAGGGTGTGTCTGTATGAGCTATTAGACAACTATATCATTTCTATAATATGTGTCTAGGTTTTGAAGGTTACGCGGAAGTGGATTAATTCTGCACAGTATAATGAGCAAAAAAATATATAGAAAACGTAAATGGTAACGGCGGTAGCGACCGCGCAGTTCTCGTCCATTATAACCGTTTAATGGTTTGATTAGGTTATTATGTGAAAACGGCATAAACACTGCTCCAAGCTTATCCGAATGACATTAAGGCAGCATATAGTACACTTACTGTACTTCATATCTGCAAAGGTTCCAGTGTGCGGTCAGGCCTGTTTAAAACACACTGCCTCCACAAAGTCTGAGGTGCCTGAAAAATTCTGTCCAAAAGCAAGCGCAAATAGAGGGGATAACGGGGGGTCTAGGAGGCTAGTAAGGGTAATACGCCAGGTTAGGTTAGGCTAGGTTAGCTTTAGTTTAGCTTTAGTTACAGTAAAACGTCTCTAATTTGAACTTCGGATAATTCGACCTGTTTCAGGCCCAGTTCGATTTTATCGACAGCTTTCCATAATCCGAACTGAAGTTCGAATTGTCCGCACATTGTTCGAATTGTCGAAGTTTTCTGCAGCATCTTCCACCTCCTCTGTGCCATCCACTTCGTCAGCCAGTCCTCCACATCGCCTCTGTCTGACACATTAAGCACCTCAAGCGCTGAAGACCTTACCTTACAAATCCCCAGAGTGACACCACAGTTGCACTCAGTAGCTGTCACCCACCCGCACTCTCCCTACTGAACGATACTGAACGCTTCACAATACATATTGCTACCAAGATAGCAGCTGCCGAAATTGATCTCTGTGGCTATTCTTATTGTTGCAGAATAACTTGCTTGCTGAGGTATTTGGTGCAGCAGAAGTTATAGCAACAGGAAATTAAATATTAAGGAGGCAAGAAGAGGAAAGGCTTTCTTTGCTCTTTGTTTACATACACTAATTGTGGCGCGAGCTGGCAACTCAGTAGCGATCCACCTCCCACGGCTGTAGTGCGGGGGCTTGCACTAGGCATACTGTATGCTGACGTCACTGTGCACCTCCGTGTGCAGCCGTACGCGTTGCTTTACTGAACGCAGCCCTTGCCTGAAGACGCTATCAGTGACGCCTGAGTGCTCAGTGTACAGTAGTACTGCATTTCAATACTCAGTATTAGCCATGTTTTAGTGAGCACAAGTACTACAATATGTGCTATTTTAGCATGTTTTAGCGAGTTCTTATTCTGTGGAGGGGCTAGAGGTAAACATCGGATAATTCGGACTTTCGGCTAATTCGACCCAGGTCTTCCCCCAATTATTCGAATTAGAGAGGGTTTACTGTTTAGTATTATTATTATCACCATACAGTAAACCCTCTGTAATTCGATCTAATTGGGGGGAGGCCTGGGTCGAATTAGCCGAAATTCCGAATTAGCCGATGGTTACTCTTACCCCTCCCCCCCTACACAATAAGAACTCACTCAAACATGCCAAAACAGCACAGATTGTAGTACTTGTACTCACCAAAACATGGCTAATACCGAAGTCAAGAAAGGCAGTACAGGGAGGTCCCGTTATACGAGCATTCGGTATACGAGAATCCGATGATACGAGAAGTGTAATTTAGGGTCTATTTTCAATATACGAGATCAAAAATCCAATGATACGACATTCAAACTGGGGTGAGTAAAATTATCAAGTTAAAAATGCGCGCCCTACCACTCCCGGGCTGGACAAAAGGGGATTTGGTTGACCCCAGTGAGGTCACCCCTAGCAAGCCGTGACCTGAAGAGGTCACGGCTTGAGTTAATTAAGCATATGGCGCGGCCTGACATTTAGGGGTAATTAGCAGGTGTGCGGCCCTAACCTTGGGACCGCAGTCAGGTCACCCCTAGCAAGCCGTGACCTGAAGGGTAATTAAGCATATAGCGCGGCCTGACATTTAGGGGTAATTAGTCAGGTGTGCGGCTCCAACCTTGGGAACGCAGTCAGGCCACCCCTAGCAAGGCGTGATCTGAAGGGTAATTAAGCATATGGCGCGGCCTGATCCTTAGGGGTAATTAGTAGGTGTGCGGCCCCAACCTTGGGACCTCTACACTACCTTCTCTTGTATCACGCGGCGTCCCATACATTACAACGTCTTTTTTGCTTGTTATGCATGTTTTATGTTTAATTAATGTGCAGTTATGTTATTTTGTGTGCTATTTTCTCTTTCAGAATGCTTTTTCTACAGAATAGGTAGTACAGTGTGGGTAATATAGACGCTGTGTGTTTGTTGTGTTTGCTACAGTTTATTTTAGCTTGAAATATTTTTTTTTATTTTTTTTTATTTTTATATAATTGATGGTCCTGGAACCAAACCTATATTTTACCATTAGTTAAGTGTTTCGTTATACGAGATTTCGCTTTACGAGTATGCCAGGTGGAACCTAACTGCTCGTATCTTCGGGACCTCCCTGTACTACTGTACACTGAACACTCAGGCGTCACAGATAGCGTCTTCAGGCATGTCTGCGTTCAGTAAAACATCGCGCACAGGTGCACACGGAGGCGCACAGTGACGTCAGTATACCGTATGCCTAGTGCAAGCTACCCCCGCACTACAGCCCAGCTGGGAGGTGGATCGCTACTGAGTTGTCAGGTCGCGCCACAATTAGCGTATGTAAACAAAGGGAAAAGAAAGCTTCTGCTCTTCGCTCTCCTCTTCTTGCCTCCTTAATATTTCATTTCCTGCTGCTATAACTTCTGCTGCACCAACTACAGGGTCATCAACAAGCTATTTTTCAACAATAAGAATAGCCACAGAGATAAATTTCGGCAGCTGCTATCTTGGTAGCAATGTGTATTGTGAAGCGTTCAGACTTCAGTATCGTTCAGTAGAGAGAGTGCGGGGGGTGGGGGGTGACCGCTACTGAACGCAGCAGTGGCAGGTGTCACACAGGAGATTTGTAAGGTAATGTCTTCAGTGCTTGAGGTGCTTAATGTGTTGGAGGCGATGTGCTGACGAAGTGGATGGCACAGAGGAGGTGGAAGATGCTGCAGAAAACTCTGAAAATTCGAACTTCAGTTCTGATTATGGAAAGTTGGAAATTTGTTGAAAGATTTGAACTTGGCCTGAAACAGGTCGAATTATCAAAAGTTCGAATTATACGGGTTCGAATTAGAGAGGGTTTACTGTATCATATAGTCCCATTTCCATCATCAAATTAGGAATATTCTCACTTCATTGTAGCTATAGTAAGTTGAGTTAATCTGAGTAGCTACATAATCTCTTCCCCCTTGGCACATCGTATATAATAATGATAATAATAATAATGATAATGATTTTACTTTCACTCGAAGGCATACAGGAAAAAAGAAGAAAACAACATAATATATATACATGAGGAAATGAACTTAAAGTAATCGTCCAGACCCATTTTTCCTTTGCATAATTATGTTGAATGATCATTCAAAATACATAATCCACAAAAAATAATTCATTTCCACGCCTTATTTCCCCCAAAAACATGACTTGTAAAAAGCGCGGGAAAAACGACATCTCTGTTCCAGCTGTGGCGCGAAACTTGCTGATGCCGTCACGGGAGGGGAACAATATGCCAAACACAGCCTGCCTCTCCCCCGGCGCACACACGTCTTCACACATTTATCGTGGCCGTATTGGTCGGAAACGGGTGATAAACCGTGGCCACCGAGATGATAAGGCCTGGGACATCGCCCGTGACGTCACACCATTCGGATACACCCTGCTCCGCTCCCCGTACAAGTTTACCTACCTAATATAATGTTTATCAGTATAAAAGATATACTGTTATCTTCGGAAATGTTTGTTCTATAATATTATCAAATAAAAAACCGTAAAACACACAAAGAAAATGTCATTATGAGACTTTCAAGAAATATGCATTAACTTAAACTCTTCGCCATTTAATATTTTGCTCGCAAACATTTTACATGGAGAATATCAATAGAAGCGGAATTTAATTAGCTTTCCATTGATATATTTCCTTTTCTGATAAATGAATTAGAACTATGCATAAATTAGCGTTAACTAAATAAATAACCTCATCAATCTAGAAAAATTACCCAATTTCATGATGTTATTTATCAATGGAAAGCTAATTAAACTCCGCTTCTATTGATATTCTCCATGTAAAATGTTTGCGAGCAAAATATTAAATGGCGAAGAGTTTAAGTTAATGCATATTTCTTGAAAGTCTCATAATGACATTTTCTTTGTGTGTTTTACGGTTTTTTATTTGATAATATTATAGAACAAACATTTCCGAAGATAATAGTATATCTTTTATACTGATAAACATTATATTAGGTAGGTAAACTTGTACGGGGAGCGGAGCAGGGTGTGACGTCACGGGCGATGTACCAGGCCTTGTCTCTCGGTGGTCTCGGATAAACTCTCTGGAAAGGCACAGCGTTCTTGCTGCACCCATAAAGGATGCAAGTATATGCCATATCGCAAACAAAATATATCAGAAACACCCAAAATTCTTCAAGTACTATATTTATTTCTAAGTTTACGTGTATTTGTATTACCGCCGGGCTGGGAAGCCACCTCAAGTGACGTCACCGAGCCGTGGTGCGTCGTCTGCAAGTCGTGAGGAGCGTTTTGGAAGCTCGGGGAATTTACAGATTTTGATTGCGGATTATTTAAAAACGTCTGACTGGATGCAAAAAGTGGCAACATATTGTTGATATACTCGATATTGGCCATATTTTGACTGCATTAAATCAGGAATGATGAAATGGTCTGGACGATGACTAAGTACTAAAGCAAATAAAAGATAATATATACATGACTGTATATAGTATCGATGGATGTCATTGTCCTGTCATTATAGAAGTCCTTGGGTTGTACTGATGTGTGTGTATTGAACAGAGACCATGCTTTTATGTGCTTTCAAATTGTCCACTTAATGATTGTAATGCTTGTGTGTGTGTGTGTGTGTGTGTGTGTGTGTGTGTGTGTGTTGCTTCATCATGGCATTGTTTGCATAAATGTTGGTAGTGCTGGTGGTAGTGGTAGTCGTAGTGATAGTAGTGGTGGTAGTTGTGGTAGTAGTAGTGGTGGTAGTGGTGGTGGTAGTCGTAGTGATAGTAGTGGTGGTAGTAGTGGTAGTAGTGATAGTCGTAGTGATAGTGGTGGTGGTGGTGGTAGTAGTAGTAGTAGTAGTAGTGGTGGTGGTGGTAGTCGGTGGAAGTGGTGGTGGTAGTAGTAATAGTAGTAGTGGTAGACTGGTAGTGGTAGTAGTAGTAGAAGCGGTAGTAGTTGTAGTAGTGGTAGTAGTAGTAGTAGTAGTAGTAGTAGTAGTAGTAGTAGTAGTAGTAGTAGTAGTAGTGGTGGTAGTCGTAGTAGTAGTAGTAGTAGTGGTGGTGGTGGTGGTGGTGATAGTAGTGGTAGTAGTAGTAGTGGTGGTAGTAGTAGTACTAGTAGTGGTGGTGGTGATAGTAGTGGTAGTGGTAGTAGTGGTAGTGGTAGTCGTAGTAGTAGTAGTAGTAGTGGTGGTGGTGGTGGTGATAGTAGTGGTAGTAGTAGTGGTAGTAGTAGTGATAGTGGTAGTAGTAGTAGTAGTGGTGGTGATAGTAGTGGTAGTAGTAGTGGTGGTGATAGTAGTGGTAGTAGTAGTGGTGGTAGTAGTAGTGGATTACAGCTTTTATACATAATTTTTCTTCATATTTTCATGTTATTCATCACAATATTTAAGGCGATTGTAAGAAGGGGAATGAGACTGAATGTGGGGATGAATATAGAATAGTGTTACGAGAAATGATGTTGCTGATTTTGTTATTTCGTAAGTTAATATATATTTATTTTATTTTATTTATTCTTTTTTTTTATATAGAAGGGATTTATGGGTATTTATATATATTTATTTCCTATATATTTTTTATGTAATGATTGTGACTGACTGATAACCATTCTAACTGACTTACTGATTGACTGCCTGACTGACTGACTGACTGACTGATTGATTGATTGAATGAATATCTGCCCACCTCACCCCCACACCCACACACCCACACACACCCACACACCCACACACACACCACACACACACACACACACACACACACACACACACACACACACACCACACCCACCCACCACCCACACCCACCACACCCACACCCACAGTCCACACCACACCACACACACACACACACACACACACACACACACACACACACACACACACACACACATGACCATCTTTGCCTAGTGTCTTTCCTATACATTTTTTCTTGTTTTGAAATGAAAATAAAAATGTTGCCAAGAAGTTAAGCTTAAAAAAAGTATATGAAAGAATTGGATAAAAATGATATGGAAAGGAATCTGTATATTGCATGGTGTGAATTATTCTTTAGTTATTTAATAGGTTAGTTAGGTTAGTTAGGTTAGGTTAGTTAGGCTAGGTTAGGCTAGGTTAGGTTAGGTTAGGTTAGGTAATTAATATGGTAGATTATAACCACAGGAATTTTGGTTTAGGTTAGGTTAGGTTAGGTTAGTTAGGTTAGGTAATTAATATGGTAGATTATAACCACAGGAATTTTGGTTTAGGTTAGGTTAGGTTAGGTTAGTTAGGTTAGGTAATTAATATGGTAGATTACACTGGTCGACACCAAAAATGGTTCTGAGTTCATTGTGTGTGGGTTGGAAAGCATTTTCGCTGCTGATTTAAAAAATGGCATTGCTTTTTCTCTAGCACGTATAGTTTTTGAAATATCGGCATTTTAAATTTTAATAGCTATTATAATTATATACGTATATATAATTATATAATTAATTTAAACAATCCCCCTACGTTAATATATATTACTCGTAATTAAATTGTGGTGGTGCCTGCGGCTTTATTAGGACCTAATGTACATATCTGGCTAAAAATATACTTAAATTATGTTCCAAATATATCCGAAAATGTGCCACATCTTGGAAATATCCGAAAATATGCCAAATCACAGTAAATTTTGACTTTATATATACACCTTTTTCACTGTCAACAAGAGGTTTGTACATACAGTTGAACCTGCCAGGTGAGTCTTTCGGTCGTGCTGGCCATTCCTTTTGTTTGTAATGTTTGCTGTCCGCTCTAGAGTCCCACAAACAAAGAAAACACATGTGCTTAGTGTAACCTAACTGGAGTCCTAGAAGCAAGGAGATGACCTTCAGGTCCCCACACAGAGGCCACTGATGTTCTCCATAGTATTTAACAGCAGATAACAAAGTCTTCATAGTTTCATAAGTTTCACTCATTTCATGGCCATGCGCAATTGGAACACTCGGAAGCTTATTTACTTTATGCAGAAGAACGGCCTTTAGCGTGTTTTTTCCTGAATCTATGAACAGCCGCCACTCACTCTCTTATCATAAGTGTGAGACTCACAAAGTTGTTCCATGAGTGTGTCAACATCAAAGCAGTAACAGAGCTTGTGTTCCATCTTGAAGAAGCTTGAAAGTTCTTTATGTCTACGACGAAACATGGTGATGAGAACTCCTTCTTGTAGCAAATTCCATTCCTTGAGACGAGATCCAAGGACTTCACTTTTCTCCTTGGGTAGATCTAGGTCCCTAGCAAGGTCATGTAGCATTTCCTGACTGATGAATTTGGGCTCTCTGTTGTCTGCCATTTCTTGAAAGTGTATCCATGGGATTATCCTCCTCGTTCGAATCTGATTCACTTATAGCACTTGCAATTGGAACATTTGGAACTGGGAGATCAGGACCATGTGGCACAGGCCTGATGGCAGAAGGTACGTCAGGATACCTGATTTTAGCTCGCGTTTTTACTGAATATCCTTTGATGTTAGTGAGGCAGAAGTAGCAGTCAGTAGTACTGTGATCCTTTTGTTCACGCCAAACCATTGGGATGCCGAATGCATGCCTGATGGCCGTTTGCCACGCATCCATTCATTCAAGTGGTTCACACAGGGGTTGCATGCTACGTGAGGGGCCCACTTCTTATCTTTATCACCTATACGGCACTTGAAGTAATGCAGATAAGCTGCTTTAACATTCTTTGTAAGAGGTTTCTTCAGACTGTCAGGGGTAAAAATTCCACATATGTAACAAAAACTGTCCGATGCATTCACACAGTTACGGCGCTCCATCACAGCCCGGTACAAGGTACTATATACGGTAAACCAACTAAAATTAGGACTCCACTAAATCAAACACATCATATCTGCAAAGAAAAATAAAATGTTTAAACATATGTCAATAGCTGTACGATCAGTAGGTAAAAATGTACTACACAGCCTGCTAACCCCTCGCCAATACGCAGCACGCACACCCTCCCCTGCTTTTTATAGGCTTGAGAAAAGAAAAGATTAAGAGTTTAAAATGAAAACATGGGTGAAACCTATTTCTGCTGATTTTACCCATATTTTTTCATGAATTGCGTCTGGTTCTCAAAAACTGGACGTGATAGAGTTAATTGAACATCAGATTCGAGTTCAGCAGGGTCGATTTACCTATAATCAGCTTCATTTAGTCCAGAACCATATCTTCGATTTTTTTTTGTCGACCAGTGTTATAACCACAGGAATTTTGGTTTAGGTTAGTTAGGTTAGGTTAGGTTAGGTAATTAATATGGTAGATTATAACCACAGGAATTTTGGTTAAGGTTAGGTTAGTTAGGTTAGGGTAGGTTAGGTAATTAATATGGTAGATTATAACCACAGGAATTTTGGTTTAGGTTAGGCTAGGTTAGGTAATTAATATGGTAGATTATAAGGTTAGGTTAGGTTAGGTAATTAATATGGTAGATTATAACCACAGGAATTTTGGTTTAGGTTAGGCTAGGTTAGGTAATTAATATGGTAGATTATAAGGTTAGGTTAGGTTAGGTAATTAATAGGTTAGGTTAGGTAATTAATATGGTAGATTATAAGGTTAGGTTAGGTTAGGTAATTAATAGGTTAGGTTAGGTAATTCATATGGTAGATTATAAGGTTAGGTTAGGTAATTAATAGGTTAGGTTAGGTAATTCATATGGTAGATTATAAGGTTAGGTTAGGTTAGGTAATTAATATGGTAGATTATAAGGTTAGGTTAGGTTAGGTAATTAATAGGTTAGGTTAGGTAATTAATATGGTAGATTATAAGGTTAGGTTAGGTTAGGTAATTAATAGGTTAGGTTAGGTAATTAATAGGTTAGGTTAGGTTAGGTAATTGATATGGTAGATTATAAGGTTAGGTTAGGTAATTAATATGGTAGATTATAAGGTTAGGTTAGGTAATTAATATGGTAGATTATAAGGTTAGGTTAGGTAATTAATATGGTCGACTAGCCGCAAAGCCGCCCTCCGGGCGGACTTTTTGGCTAGCTCCTGCGGAGGGCTATTGGTGGGCCTTCGGCCCACCACCTGTGTTTGGTGGGCCTTCGGCCCACCAAACATGGACTCTCCAGATAGCCCCTTCTAACTTTCCTGAAATCATGGATGTAGAAATGTATGTATTCCCCCCACCCATTCACTCACCCATTACCCATCACCCCCCACCCATCACCCCCCACCCATTCACTCACCCATTACCCATCACCCCCCACCCATTCACTCACCCATTACCCATCACCCCCCACCCATTCACTCACCCATTACCCATCACCACACACCCATTCACTCACCCATTACCCATCACCCCCCACCTATTCCCTCACCCATCACCCATCACCCCCAACCCATCACCCCCCACCCATTCACTCACCCATCACCCCACACCCATTACCCATCACCCCACCCATTCACTCACCCATTACCCATCACCCTACATCAAGGCTTCCTCAATTCTCGCAACCCACTTTTGTTTTCACAATTCTCGCTAATAGGCTGCTAAAAAAAAAAGAAGAAAAAAAGTGATCGGATCATCTCATAAATGGGCTTATGACCTTCCCCTGGTCAACCTGATTCCAAAAATGTGCCATATGAGGTGTTTGCGCCACGGGGGGCGGAACCTATACCACACACACACACACACACAGACAGACACACTTTCGCTTATATTATTATAGATTATAAGGTTAGGTTAGGTTAGGTTAGGTAATTAATATGGTAGATTATAAGGTTAGGTTAGGTTAGGTTAGGTAAGGTAATTAATATGGTAGATTATAAGGTTAGGTTAGGTAAGGTAATTAATATGGTAGATTATAACCACAGGAATTTTGGCTTAGGGAGGAAAATATGACTAAGTGAGTGGTAATAATAATAATAATAATAATATATTTACTTTCACCCGAAGGCCTGCAGGAACAAACAAAAAGACATAATATTTATACATGAGGAAAATAAACTAATTACGAGTGCTAGGTAGTTATTGTTATCATTATTATTATTATTATTATTATTATTATTATTATTATTATTGTTTATTTGCTTCTGTTTTAATTTTGCAAGAGTTAAATGACTAGTGTGTTATAACTGGTATTATAAGTATTGTTTTCCTCTCTCTCTCTCTCTCTCTCTCTCTCTCTCTCTCTCTCTCTCTCTCTCTCTCTCTCTCTCTCTCTCTCTCTCTCTCTCTCTCTCTCTCTCTCTCTCTCTCTCTCTCTCTCTCGTGACCTACTTTCTCTTTGAGGCAATACTACTCCCCTCTTCCTCCCCTCCTCCTCCTCCCCTCTCTTCCCCTCTTCCTCACCCCCCTCGCTGTTCCCCCCGTGTCCCCATTCTCTGTCACACACACACACACACACCACACACACACACACACACACACACACACACACACACACACCACGCGATGGTCAGGCTGATAACGTGCTGGTCTCCCATTCTGTGGGTAGGCGGTTCGAATCCTCACTGCTCCCGGGGATTTTTCACTGACAAATTTGGGCAAATGGCGGTTACTGTCCCCCTTAAGCAAGGGGATGGGAGTGTGTGGTGTGTGAGGTACCAGCATTAACCAAAGATTGGTAATAATGAGCTCCAAACTCGCACTGCGAGGGTGAAAACTGGCGATTGCGAACGAGCTCCCGTGGACAAGACCATGGGTGAATAACACACACACACACACACACACACACACACACACACACACACACGGGGAGACGGGGTACTCCGTAGTGTAGTGGTAGCACGCTCGGTTCACAACCGAGAAGTCCCGGGTTCGATCCCCGGGCGGAGCGGAAACAGTTGGGCTGTTTCCTTAAAACCCGAGCCCCTGTCCACCCAGCAGTGAATGGGTACCGGGTGTTAGCCGGGGGTTTGTGACCCGCCTCCCGGAGTGATGGCTTCAGCCAAAACTAAGCACTAAGGATGAATGATAAAAAAATGTTGATATGGAGACGGGGCCATTCGAGCGTTGTTCTGGCCCTGTAAAATACAACTAGATGAACAACTAGATGAATACAACTAGATGAATACACACACACACTTGTTTCCTCTTTAACTCAATCCTGTCTCCCTTTCCATGATCTGCATCCTATTTGCCTCACCTTATCAAACCCTTCTTTAATGAACTTCTTTTAATAACCCTTGTTGTTTTCCTTCAGCCCTTCTTTAACTTCTTTATATAACCCTTTTTGTTTTCCATCACCCTTTTTTTTCTTATTTTTAACTTTGTGTTTTCCTTCCCCCCTTCTGCAGGCTGTTCCTCATCGTCGGTATGGTCGGCATGGTCCTAGGGGCGTCCTGATGGAGGTGGCGCCAACCTTGCCCCGGCTGGAGGGACCATCGCGTGCGTGGGGCGCGGAGGGGCGGAGAGGAGGAGGAGGAGGCGGCGGCGGCGGCGGGTGTAGAAGGCGCTGTAGGAGGACCCAAGAGAGCGTCCGTGATGGATGAGGAGGACCAGGAGTACGGGGAGACGGGGGGCTCAGGGGTGATGGTGTCCAACCTGCCCCTGCTGTTCTCCAGGGGCATGCCTTCCTCCCTCTGCGATATGAGTCAGGTGAGTGTACGGGGCATGGCATGGGGGCACAGAGAGAGAGAGAGAGAGAGAGAGAGAGAGAGAGAGAGAGGAAGAGAGAGAGGCAGCTGGGAGAAGGGCATGGGGGCACACAGAGAGAGAGAGAGAGAGAGAGATCTTGAACATTTACTGCCTTAACTTATCTATTTTAACCCATCTGTGTGCTTATTAATAGCTTTAAATTAAGAAAAACAAAGAGAGAGAGGGGGGGGAAAGGTTGAGAGAGAAAGGGGAAAGACAGATGGGAGGGGAAATAAAGGGGAGGAGAGAGGGAAGGGAGGGAGAGAGAGGGAAGGGAGGGAGAGAGAGGGGAAGGTTGAGGGAACGAAGATCTTGAACATTTACTCCCTTAATTGATCCACTTATTAAACCATCTGTATGCTTAATTACTTTAAATACAAATAAAGGGGAAGGAAGGAAGGTGCTGTATGAGAGATAGAGGGAGGGAGAGAAAGGGGAAAGACAGCTGGGAGGGGAAACAAGGGGAGGAGAGAGGGGAAGGATGAGAGAGGGAAGATTTTGAACATTTACTGCCTTAACTTACCTACTTTTATACTATCTGTATGCTTAATAACTGTTAAAGAGAGAGAGAGAGAGAGAGAGAGAGAGAGAGAGAAGGTTAAAGGGAGATACTGTGTGAGAGATAGAGGTAAAAGGTAAAGAGGGGGTCATACGCTCAACTGCGCGTGGCTTCGGTGCTCATCTCTGTGGCATTAGCCTTAAGGCCGGTTCCCACTAGCCCGCCTGTACGGCCGCCGTACAACAACAATGAACAACAATGACGTCACAAAAAAAGTCGACCGCACCGCCGTACCGCTGTACGGCTGCCGTACAAAGATAAAATCAAGTCATCTCTCCCGCTCGGCGGTGTCCGCTCGAGCGGAGGTGCAAATTGTGCCCGGTTACCACAAATACCACTCAGGCGGTGATGATGGTGACGTCATTGTTGGGCGGTGAACGGCAACGGCTGCCGTAGAAGCGGACTAGTGGGAACCGGTCTTTAGAGCCTGTGGTGGGTGACAACCTGCTACCCCGGGACACAGGGCTTATAGTGTGACATCCGGGTTACCACAGTTACCTTCCCCGGGTTTCCTAAGGTACCCATTTATCAACCATCTCCGAAAGGGAGGATGAACAACTGTGGGCTGGCCGCCGACGTGCCCTGGCCCGGATTCGAACCAAGGCCCACATATTTACAGCTGGGCGCGTTAGCCACTACACCAAGGAGGCGAGATAGAGGGAGAGAGAGAACGGGTGTAGAGCTGGGAGGGCAAACAAAGGGGTGGAGAGGGAGAGAGAGGGAAGGGAGGAGAGAGAGAGAGAGAGAGGAGAGAGAGAGAGAGAGAGAGAGAGAGAGAGAGCATAAGAACATAAGAAAATAAGAAAGCTACAAGAGGCCGCGAGACCTACACGAGGTAGTTCCTGATACTTTACACTACCTACATCCACCTTTCATCCCCATCCATGCAATTGTCCAACCTCCTTTTAAAGCTCCCTAATGACATGTTGCTCAGGCTGGCTCTAAGGCCGGAAACAGAATAATAATAATAATAATAATAATAATAATAATAATAAATAATAATAATAATAATAATAATAATAATAATAATAAAAAAATAAAAATTCACCCGAGGGCATACCAAAAAAAAGAAAACCTAGACGAGAGAGTGAACATAAGAAAATAAGAAAATAAGGAAGCTACAAGAGGCCTACATCCACCTTTCATCCCCATCCATGAAATTATCCAGCCTCCTTTTAAAGCTCCCTAATGACATGATGGCTGAGGCTGACTTGCTACGTAAGGCCGGAAAAATAAAAATAATAAAAATAATAAAAATAATAAAAATAATAAATAAAAAAGTCCTATACCATCAGAATCTGGCGTATAAAAACAAAAACTAAAATTATGAAGGAAAAAAGAATATCAGGAAAAAAAGGAAATTACTCATTGTATCAAAATTGGAACCGAAAATAGTAAAAAGAGCAAATTTCTTGAATAAAAGTCCTATACCATCGGAATGTGGCTTATAAAAACAATAAAACATGAGAGTGAACAAAAGAACATAAGAAAATAAGATGCAGGTGAAATGAAATAGGTGAAAAGAGTCAGTTTTTTTTTTTTTTTGGAGTCAGTTCGTACACAAGTTATATCAGGAACAGTTCAAGAAAAAAAATGTATTACTCTGTATCAAAATTGGAACCGAAAACAGAAAGAAGAGCAAAATTTTAAACAAAGTCACACACCACCAGAATGTGGCGTATATAAAAAAAAAAAAAAAAAAAAATATGAAGCAAAAAAAGTGGTTTAAATAATTATAGCTTATTTGTTTGGTAAATTTCTAGTGTTTGCCCCCGCTCTCCCTCTGCCCCCGAACAAGTTTGTGGACCTGTGGGAATGCGGGGTTTTCGGGTGGGGAACATATTATGAGAGAGAGAGCGAGCGAGCGAGCGAGAGAGAGAGCGAGAGAGAGAGAGAGAAAGAGAGAGAGAGAGAGAGAGGAGAGAGAGAGAGAGAGAGAGAGAGAGAGAGAGAGAGAGAATACAGGGTGAGAGAGAGAGAATACAGGGTGAGAGAGAGAGAGAGGGGGAATTGGAGGGAAAAAGGAGAGAACAAAGGGAGAAAAATGTCAGTGAGAGAAAAGAGAGGGAGGGAATGACCACTCACCCTCTCTCTCCCCCTCTCTCCCCCTCTCCCTCTCACCCTCCCTCTCCCTCTCCCTCTCTCCCTCTCCCACAAGATAAGATTAAATAAGAGATGAACTACAAGTGGGTGTTGATATGCAGAGCCAATCAGCGCCCGGGAGGGATACACAGGCTCGCTATTGGCTGTTGAAATGTGGGGAAAAGAGGGGAAAATAAAATACGAGGGGAAATCAAATCAAATTCATGGTCTTCTCCCTCATTCTCATCTCCACTTCATCTTACGCATCTCTCTCCCCCTTCTCTTCCCTTTGATAGACGAACTCCCATCACTCCCATCTCTTCATGGATTCGCATTAATATATTCCCGTCAGTTTCTTTGACTCCCATCAGTTTTCATTCATTCTCATAACCTTCCCATCAGTGCCCTTCAGTTTCCATTTATTCCCATCAATTCACATAACTTTCCCATAAATTCACATCAGTTTCTCAGTCATTCCCATCAATTTACCGTCAATTTCCCATCAATTATCATCAATTTCCACCACTCCCATCAATTCATATAACTTTCCCATCACTATCCCATCAATTTCCATCAATTTCCCATAAATTCTCATCAAGTTCCACCACTCCCATTAATTCATATAACTTTCCCATCAATTCACATCACTATCCCATCAATTTTCATCACTTTCCCATCACCTCCATGAATTTCCCACCAATTCCCATCAATATCCATCACTCACAAATTTCCATCCATTTCCTAGCAATATCCCATGAAATTTCTATTGAATTCCCATCACTCCCATCAATTTCCCATCAATCCCTATCATTTCCCATCAAATTCCCATCAATCTCCACCATTTCCTATCAATACCCACCCATTAATTCCCCATCAATCTCCACCAGTTCCCATCAATACCCATTAATACCCCATCAATCTCCACCAGTTCCCATCAATTCACCATCAATTCCATCACCTTCCCATCAATTTCCATCAGTTTCCAATCACCCATCAATTCCCATTATTAGTCATTTTTCCCATCACTCCCCTCACCGCCCCTCCACTGACCCTTCCCTCCCTTCCCTTCCCGCCCTTC
>JACEEZ010000632.1:102500-125000 GCA_016584305.1 Chionoecetes opilio | reverse complement strand
CCAACAACAACGTACTTACACAGAGACTAGTTAGGTAGTCAAGCCAACACAATACTACAACACACACAAAAACAAAACAATTATCAACACACGGAATACACACGAGCAAGTTCACCACACGACACAACATCGCTACACACCACACCAACAAACCACCAACACCAACGACTCGAAAAACACGCACACAACAACTCCCACACACACAGCCGAAAGACACCAGCATCGACCACACACACACAACACACACATGGAACGTACACACACACACCACCCACAGGACACCACGCCCACACAGCACAAAACAAACACAGAACACGGAACACCTGACACAAACTCAAAAACGCGGTACACAGAACACAAAACACACCACAACACACAACCCACCCCCGCGCCGTTGCACACAATCACACACACACACACACACACACAGAGGAGCATACAATGGAACGCGTAAAGGCAGAAGAGAGACGCTGAGAAAAGAGGAAATGGATAAAGTGCAATAAGATTAATTGTAAAAGAAGAAAGAGAGGGAGTAGAAGAGTGGGCTATATATGAGAGAAGATGGACTGAATGGTAAAAAAATAATAAGTAACTGGTCGTTAAAAATGCATAAAAGAAAATATTAGGAGAACATGGACTGAAGGTGTAATCATATGTATCCATCAGAATCTGGCGATAATAAAAAAAAGTAAAAATTGAAAAAAAGTCAGTACCATCAGAATTTATATATATAAAATAAAAAAAAAAATTAAGAAAGGTTATTCTCACTGTGTCAAAATTGAAACCGAAAATAGAAAAAAGAGCAAAATTCTTGAATAAAGTCATTTACCATCAGAATGTGGCCTATAAAAACAAAAATGTGACGGAAAAAAAAAATATCAGGATTTTTTTTTAATTCCACATGCTGTTGTCCATGAACTCTACCTTGGATTGCGAGTGCATGGAGGACACAGGGGGGCGGCATGAGCCTCTTCTAATCACAGGCGTCACTATAACAATCCTGCATGCGCCACCACGGACGAGGGCCAACCATCACAGCCCTCAAGTGAGCCTCCAGGGCCTACCATCCGAGCCTTAGAAGTCACAGCCTACAGGCGCTATAGGCACAAATGTATATAAAAAAAAAAGAACCTGCTGGGTGTTCAAGGGCCTGGCGTCCTAACTAGCCCTGACTAACAACTGACAGGAGCGAGATTGGACGATAGTTGGCTGGATCCGTCCTCTCCTTTGTCTTTGCTCTCCTTTTTCTTGTGTACGAGCGTGACACGAGCCCTGCCACAGGCTTGGCCAGGCGCCCGCTGGGAGGCTAACTTTTCTCGTGTGTGTGTGTGTGTGTGTGTGTGTGTGTGTGTCTGTTGTGTGCTGTCTCTCTCGTGTCTCTCGTCTCTCTCTCTCTCTCTCTCTCTCTCTCTCTCTCTCTCTCTCTCTCTCTCTCTCCCCCCCCTCTCTCTCTCTCTCTCTTCTCGCTTATTTAGTCTATAAAGGTTATTTGTTAATTATGTAAACTTGTTGGAATCGTTAGAGAGAGAGAGAGAGAGAGAGAGAGAGAGAGAGAGAATCAGCTGTAAAGATAATAATCTTATAATACGTCAGCTGTTATCTGTGTGTGTTAATCTTTCACAATAACAAAAAAAAGATAATATCTTATAATACGTCAGCTGTTATCTATGTGTGTGTGTGTGTAATCTTTCACAATGGGTGTCTTGCACGTGACGTCACAGCTCTTGTTGTGGCTGCGACAGACGCGGCTTCAAGCCAAATGCCGCCCGTCGGAGCGAGCTGGAGGACCAACAAACTCCACTTGCCGCCCGTGTTTGCCAGCTTATTGATGTTATTTATTTAGTTAACGCTCATTTATGCATGCTGCTAATTCATTTATCAGATAACGAAATATATCAATGGAAAGCTAATGAAATTCCGCTTCTATTCATATTGTCCATGTAAAATGTTTTCGAGCAAAATATTAAATGGGAGCTGGCGTTGGTGAATATTAAGTTCATGCATATTTCTTGAGTCTCATAATGGCCTTTCTTTAGTGTGTTTTACGGTTTTTTATTTGATAATATTATAGAACAAACATTTCCGAAGATAACAGTATATCTTTTATACTGATAAACATATATTTGGTAGGGGAAAAGTACCTTAAGCTGGCAAACACGGGCGGCAAGTGGCGTATGTTGGTCCTCCAGCTCGCTCCGACGGGCGGCATTTGGCTTGAAGACGGCGGCATTTAGCTTGAAGACGCTAGGTCGTGACGTCAGTGCAAGACACCTATAACATTAGTTGAAACGCAATTCAAAGTTTTCTTAAAAGTTACCCATTGAAAGTTGCGCATAGAGAACGTGGCATTTTATTTCTCATGGCATTTTATTTTTTTCTCATGGCATTTTATTGTTCTTTAGCTCCCCTTGGCTCCTATTCCTCCACCTCCTAGTATTCTATTATATCTATTTCCTCCACCTCCATTCAACATTTTCTTTACATATTTTTTCGTCTGCCCTTGAATTCTCCCTTCCTCCCCCCCCTCCTCCTCCTCCCTATTTCCCCTATGTTGACCATAACCTTGAATGAAAGACCTCCTTATCTCTTCCTCCTCCTCCTCCTCCTCCTCCTCCTCCTCCTCCTTTCATATAACCTATTCCTCCCCCTCTATCTATATTATTTTATGAGTAACTGGTGTAGAATAGTAGTAGTAGTAATAGTGGTAGTAGTAGCAATAATAGTTGTAGCAGAAGAAGTAGTAGCAGTAATATTAATAGTAGTGGAGAGCGGGGCAGGTTGCATCATTGCCTCTAACTCGCATGTTATCACACGTACATCGTCTTAATACTTCTACTACTATAAACTACTACTACTACAACTACAACAATAATAATAATAAAAAAAAGTTCATGAGAGTTAGAGGCAATGATGCAACCTACCCTCGATGCAACCTGCCCCCCTCTCCCCTAGTAGTAGAAATAATTGTCATTGGAATAGAATAGTTTGCCATGGAGAGGTGTAGAATAGTAGTAATAGTTGTAGTAGAAGTAGTAGTAGCAGTAATAGCCGTAGTAATAGTTGTAGCAGCAGCAGCAGTAGCAGTAATAGCAGTAATAGTAGTAGAAATAATTATCGTCGGAATAGAATAGTTTGCCATGGAAGAAAACGCAATGAGTCTGGCAGTTCTTTGTCCCGCCTCTTGTGTAAGAAGCATTAGTACACTCCCTCCTAAAACCCTATTGATTCCCAAGGGCTCCTGGGGTTATACAGACATAAATATAGCTAAACCTCACATGAAAACCCCCTAGATTAAACCCTAAGTGTGGGGTTAGGGAAAGTGGTGGTTGTGGTGGAGGTGGCGGGTAGAGGAGTGTTCGAATGCGCCGTGGTGGGGGTGGTGGGGGTTGGAGGCGGGGTTCAGTGAGGGTTTTCAGGGCCAAAGACCTATACGCAGAGGTTCACGAGTTGTGGTGGTGTGTGTTGTGGTGATTGTGGTGGTGGTAGTAGTGGCGTGTGGTGGTGGTAGTAGTGGCGTGTGGTGGTGGTAGTAGTGGCGTGTGGTGGTGGTGGTGGTGGTTATATAAGTGGATTAGTATTTGTGTGTGTGTGTGTGTGAGAGAGAAGAGAGAGAGAGAGAGAGAGAGGAGAGAGAGAGAGAGATGAGAGAAGAGGAGGAGAGAATAACAGGTACGTGAAACACGGAAGTTATTTAGAATGGTGAATATTTTGCCGCCAAAAAAATAACAGGTGTAAGACTCTCTCTCTCTCTCTCTCTCTCTCTCTCTCTCTCTCTCTCTCTCTCTCTCTCTCTCTCTCTCTCAAATCTAAGAGGTTACAGTCCTTGACCTTTTGCTCGTGGCTATTTTCTTCTTCCTCTTTCATGTTGTTTTTATATTGTTATTATTGTTTGTGTTAAATGTTGCACTGTGAGGTACCGTGTGTGTGTGTACGTGCGGGCAACATGTAGGTCTCTTGCGTAGTTCATTCTCTCTCTCTCTCTCTCTCTCTCTCTCTCTCTCTCTCTCTCTCTCTCTCTCTCTCTCTCTCTCTCTCTCTCTCTCTCTCTCTCTCTCTCGTACATTGAAAGCAACTGTAAGCTACAACTAAATGTCATCTCCTCCTCCTCTTTCTCAGTAATATCTTAAGCCTGTATTCTTACTTATTCACTACGCAATAATCAGAGAGAGAGAGAGAGAGAGAGAGAGAGAGAGAGAGAGAGAGAGATTAGATACGGGGGTGGAGTGAGTCAGAGATAACGTTCGGCGTGGTGTAATACATGTTGTTGACGGAAGTTGCAGTTATAAATTTCTTGGTATTATTATTATATTAATTATTACTATTATTATTATTACTATTATTATTATTATTATTATTACTATTATTATTATTATTATTATTATTATTTGTTTTGGAGAAAGAGTATATTACGTTGAGAGGGTGTTGGTATATTACGTAGTATTTTTCTCTGACTGACGGACAGATGTGTTTCTTTAATTGCGTAATTATAGATAAGAACAGAGAGGGGAAGGAAAGGAGGAAAATAGCGTAGACGAGAGAGCGGAGAGAGAGACAGATTTTTGCTTAGACTGGTGACGGTTATTTAATTAGCGAATCCACCACTACTACCACCACCACCACCACCACCACCACCACCTATACTACTACTACTACTACTACTAACCACCACCACCACCACCACCTTAGCAGTGTGGATGAATGTGGACCAGAACGAAAATGCTGCTCATGGGAATATTTACCTCCCACTTCTCCACTTCATCTCCTCCACCTACACCTCCACATGAGTTGGAGGATGGCTATGTACGTGTGTGTGTGTGTGTGTGATACACACACAAAACTGGGCAGTATTTAAATACATTTGTGTATTTATAACTGTATTTATGAATACATCGGTTTTCATGTATTTGAATACTCATAATATTAAAATGTAAATACTTTTTTATCAGTTAATTTGGCCATAAACCCGCCCCACTATCTGGCAACCCTGATGTTACAGTGAACCAGGGTTTCCACTGCCAAGGAAATTTCCTTATTTTCAGGAATTTTAGGCCTAATAAGGAAATTTCTAAGGAAACGCAAAATCCGTATAATAGGAAAGTATCCTTTATCATTTATCAAGCATTTTATATTGTTAATCATGAATTACTGAAAACATGTTAAAATTTGTGCGTATTTAAAATGTATTTACAAATGTATTTAAATACAATAATTGATGTATTTAGTATTTAAATACATTCGTAAAATGTATTTAGTATTTAGTATTTAGATACATTTCTCCCATGTATTTAGTATTTTGTATTTAAATACATGCAATGTATTTAGTGCCCAACTCTGCCCACACCCACCCTATCTTTCCTCCCCCACGCCCACCCTAACCCTCTCTTTCCACCCGCAGGACTACGACAAGTACCGCCAGGGGGGTCGTGACGCCACCAAGAAGCTCCTGCTCTCCCCCAGCTCCCACTCGGGGAGCGGGAGCGGCGCGGGGGGCTCCTCGCAGGCCATGATCCAGCCTCCCGTCACCGACATTTACCTCTGCGACAAATGCGAAAATGAATTCTACTCATTGAAGGAAGTGCAGGTGTGTGTGTGTGTGTGTGTGTGTGTGTGTGTGTGTGTGTGTGTGTGTGTGTGTGTGTGTGTGTGTGTGTGTGTGTGTGTGTGTGTGTGTGTGTGTGTGTGTGTGTGTGAATAATAATAATAATAATAATACTTAAAACTAAAACTTGTAAACTTCCCCCTCTATTCTTTAATAAACTTGTAATCCCCCCCCCTATTTTCTTTAATAAACTTGTAATCCCCCCCTATTTTCTTTAATAAACTTGTAATCCCCCCCCCCCCTATTTTCTTTAATAAACTTGTAACCTTGTACCCTCCCTCAGGCACACGAGCGGCACTGTTGTGGTGACGCGGGCGACCTTCCCCCCAGCAGCCCGCCCACGCCCTCCCCGGAGCCTGAGCTGGCAGACGAGGACCCCGAACCCACGGACCAGGTGAGGGAAGCACACACACACACACACACACACACACACACACACACACACACACACAACATATGAATAACACACACATACACATGAATAACACACGAAGGATTTCATTAGCTGTTCTACTCACTCAACCTCCTTCCACACACACACACACATGAATAACACACACACCACATGAATAACACACACACACACACACACACACACACATGAATAAACACACACACACATGAATAACCACACACACACACACACATGAATAACACACACACATGAATAACACACACACACACACACACATGAATAACACACACACACACATGAATAACACACACACACACACACATGAATAACACACACACACATGAATAACACACACACACACACACATGAATAACACACACACACACATGAATAACACACACACACACACATGAATAACACACACACACATGAATAACACACACACACACATGAATAACACACACACACACACACACACATGAATAACACACACACACACATGAATAACACACACACACACACACATGAATAACACACACACACACAATGAATAACACACACATAACACACACACACACACACATGAATAACACACACACACACACACAGGGTTTGTTTACCTGTTTACCCACTCTTACCAACTTAACATTTTCCAGGTGCCCTTCCTCAACTACTTCGGCCTGCGTCCCGCCCAGCACACGGGCCTGCAACCCCACCTGTCGCCGCGCAAGAAGAGCATCTCCAGTCCCCCCACCAAGCTCCCGGGACCCATCTACCCGCGCTACGACTCCATCCCCATCTCATCCCCGCTCGGAAGGTTAGACTTAAAGCGACGTTTTAACACTTACTGCCTTAACTTATCCACCTTTTCAGCCATCTCTATGATTAATGATTGTTTAACCTCTTCACGCCTAGATATTTCCTTTACAAAAAAAAAATCGTATGTTGTCGAGCCATTAAATTACAAAAAGTAAATGAATATACCAAATTAGTTAGTCGACAAGGATACTAAACCGGTTATATCTATAAAATATTGCTTATAGTCACTAAAAAATCGTCTAATGGTTGCCAAATTACAATGGAAATGACGTTCTGGGCCTCAAGGGGTTAAATTTGAACACTTACCACCTAAACTTATCCACCTTTTGTGTGATTAATAACTGCTTCAATACAAAAAAACATCACAGCCTTTCCTAACATATCCTGAAGCCCTTTGCCGCACATCTCTGTCTTATACTATTTCACCTCTCAGTCCTCCATTTCTCTTATTAATACTATTCCCTCCTAGACACACTTCCCTGTCCCCATCAACCCTTAGCAAGACCCGATTTTGACTCTTAAACCTTTCCTAACACATAGCCATCAAGCCCTTTGCCTCACACCTCTCAGTCCTCAACTTGATCATAATAACTTTCCCGAGACTTATTTCCCCTATCAATCATAAGATCATTAAAAAATAAGGAAGCTACAGGAGGCAGTGAGACCTACACGTGGTAGTTCCTGTGTCCCAAGTTCCCAACCCTTACCAAGACCGCATTTTGACTCTTTAGACACTCCTGGTTCCCCTGTAGCGCCAGTAACAAGCCTGTCTCCCCCCTGCAGGTACCTGTTCGCGCACTCCAAGTTCCGCAACAAGTACCAGGCGGCGCAGCACGCGGTGATGCGGTACGAGCGCCACCTCCACGCCACGCCCAACGCCGAGATCAACTACAGAGACAGGTGAGGCAGAGACAGGTAGTGGCTGGCAATGTCTCCCTTTTTTTATGTTAATTTTATATTGTGCCGGTGTGTCTGAATGTGTGTACTTCTGAGCTGGTGTTGTGGTGTGGAGTGACATTTTTGGTGTTTAGGTGGTTGTTAGGTTCGTGTTAGGTGTCCTTGGTGGTGATTAAGGTGTAACTCCACGTGTATCCAGATTCTCATGGGGGGGCACGTGCCCCCGCGTAGCTACGCCACTGGCTATAGCTGATCTGACGTTATATAAAGTAGAAAGATAACGAGGCAACAGCCATTACTTTGCAGGGAAGACTAAACAACCTCAAATCACACGTATTTTCTCCCTCCCTCCCCTCTCCCAGTAGCGCTGCCAGGAAATTTTGACTGGGGTGGCCAAGGTTGGACACAGATCTAGTGTGGGGTGGCCATGGCATAGGCATTCAAAATAAATGGTTGAATTTTCATTAGACCTCAGTTTAGGTCTGGGGTGGCCAATGAGATTTCAAGGGGGCCCCGTGGCCACCCCCTCCACTGCCCACTCATTCCTCTCACTCTCTCCCACTCCCTCCCTTTTACCTTACGCTGCAGAAATATGAAGAAAAGCAACAAAATAAAGCGTTGTTTGGCCAAAAATCATCCCCTTCCTCCCAACTGCCTGCACACACGTCCTGCCCCCTCGCTCTCGACTGACGCTCGTTCCGGATTACTCAAGTAGCTCAACTCTGTTGAACACTGCTGTGTTCGAACACTCGAAACACTAAACCTTTCCCTTATTTCCTTCCCACGCTCTTACCTGTTGACCTTTGACCAATAATTCTTGACCTGTAACGTTATCTGTCTTAAATGTTAGTAAATGTGAGTTAGTAATAGTGTTGTAGTACTTTTTTTAAAGCTTATATTGATAGGGTTCGTTATTGCTTCAAACTAAGTGCTAAAAACTCTGTAACAGCGTCGCAGAGGATTGTGGGTTGGATATCTTTTTTTTTTTTTTTGCTTCGTAGTTTGTGGGTTGTTAAAAGACTGTATTGCTTTGTTAGCAGTGGCGAAGCTAGGTATCTATTAGTAGGGGGGCGGGGGGGTCACTAGACAAGCAGAGCTCTGATGCCACATAGAAGGGCATATTCTAAAATCCGATCAGTGGTGAGTATTAGAGCATTCATTATACAGAATACGACAGCCAGGGCCGGGGGACACGTGCCCCCCCCCGTAGCTACGCCACTGTCTGTGTGTGGAAGGATTAGTTTTGTAGTAGGGTGGTGATGTGGATGGTTATGAGTGGTGTGGGTGGTGGTGATGTGTTGTGGTGTGGGTGGTGGGGTGGATGGTGTGGTGTTGTGATGTGGGTGGATGGTGTGGTGATGTGATGTGCGTCCCGTCCCCAGGTGTGCGAGTCGTTGGATTGTGGTGCACAGGAACAAGAAGGAACAGCTGCCCTGGGCCCACCTCTACACCTTCAACAGACCCCAGCGACGAGAACGCATGCTCACCATATCAACAGGTGTGTGTGTGTGTGTGAGAGAGATAATATATATAATATATGTAATATATATAATATATATAATATATATAATGTGTATGTTGGTGTGTTGCAGGACTGGACAAGGAAAGCCGCCGTCTGCTGAGGCTATGTCGGCCGCTCTCCATCCGGGTCAAGTGGCTGCCCAAGAGGAAGGTGGATCGCCTTAAGCATCTGGGCGACCCCACCTCGGCTCCCTGCATTGACCTGACCCAGGAGCAGCTGCCCCGGCCCCAGGAGCCTAAGCCCGGGTGTTGGCTGGGTTCAACAAGCCCCGTGGGGCAGGGCATCCTCCAGCTGCAGTGGGTGACGGGTCTCCCGGTGCAGCAGAGCGGGCTGTGTCTGCCCGGCAGCAGCGGCGCCCTGCCCCTGCAGTACACCCAGCTGGCCCTGCAGAACATTCCTCTAGTGGCGGGGAACTCCCAACACATGCAGCAGCAGCAGCAGCACCAGCCTCCAGGCCTGACCCTGCAGTCCTGCGGCGTGTCCCCGAGGCCCCCCCTGCCACACTCCTCCAACAACAGTTACCTCAAGGCATCCCCGGAGGGCGCCGGGCGGCCTCACTACTCCCTGCCGGCAGACATCTCCATCAGGTCCGTGGCGGTGGCGGCAGAGCGGCCCACACACACCCAGCTGGAGGCCGACCTCATGAAGCCACTCTCCAGGAAGAAATTCCCCGACCTCTTGGCCTCAAACTCCACCCCGGCCAACAGTCACGGGACGAGGCCGGCCGTCGCCTCACCCGCCAGCCGGGCCCTCCCCCTCACCCTGCCCGGCCCACAAAGCTGGGAGAGGGGGGGCAACAGCCTCCCCCTCGGCCTCACCAGCTCCTCCATCGAGGTCATCGAGCTGTCCAGCGACGAGGACGACTATGGGCTGGCGGGCCGCGGCCGCAGCGAGGCGGCCAACGCCCCCCGCCAGCTGGACGGGCTGGCCTGCTACCCCCACACGGGGGCCAAGGTGCCCTCGGAGGCCTCGCAATATTCTTTGTCAAAAAATGGGAATAGCCATTGGTCGTCTCAGCAAGAGTCTCACTGTGGAGCCGGACGCGTGGGAGACTTGGCGACCAATGGCCAGCCTCCTAACGTCCTGCCCATCCCCTCCCCCACACCCAGCCCCTCCACCTGCCTCCAGGGACCCCGGGCACAGGGCAACAGCCGAAAACGGAAAAACCAAGAAGACCCGTCCCCCCCACCCTGCGGGGGCAAGACCTTCCTCCTGGACGTCTCCAGCCAGCGGGCGAGGGTATCCGGGGGGGAGGACCCCACACCCCCTGCCTCGGCCACTAAAGCCTTGAGGGCCACGGAGGACGCTGTGCTCCCCCCCACCTCCCTCCCCTGCTGCACCACCACCACCACCAATAACAACAACAACAACAACAACAACAACAACAACAACCTGGCAGCCAAGAGTTCAGACTCGCCAATGGTTGGTGAGGACGTTGGCCTCAGGACTGTGTTCCAGGTAGACCAAGACATCTCCTTCAGCCTGCCGCTGGTGGGGCCGCAGGACTGTGTGCAGGCGTGCCTCGTAGAGGCCCCGGCCGGCCCCCAGCACGAGTTCAGTCCGGGCCTCAAGTTCCTGACCAGCCTGATGAGCAAGGGCATGGAGCTGTTCAAGTCCCTGGTGAACAAGGAGAGCGAGGCGGCGGCGTCCCTGGGGATTCCCGCGAGTCCAGAGTCCCGGCCGGGGGTGCGGCGCCACCCCAACAAGAGTTTTGAGGTGCAGAAGCTGCTGAAGGACGAGTGCCGTGAGCTGCAGCGCGGCGGCCTGAGGGAGCTGAGTGGCCTGGACCACCTGGGCGTGAGGCTCACACGCAGGTCTGTGGGACGCATCCTGCCCTCCAGGAAAACCCTCGCCTCCAGGCGGAGTCTTAATCTGCCTCCCTGCAGGAATGGCGGCAAGGCCAGGAGGGAGGGCCACACAGAGGCCGTGGGCCATGGTCCCTTGGGCATCAAGAGTCCACCTGCTCTGGCCATAGATGAGAATGGTAACTCTGCCTCTTATGTCCAGGCTGGCCCTGAACGACCCAACACAAGGGAGTGCCCTGAGCCCTTGGCCAGGGAGCAGAGCAGCAGGGAGGCGGTGCCTGGGCCCCTGAGGGCGTGGCAGGGAGTGGCTGTAGGTCCTCCCTCCACACTGGAGCCCAGTGACAAGGTTAGCAGTGGTAGTGGTCTCGGGAACATATCTGTTTTCTGTGAACGTAGTTTAAAAAGTGGTGAAGCTGTGAAGAGTAGTAGTGTGTGGACGAAAGTTACTGAAAAGTGTAGTACAGGTGTGAAAGAAAGTCTCATAGAAAGTGTGACTCAACAAAAGAGAGACTTTCTCGGCTTTGTGCCGGGTCTGGAGCAAGCCGGCGGTGAGGGGAGGGCAGAGGAACTCCAGGGGCAGGTGTCTGGGGGGGAGAAAGTCATGCCGGGCACGCCCTGGAGGAGCGCCGACGACGTGACCGCCGAGGTGACCACGCAGCCCCGTCCGGGCCGGGACGTTCCCGCCCACAGGCAGACGTCGGCCCTGGCCCGGCCGGAGCTGATGGGGGAGACTGCGGAGGAGTGCGGTGCCCAGCTGGCCCTGTGTCCCCTGCCAGACCAGCTGCAGCACCACCCGGGCAGCTCCGGCACTCCCCCGGCCGCCTCACCCCCACGGCCACGCCTCACACTCCTCCACTCCATGAGGAAGGAGGAGTACCCCGGCGGCAGGCTGTCACCCTCGGACCAGGAGCCCCTCTGCCCCTCTGCCAAGCTTCACAGTACAAACAGGAGGAAGAGGAGCAGACAGTCCCGGGAGTTGATAAACCTGAGCTGCGACGAGTGGAAGGAGATTCAGGGGTCGGGCTTCCATCCCTCGGACCTGCTGGGATGCGAGGTCAAGTACCTCGGCGTCAGCTCCGACGACGACGACGACGAGATGCTCCCCACCCCTGCCCCCTCTCCCTCCCCCTCCCCCTCCCCTCTTCCCCTTCCCCTTCCCCTTCCCCACCGAGGAGCGAGTCCTCCGGCGCCAAAGAGAGGAAGCCGCTGCACCGTGCCAAGGTGAGCCGGGAGGTTGCCAATCTGCTGGGCGACGAGTGCAAGGAGCTGCGGGGGCCGGTGGGCCGGCCGCCCAAGCCACACTCTGACGGTGATAAGGAGAGGGTGAGCATGCACCCCCTGGCCAGCCTCAAACACTCCAGGAGCCTGAGTGAAGACCTGGAGACGGGCGCCGCCGGCCGGTGTGGCACGCGGTCCCAGGTGAACGGCGGGCCCCTGACGGAGGTGTTCACCCCTCGAGACACTCACCGCCATATCCTACGCTCCGAGATGGCCATGTGCGTGCTGAACTATGAGTTACCAAATATTCGCTAAGTCTTGCAGCAAGAGGGACTCGTGTTGGCTCGGGTAGGAGCTTCACGGTCTCTCAGTTTGGTTTAGTCGTTTGGTCGCCCCGCGTGGCGTTCGGGAACCCCGAGAGGCACCGCCGCCGCTGCTGCTCGGAGACGGCCGCGCGGCTCCGGGTGTTTGGGGTGAGCTCGGGGGAATCAGTTTCTGGCAGTGAGGAGGGTGTGATAGGAAGAGGCGGTAATACTGTGAAGGCGCTGTGGTGGGGGGTGGTGAAGGGTGGCGGGTGGCTGTGTTGGGGTGACGCATGACTAGGGTTACAGGGCGAGGGTGGCCGATCAGCATCACTCAGGCCAACGCTTTCATGCATCTTCACATGATTCAGTATTCACAGGTGGGTTTGCAGTTCAATCTTCACCTTGGTTCCATCAATTATTTCATCAGATTTATTTTTTGTCACATTTAATTATCAGCAGATTTCATTTCCTGCATCATCCTTGAATGTTGTGCATTGAAAACGTTGCCGGCAAGATCACTTCACCCGAGACAGGGCAGCTGCGGGACACGGGGAGGAATCACCATCATGAGTTATTTGTTTATAGATATTTTCCCCCACAAGAGCCCTGGGACGTCTAAGCCCGGCGTTGCTGGCCACTCACACCCCAGGCTGACTCATTCATGGTGCACTCTTCATTCTGTAGACATTTATTTATTTCATAACTGGTATATAATGTTTAATTTTGCATTCATTTAGACTCGCCCCACACAGGCTGGTTGTTAGTTTCGGAGGACGTTCATGATAAACAAAGCCTGGCTGTGGTGGTGGTGGTGTGCCACGTCACCACCAGTCTGGTTATTACCATCTTGCATCAGTCACAGCGCTCACACACTCCAGCTTCGCTACACTTCCCAGCCCAGGCCCCTCAGCAAGGCCTCCTTGGACTATATAGACAAATTAGTTGAAGTCACTCACCTTTCCACTTCAATGTTTAGCACACAGTCATTTCGTTGCCATAGCCGGGCGTCTGTCTGTGCCCACTTCACCACCTCAAGGTGCACAAGTAGAGACAGGCTATTTCTACCGCCTCTCCCAGACCCCACTCGGTGGGGCGGCGTGACATTAATCTATCCACGGCTCACGACAAAATGTAATGAGATCTAATAAAACAAGTATTTTATTGCCTCAGGCAGGAGTTGACCCTGCGTGCGGGCAGCTGTGTCCACCTCACCAGAGGTCGGGGAGAGGCGGTGGCAGTACCTTGTTTCTACTTTGCCCCGTTCAGATGGCAAGGTGGGCACACACGCTCACGTTCAACTTGTGGCTGTGCCAATGAAATACTTGTCTTATTTGAGTCTGTATTTTCCTGTAATCATCCTCACCTCCCAGCGGGCCAGCCCTTCAGGCTCTGCCCCTTCCTGGCACAGTGATGGGCTCCTCCCCATCAGCCTGACTTATGTTCTGTCCCTTCATCATCTGGAACATTCCTCTCCTCATCACACCAGCACTGGCGTGGCCTGGGCAGGAGCCGTGACCCTCGGTGCTCAGTCACACTGGAGGCGAGTCACTGCAACACACTCGCTTCCTTTAGGGCAAGTTTTTTATTTTTTCTGATCAAAGTTCTGTTCGGGACGCCACGGATGTTACGTTTCCCGTCAGTTTTTGTCCGAGTGCTTGAATGCAATAACGTTAGAGGTGTCGAGGAAACCATTGTATCACTGCCGTTGTCTTTTTATTTGATGATGGCCCAGGCACTACTGAAGGCCACACGTCTGCCCCTCGGCTACGGTCCAATACAAGACGAGGGTGACGGAGGGTTGGTGTCGGCCATCACAAGGTTACGGCATTCAAGCGTTTGGATGAAAGCCGCCGGGGAGTCTTTCTTTGATGGCCCTTGGGACAAGTCAACAGCCTGTGTGGCTTTGTACAGTTGTGTTGCTGCTTCGTTAATTTACTACTTAATTTTGCTCAATAAGTGAGTTTCCTGTCATACAAAGCGACAAAAAGTAATTTAAGTTCATTCAGTTTGTAAATAATTTAGTTTTACATTACAGGGTCATCATCAGCTTCTTTTTAAGTACATATTTGACATTTTTAAAGTTCTTCACAAGTTTTGAGGCAACTTTTGTTTTAGCTGAATTCAGCGCTTGTGAATCAAGTTGACGTTTTCTGGTTCAGGGCAGTGGATCCATGACTTTTGTATACTTAATTTTACCGCTACCATTTAAGTTGTCAGAAGTATAAAAAACCAGTAATTATATGAACGATATAATGGTCAATGGACGAGTCTCCAGTTCTTGAGAGGAAGGATAAATGTACTTTGCTGCATATTTAGAAGCTTGCAGTACAAAATGCAATCACAAAGTCCCCAGACGACACCTTCAAAGCAGACAGTTTTCCCGATTTAACTCTTGCCGCCCGGCCGCCATCCTGTGTGCTGCAGCCAGCGCTTGTGTCCCTCACCACTGCTGTGCTCCCCGGCAGTGCTGTTCTTTTAGTGTGTCTATCAAGCACCATCTGTGGGTGGCGCTGGATCTCCTCCAGTGTCCAAACGGCAGCCCTTCAGCCTCACCTTCCTCTTGCACACGGTCAGCGGTTCAAGTCCACCAGGTTCATTCTGGCGTGGTGGCGCTTTGTATACCCAATAACCTTGTAGTTGGTACTTGCAAAGTGTCTAGATAGGATCAAAGTATCTTATCTTCCTCTTGCACAAGATGAAGGTGCAGCAGAAGGGCTGCCGTTTTGACTCCGTGTAGGCGGTCCGGTGCGGATCACAGGTGGTGCTCCACACACTGCCAGGGAGCGGTCCTGTCGTGGCAGAAGCGCCGGAAGCAATGCACAACATGGCTGCCGGGAAAGGGAGGGCGGCCATATTCAAACCGGGTACGTTGTCTGTTTTATAAGTGGTCTCGGAACTTTTTGATCACACCTTATACATCAAATGATGTATTGTTTGCCAAGATCAAGAAGTGATAACTTTACTTTCAGTGGACAGAAGAGAGTTGTGATTACATTGATGACATCACAGCTAAGAAGGAAGACAACACTCCATTCCTCACTCCGGAGTGTCTCCTGTTGACAGGCTGTGTGTGTCCTGATACCTTGTCACACTTCTCTCTTCAGTAAAGCTGTCAAGGTGTACTTCATTGTGCTCCTCAGTGACGTGCACACCATGAAAAGTACACCTTGACAACCTACCTGATGAGGAAAGTGTGTCCGAGGTGGCCGTGTCAGTATATATATTGACATTGACAACCCTGCTTGGGAGCGTCGGTGTGAGGGAGGAGTGGCGTCCGCCCTCCACGTTGTGACGGCGCACCACCCACACGCTGGCTGATAAGTAGTAGGATTGTTTTTTACAAAGAAAATATGGTTAACATACCATTATTCAGCACATTGTTTACCCCAAGGAGTAATGAATGTAGAAAAATCTTACTGGAAACTCGTCCATTGTGTTCATATAGATATTTCTGCATTATTAGTGGCACACGCATTGAAATGTTGGTTAAGTGTGCAAGAATGTGACATTCATTTTCATTTTTAAGCAAGATTGTAAAGTTATATTGACACTTAAAAGGAAAACAACCCTTTGTTCAAAGTTATTTTATTACAAATGACATTTAGCACACCATTGAGTGTTTGAGTCCATTCTTATTACTGTTTATTTGCTCCATGGCATCCAATTCAGTAAGCAAACGCCCGCCAGGCGGCCGCAGACATCGCACTGGCCCGCTGGAGGGTCCGTGGCATTGGCGGCTGTGAGGGCAGCAGGCAGGGGTGGGGGGAGGGAAGAACACTGCCAGAAACTGGTCTTAGTTCCTGTGGCCATCACACTTCTGGTCCAAACAACTTGTGAGTCGTGTAGCACTCTGAGTGGTGAGTCGGGCAGCGCCTCAACACTCAGACAAACAGTGTTATGATGCCATTGATCAACACTATTTCCTCCCGGACATCTTGGCCCGACCGTCTGCCTCGTCATGGTGGCCCTGTACAGCCTCCCAGGGCCCGGCAGCAGCAGCAGTGCCTGGTGCCACAGTCTGCTGTCACGGTGGCCTCGGCTGCCCACCCACCCACCCAGGCAAACATTCACTCGGACAAATCAACTCTGCACTTTGATCACAATTGCAGATCATGGTTTTTGTGCCTTAAACCAGAACTAAATCTCGTATCGGCCGCTTCGTGGGTTCCGGCAGTGTAGTACAGTTGTCTGTACGTTGTGTTTATCACCCAGACCAAATCCTTCAAGGGAAAACAACCTATTTATTCTTCTTTACCCTCACCTTGTTAATGGTCCTTCACACTGCCACACTGCTCCTTCCCTTCCCTCCCCTCCCCCTCGCCTCCTTCAGGCTGAGGTTGATGATGCAGGATGGGGAACACCAGTGACTGTGCCCGTCATCAACCAACAAAGGCAGGTTGACGGCACTCCACCAACATGAATCACGGTAAACTAATCATCAACCATGAATTGAAATATTACTAGTGCTATTATACACACTGACAACACTGCCCCATCCTGCATCTGTGGCCTCGTAGCAAACTTATGAAAGACAACCCCTGGAGGAGAGGTGGCATTTGCCTTTACTGTACAAGACGCTACCCACCCGAGCAAGGCGGTGATCCGGGTGGAGGCGACGACCCTCGGTGGATCGGGTGTTGCGGCAAGGTGGAGGAACGGCATCTCACTGTTGCATCCCCACACACAAACTTGATACAAAACCCTTCAGGAATTCAATTAAAAATAAGTTGGGAGAACACAAACAAGTAAACAAATTAGTCATATATATAACCAATCTTTTCAGTTGATAGAAATACAGTCACACTCAGCATTAAGGTCCCTCCCGGCTGGCGTGTACATGTGTGCGTGGCCTCAAGACGTACACAATCCCGCCCGGTCTGAAAGGAAGGAAGGAGTTTTAGTGTGGCAGTGGTGTACCTGGAGACCATCACTGATCCCATGTGTGTGTGTGTGTGTGTGTGTGTGTGTGTATGTAAGAGTCCTGATCATCTTATATTTATCTCCCACGTCCCATGATTCCTACGCCTTCGTTCCCCATGTAAGCATCGCGATTCCCTACGAGGAAGTTCCTGCAGAGTCGTTTTCTTAAATTATTCTGCTGTAAAGTAATCCTATAGTCATGTATACATATTGGTTTTTTACAATGAGGAAATACTCATCATGTAAAGTAGAGGAATTAGTAAAAGTTATAAAATATGGACTGAGTTTGTTTGAGTGACTTCTTGTCCTGTGAGTTACAAGTGTTGGTAAGTGTTAGGTTAAGTTAGTCGCTTGTTGTCCTGTGAGTTACAAGTGTTAGTAAGTGTTAGGGTAAGTTAGTGTTGGTAAGTTTTAGGTTAAGTTAATGAGTGGAGAGACGAGATTACTAAGCAGTATTGGGGAATGTGTACACTATTGCATCACCTGTTACCAATATATCATCAGTGTGAATTACTTGGCAGACCATTAAGCATGAGTGTATGAGGAGTGCTGAGGAATAAGAGGGTGATGAGGGAGTGACAGGAAGAGGCATGCAAATAGTGGCGTGTAAATATACAAACATATACAGTCGACCCTCGGTCTAACGGACGTCTGTTTAACGGACATCGGTTTAAAGGACGTCTGTTTAACGGACCTCGATTTAACGGACCTCTGTTTAACGGACCTCTGTTTAACGGACGTCTGTTTAACGGACCTCTGTTTAACGGACCTCGATTTAACGGACCTCGATTTAACGGACCTCTGTTTAACGGACCTCGATTTAACGGACGTCTGTTTAACGGACCTCGGTCTAACGGACGTCTGTTTAACGGACCTCGATTTAACGGACCTCTGTTTAACGGACCTCTGTTTAACGGACCTCGATTTAACGGACCTCTGTTTAACGGACCTCTGTTTAACGGACCTCGATTTAACGGACCTCGGTCTAACGGACATCGATTTAACGGACCTCTGTTTAACGGACCTCGATTTAACGGACGTCTGTTTAACGGACGTCTGTTTAACGGACGTCTGTTTAACGGACCTCGGTTTAACGGACCTTGATTTAACGGACCTTGATTTAACGGACCTCGGTTTAAAGGACTCCATTCGCTACAGGACAAGCGGACTGAACCATTCAAGAGTCCGCTGCTTGAAAAATGTGTCTGTTAGGTCAGAGCTTAAATGTAAAGTGTCCGAACAGTGCCGTGTTCCCGCCAAGTCCAGCATGTAGCGCCAGTCACTGTTTACCTCCCAGCCTAGCTACTCTGGTTGTGTCTGTGATTATTTTTCATTTATTTCACAATTTTTCATGTGTTTTTTCTATACATATTTTCACAGCCTTGGGAAAATACCCTGGCACTAACGGACCACTCCTCCCTTGTAGTCCATCAAACCCTTGAGACCCAGAACGTAATTTCCATCGTAATATGACTACCACTACACAATTTTTAGTGAATATAAGTAATATTCTATAGATTTGACCTGTTTAGTATCCTTGTCGACTAACTAATTTGGTATATTAAGTGACTTCGTGATTTTATGGCTCGACAACATACAATTTTTTATAGCAAAGGAAAGATCTGGGTGTGAAGGGGTTCAATCGAGGGTCGACTGTACAAACTGGTGAGTACTTACTTTTACAAGGAGCGGCGGGGAGCAAGAGGCTGCTGGTGTGCTGGAGTCTGGTGTCAACACTCCACAAAGTCCTTCAACATATCCTCAACAGACAAGACATCACTACTCCCCTCAGTGCCTCTCTCCTGAAAGCAGTAATAACATGTCGTAGATACAGATACACATATTCTCTCTCTCTCTCTCTCTCTCTCTCTCTCTCTCTCTCTCTCTCTCTCTCTCTCTCTCTCTCTCTCTCACATCTATATCTTAAAACTTAATATTGTCTCATAAAAACTAGGGTGCTAAAACTTAATATTGTCTCATAAAAACTAGGGTGCTAAAACTTAATATTGTCTCATAAAAACTAGGGTGCTAAAACTTAATATTGTCTCATAAAAACTAGGGTGCTAAAACTTAATATTGTCTCATAAAAACTAGGGTGCTAAAACTTAATATTGTCTCATAAAAACTAGGGTGCTAAAACTTAATATTGTCTCATAAAAACTAGGGTGCTAAAACTTAATATTGTCTCATAAAAACTAGGGTGCTAAAACTTAATATTGTCTCATAAAAACTAGGGTGCTAAAACTTAATATTGTCTCATAAAAACTAGGGTGCTAAAACTTAATATTGTCTCATAAAAACTAGGGTGCTAAAACTTAATATTGTCTCATAAAAACTAGGGTGCTAAAACTTAATATTGTCTCATAAAAACTAGGGTGCTAAAACTTAATATTGTCTCATAAAAACTAGGGTGCTAAAACTTAATATTTTCTGTGTGTGTGTGTTGTGTGTGTGTGTTGTTGGTGTGTGTGGTGTTGGTGTGTGTGGGTGTGTGTGTTGTGTGATGTGTTGTGTGTGTGTGTGTCTTTACCTTGTCAGCGGTGGATTTGAGCTTCTTGGCCACTGTGTCACTTCTACTTCTGCTCCTCTTGCCCCTTCCTCTTCCTCCCTCCTCCTCTTTCTTCTGTTTGTTCTTCTGTTCCTCTTCTTTCTTCTGTTTGTTCTTCATCTTTATATCTTGAGCCTGTTTCCTTGTCCTGCTTCTCCTGTTGACTTCTTCCTCTTCCTCTTTTCCTCTTTCTCTTCTTCCAATTCAGATTCCTCCTTTTCAATACCTCCATTTTCCTCTTTTTCCTTGTCTTCTTCAGCTTCATCTTCATTCTCTCCCTCTTCCTCTTCCTCTTCCTCTTCCTCCTCCTCCTCCTCTTTAGTTCCATTCCTTTTTTCCATCTCCTCTTCCTCTTGTATCTCACCGATTTTCTCATTTTCAATCATTGGTTCCTCTTCCTCTTCCTGCTGAGCTGTACTCCCTTCCTCTTCCTCTTCTTCTTCCTCCTCCTCCTCCTCTTCCTGCTCCTCATCTGCAACACAAAAGCAACATAAGTTTAAGTGAGAGAGAGAGAGAGAGAGAGAGAGAGAGATAGTGTGATCAGTCATGTTTTCATATCACTGGCAGTCACCGATCTACGGGTCTCACCTTTACAATTAAAACAAATAAAATAGCCATCATATCACACATGAGAGAGAGAGAGAGAGAGAGAGAGAGAGAGAAAACATACCCTACAACTCAAGACCCACACAACACAACCCCCTAGCTATCCTTTACCCTGAGTGTTGCGAGGGTGTTGGCTGGAATGTTGCTGGAAGGCCCGGGCCGGCACCTCCACCCGGGGGTTGGCCACGATCAGACTGATGACACACAGCGCTGTCTGGCAAGTCGACGCAACCTGGAATGCATCGGCAGACTGATTATGTGGACCTGTTATGTCTGGTAAGTAATTGAGAGAGAGAGAGAGAGAGAGATATAGTGTGATCAGTCATGTTTTCATATCACTGGCAGTCACCGATCTACGGGTCTCACCTTTACAATTAAAACAAATATAATAGCCATCATATCACACATGAGAGAGAGAGAGAGAGAGAGAGAGATATGAAAGGGATACTGTTGACTGTTAAGTAATTTGAGAGAGAGAGAGAGAGAGAGAGAGAGATATGAAAGGGATACTGTTGTCTTTTTTAAGTAATTTGAGAGAGAGAGAGAGGAGAGAGAGAGAGAGAGAGAGAGAGAGAGAGAGAGAGAGAGTAAAAGTCTAGAAGGTACGGACAAGAGTAAACTCCAAAGCATCAAAACCATAGATTAGACTCCACCAAGACTCCATTAGGGCGCCCAAACAGATCTCCGCGCCTCACCTGCGCCTCACAATCCGAGAGTCCGGCCTGAAGGAGATGTGTGATGAGGCTGTAGGGCGGGGGACAGCGGGGATGGGGCGCCGAGGAGAGGCTGGCGAGGGCGAGGAAGAGCTGTGTGCGGGTCCTGGGGTCTGCGTAGAGGTCTGGGGGGTGCGCTGCGGCCGCCACCACCTCCGCCACACCCAGCACACCCTCCTGGAGCCGCTGGTAGGGTGCAAAAAGGGGGATGTGAGGTGATGTGAGGTTAATTGTAGTATTGATAAGTACGTATATGTACTGTAGAATATGATTTTTTTTTTTTTTTTCATGTAAATTTTGGTTTTAACTGAATGTAGACTGACTGACTGACTGATTAGGTAACTTGTTTTGGTAATGATATGGATTTAACTAATTGACTGACTAATAGACTGATTTTTATGAGCTACTAACTGACTTAGCGTGCTTTGAATTGACTGACTGACTGACTGACTGGTGATTCTTGACCTGACAGACGGAACTGGGATCGCTTAAACCTGCCCTGGAACTGGTGATTTTGGGACCTGACTGGACTGACTGTGATCCTTGACCTGACTGACGACTGTGGTGATCCTTGACCTGACTGACTGGTGTTTCCTTGACCGGGACTGACTAAACTGGTGATCTTGACCTGATGACTGACTGGTGATTCTTGACCTGACTGACTGACTGGTGATTCTTGACCTGACTGACTGACTGGTGATCCTTGACCTGACTGACTGACTGGTGATCCTTGACCTGACTGACTGACTGGTGATTCTTGACCTGACTGACTGACTGGTGATCCTTGACCTGACTGACTGACTGGTGATTCTTGACCTGACTGACTGACTGGTGATCCTTGACCTGACTGACTGACTGGTGATCCTTGACCTGACTGACTGACTGGTGATCCTTGACCTGACGGGACTGACGGGTTTGTTTATTGACTTGACTGACTGACTGGTGATTTTTGGGACCTGACTGACTAAACTGGTGATTCTTGACCTGACTGATGAATGGTGATTCTTGACCTGACTGACGACTGGTGATTTTGACCTGACTGACTGACGGGTGATTTTGACGATGACTGATGGTGATTCTGACTGACTGACTGACTGACTGGGATTTGGGGGACCTGATGACTGACTGGTGAT
>JACEEZ010000632.1:87500-95000 GCA_016584305.1 Chionoecetes opilio | reverse complement strand
GGCTTGGAAAAGATGAAATCTTGAGTTCAGCCTGGATAATAGTAAATGTGCCAGAAAAACTTTCTTCTAGGAAAACAAATGGACGTTAATAAAAATAAAAGATCGCCCTATAAGCTTTATTTGTTTCACTTTTTTTAAAAAACTCAAAAGACAATTCAGGCAGTTGCAAGGGCGAACTGCGAGAGTCCTTCGTCTGTGTCTGGGGGGTTTGTGTGCTCCCCGCAAATGCATTAAACGCTTGCCCATTTGGGTACATTAAATCCTTGCGTCCGGGTTTTCAGCAAATGGGCGGTTTTCCCATTTGGGAAGGGGAGGGGGGTTTGGGTTGGATCCAATAAAGATCGTAAATGGCTAAGCTTGCATAAGGTGAAACCTCGCGAGAGTCTTGCAAAGACCTGGGTGAATGAAATCCTCAAATTGCAATAATTTTTTAATAAACTTTTTCAAAAAAACTCAAATCGTAAATCAAAATTATATATTTCAAATATTAAATTTTAACAAGACTATTTTCTGCAGACAAAAAATGGGTTCGGTTTACTTTAGTTTGCACAATTTTTTATTTGGTTCTATTTTTTTTTTGCGCCCTAGAAATTTGCGCTTTTGGCCCCTCTTGCGGGCTCCGCGGGCCCTTTTTTTTCCCGAGCCCCAAAATTTTTTGCACTTTTGCCGCTTTTTTTTGCGGGGGACTCGATCGCGAAAATTTGCGCTTTGCGCTTTGCGGACTAAGGAAAAAAAATTGCGCGGGCCCCCTCCGGCACTTCAATCTTTCCCCCACTACACCTGACGCCTGGCCCCGCGTGGCATGGCAGGGCCTGGACCATAGTGGTGCATAGCTTTAGATCTATTGTGAGGGTCTCATGAAGAATTCTATTCACAATGTTTTCACAGTGCCTCAGCAAAAACAAATTGCGAGCCTCTAGTCCCTGTGGGGCACCTAGGCTTCAGCCTATAGTCAGCCTTATGGATAATACGCCCCTGGTGAAGGGGGGGGTAAACCCACCTGGTGATGGCGTGGCGCAGCAGCAGCATGGCCTGGTGGTGCAGCGAGGGCAGCAGGAAGGCCAGCAGCTGGTGCTCCTGACTCTTGTAGGATCCCAACACTGCCGCCTCGACCTGCACCACAACACAGGGTAAACAAAAACCAACGCCTCAGTTAGTTAATTAAGTGGGTCAATTTGGTTAGTTTTCTTAGATTGAAACACACACACACACACACACACACACACACACGCACACACACACACACACACACACACACGCACGCACACACACACACACACAAACACACACACATCTCTCATAGTCGGACGAATGGATAAGGAGAGAGAGAGAGAGAGAGAGAGTGTGATCAGACATGTTTCTTATCACTGGCAGTCACCGATCTACGGGTCTCACCTCTACAATTAAAACAAATAAAATAGCCATCATGTCACACGAGAGAGAGAGAGAGAGAGAGAGAGAGAGAAAGTTGTTTTGTATTTATTCAATTTTTTTTATTATCATTATTTTATTTATTTTATAGCAATGACGCGGGACACAAATATTTTTCCCTCAAACACGTTAGGTTACGGTTAGGTTAGGATATATAGGTTGCCTTCATATATACAGGAGAACCTCGTTTAACCGGCATTTAAAACAACGGCAGCCTCAAAACAACGGCACTAATCGTCCCAGGCTTTTTTTTTTTTTTTTTTTTTTTTTTTTTTTTTTTTTTTTTTTTTTTCCACTGATAAACTCTGGAACTCTCTTCCTGTTTCTATTTTTCCACTTTCCTATGACTTAAATCTTTTCAAAAGAAGAGTAACAAGACACCTCCCGAACTAAATTGGCTCACCCCTCTTTTTTATTTTATTCTCTTACTGTCTTTTTTATAGGGACTGGCAACTAAGCGGACTTTGTGTTACCCATTTTTGTTGTGCCCTTGGCCAGTTCCTTGTGATGGGAAGAAAAAAAAAAGAGAAAAAAAAAAAAAAAAAAAAAAAAGTGATTTTGGGCGATTCCATAAGAGTAACTCTCAAAACAACGGCAAAATGAGTTATCCGGCATGCGCTCCCCCCCGCGGGTGCCGGATAAACGAGGTTCTCCTGTACCTTTAAAGCTTTGTGTGGGAATCACAATGAGGGTATTTCCAAGAAAATCCTATGGTTAGTTTCGGAGCTACAGCCAAGCGTAGAGGGCCGTGCACCAGTGCAAACCTGTCTGGGAAAAATATTTCCCGTGACAGGATGGACTTGCTGGGTGGGTGGGGGGGGGGGGGGGGGGGGGGCTCTCTCTGTGTGGAGGAAGAAGGGAGGCTTATCTCTACTTCTACCCCCCCCCCCCCTCTCTCTCTCTCTCTCTCTCTCTCTCATGGCATTGGACTGCAGTGGAAAGGAATGGGCATTTCCTCGCGGCCGTATTATAGTTTTCCTCCCATTCAGCAAAATATATAAATCAGCGTTAAAATAGTGTTCTCATTATTATTGCAGTTGATTTTCTTCCAATAATGATTATGATAACTTGTTCCGTTTTTTATCATTCATCCTTAGTGCTTTGTGTTGGGGGAAGCCACCACTCCGGAGAGCAGGTCACAAACCCTGGCTAACACCCGGTACCCATCACTGCTGGGTGGACAGGGGCTCGGGTTTTAAGGAAACAACCCATCTGTTTCCGCTCCGCCCGGGGATCGAACCCGGAACTTCTCGGTTGTGAACCGAGCGTGCTTCCCCTACACCACGGAGTACCCCATGTGTGTGTGTGTGTGTGTGTGTGTATTCATCTAGTTGTATTTTACAGGGCCAGAGCAACGCTTGTATGGCCCCGTCTCCATATCAACATTTTTATCATTCATCCTTAGTGCTTTGTGTAGGCCGAAGCCACCACCCCGGGAGGGGGGTCACAAACCCCCGGCTAACACCCGGTACCCATTCACTGCTGGGTGGACAGGGGCTCGGGTTTTAAGGAAACAACCCATATGTTTCCGCTCCGCCTGGGTATCGAACCCGGGACTTCTCGGTTGTGAACCGAGCGTGCTAACCACTACACTACGGAGTACCCTAGTACGGAGTGTGTGTGCGTGTATTCCCCTTCTAATATCTAGGACCGTCGATAAGGCATTTAAAAGGAAGTGTCACACGCCAGGTTTGGGGTGAGTGGATTTTTGCCGGGCTATGGCGGGGGGTGTACGGTACTGTAGAGTAAAATATAATTTTGTACAAGGTAGTCCAAGGGAGTAGTCCACACACAATGAGGGCCAAGTGTAAACTGAGAGGCACGGGCCGGCCAACATGTTCAGTGGCTCACCAATCGCCGCATAGGCCCAACTAGACTTTGGTATATCAGAGGCTTGTTCGAAGACAACACGGCGTTCAGTTTATGGAGGGTTTACTGTCCAGACAATGGGAATGATCTGAGTCAAGAAGAAATAATTGCATGGCAGTGTGTGGTCACTATGTAAAAGAAAGGATACATATACAGTAAAACCTCTCGTATTCGGACCCTCATTATTCGGACCTCCTCCTCCTCCTTTTTTTTTTTTTTTTTTTTTTTTTCTTTTTTTTAGGGGTCGAAATTTCTTAGCTATATGTACACCTAGATATTTTTTTTTTTTTTTTTTAGGGGTCGAAATTTCTTAGCTATATGTACACCTACATTTTTTTTTTTTTTTTTTAGGGGTCGAAATTTCCTAGCTATATGTACACCTAGATTTTTTTTTTTTTTTTTTTTTTTTTTTATTAGGGGTCGAAATTTCCTAGCTATATATACACCTATTTTTTTTTATAATTTTCTTTACATATCCCCCCATATATAATCACCCCCCCTTATTCGGATCCTTGCATTACTCGGACCACTCCTTGGCCCAATTAGTCCGAATATGAGAGGTTTTACTGTATATGGAAACAGGAGCATATAAAGATAGCTAAGGCCTTGTATGCTACCACTAGTTCAACACACCCACACACACACATACATACACACACATACATACACACACACACACACCATACACCACACACCCCACCCACACACACACACACACATACATACACACACACACCACACCCACAACATACATACACACACCCACACCACACATACAAAACACACACCCACACACACACATACATACATACACACACACACACACACACCCACCCACACCCACACACACACATACATACACACACACACCCACCCACACACATACAAACACACACCCACACACACACATACAAACACCCACCCACACACACACATACAAACACACACCCACACACACATACATACACACACACACACATACAAACACACACCCACACACACACATACAAACACACACCCACACACCACACACATACATACACACACCCACACACACACATACAAACACACACCCACACACACACATACAAACACACACCCACCCACACACATACATACACACACCCACCCACACACACACATACAAACACACACACACACACACACATACAAACACACACCCACACACACACACACATACAAACACACACACACCCACACACCTGCAGTAGTCTGAAGGGTACACTGAGGAGGTGGTCCGGGGTGATGGTGATGGCGGGGTTGGCCGGGTCACTGATCATCTGGGCCACAAAGGTGAGGGTGTTGTGGAGGCGGGCGGTGAGGGCCAGGCGGGTGCTGACGGGGTCCTGGGTGAGGGTCTGGAGGGGGCGCAGGTGCAGGGCTGGGTGCTCCCGGGGGTGCGGGTGGGACTGCGGGGGAAGGTTTTATATAGTATCTCCTAGGCATATTTTTTTTTTTTTGTGTCATTTTCATTTTGAGTGTTTGATCTTTTCATCTTTTCAAAGGCAAAGGGATGATATTAAATATACAATACCTTACTACGGTAAATTTCCAGATGAACGAACTTCCTTGGGTGGACGAAACTATTTTTTTCGAGTGAGTTTTGATGTGTTTTGAATTAATCTGCTCACCGTTTCTGTCGCAAATCCCTTTTTTCTTTTCTTTTTAGTGTGTTTAGGAACAAAAATGACAAAAAAACAAATTGAACCTAATCCAACCTAACCTTTACCTATAAAATAAAAAAAATAAAAAATAAAAAAAAGTGCGACAGAAACGGTTAGCAGATTAAGTCTAAACACATCAAAATTCACCAGAAAAAAATAGTTTCGTCCACCAAAGTGAGTTCGGTGTTCATCTGGAATACTATACTACTACTACTACTACTACTACTACTACAACTCTCACCTCCTTCTCCACCACGCCGTCCAGCAGGGTGTCCATCAGGGAGTGCGCCAGGGCCAGCAGTTGGCTCAGCTGCCGCCCCCTGGCCTCAGCGCGGCTCTGGCCCACCTTGCCCCCCCCCACGCCGGGCAGGGGCACGGCCGCAAACACCCCCCCGGCCCGCTGCGTCACGCCCCCCAGGCCGGGCACACCTATGGGGTCGTCCAGGTGGTGTAACATGCGCTCCTCAAGGATTTTCTGTCGGGGGAAAGGTTGTTGGCTTTATGCTGATTTTTTTTAATTGTCTCTACGTAGTGTGTGTGTGCGTGTGTGTGTGTATTTACCTAGTTGTGTTTTCCAGGGCCTGAGCTACACTGGTGGGGCCCCGTCTCCATAGCTACATTCTTTATTTGCTTCCTTAGTGCTTAGTGTTGGGTGTGTGTGTGTGTATAATGTGCTGCATAGATTGTGTGAGGGTGTTCATATATCTGATATCATGTCACAGGTTTCATTGCTGTATTTACCTAGTTGTGTTTTACAGGGCCTGAGCTACACTCGTGGGGTCCCGTCTCCATAGCTACATTTATCCAGTCTTTCTTTCAATTGGTGCACATTATGTGCCGATATCACCTCCTCATTTAGTCCATTCCAAACTTCTACATTGCTATGAGGGAAGCTGTACTTCTTTATGTTGTTCAGGCATCTCCCTTTTCCTAGTTGTTTTGTATGTCCTCTTGTGTAGCGACCTTCTCTTTGTTTCCGAGTCAGTAGTCTCTCATTGTCTGTTTCTTCCATCTTTGTTATCAGCTTAAAAATTGTTATTAAGTCTCCTCTTTCTCTTCTCTGCTCGAGTGTTGGTCACTTTATTTCCTTCAACCTTTCCTCATTAGAAAGTTCTTCTAGCACTGGTACCATCTTTGTTGCCATTCTCTGTATCCTCTAAAACTTTTTCGCATGCTTCTTTTTATATGGGGACCCTACAATGGCAGCATATTCCATTTTTGGTCGGATCATTGTAGTAATTATCTTTCTCATCATATTTGTGTCCATGTAATGAAATGCCACTCTAATATTCTTTAACATCCTGTATGTATCTACAAATATTTTATTTATGTTTTTCTGGTTGTAGGTTATTCTGCATTATCACTCCCAGGTCCTTTTCTTCATGAACCTTGGAAATGATTTCATTTCGTGTGTGTGTGTGTGTGTGTGTGTGTGTGTGTGTGTGTGTGTGTGTGTGTGTGTGTGTGTGTGTGTGTGTGTGTGTGTGTGTATTCATCTAGTTGTATTTTACAGGGCCTGAGCTACACTCGTATGGCCCCGTCTCCATAGTATAGCAGGAATAGTATTTCTCTAGCAAGCAGTTCTATTCTTTCACTCTTCAAGGCATTTATATCTCGTTCCCTTCCTTCCCCTCACCTTATGTTGGAGGCACTGGGCCGGGGCTGCACGGAGACACTCATACAGACACTCCAGGGTGGCCGGACATCTCTGTAACACAAGACAACATCACATTACCATAACCTTAAGGGAGGAAATGACACCTCACCTCCTTTCACTGTCACATAGAAACTGTTAACCCCCTGAGGCACAGAACGTAATTTCCATTGTAATTTGGGTACCATTAGATGATTTTTAGTGACTTTAAGCAATATTTTATAGCTATGACCTATTTAGTATTCTTGTCCACTGACTAATTTGGTATATTCAGTTACTTTCTGTAATTTTATGGCTCGACAACATAGATTTTTTATAGCCTAGCAAAGGAAAGATCTGGGCGTGAAGAGGTTCCATGTATCAGATAGTAAGATATATAAGGAAGAAGCAGGTAATGGTGATATTATTATTATTATTATTTTTTTGTGGTAGAAGGTGTGTATGTGGGTAAAAAATAACTTAGAATAGCGATTATTAATATGAAGGTGTGGCTAGATATATAGTCTGTATGATGTCCACAGGGGTGTGTGTGTCTGTATCAACACCAGGGTGGCGGTGAGGGGAAGGAAGGGAAGGAAGGGAAGGACAAGAGAGATAAGGTGAGGGGAAGGACAAAGATAAGGTGAGGGGAAGGAAGGAAGGGAAGGACAGAGAGATAAGGTGAGGGGAAGGAAGGAAGGGAAGGACAGAAAGATAAGGTGGGGGGAAGGAAGGAAGGGAAGGACAGAGAGATAAGGTGAGGGGAAGGAAGGGAAGGACAGAGAGATAAGGTGAGGGGAAGGAAGGGAAGGACAGAGAGATAAGGTGAGGGGAAGGACAAAGATAAGGTGAGGGGAAGGAAGGGAAGGAAGGGAAGGACAG
>JACEEZ010000632.1:22500-72500 GCA_016584305.1 Chionoecetes opilio | reverse complement strand
TATGATACACAAATTTTTCTAGCAATATATTCCACTGTGTGTGTGTGTGTGTGTATATCTCTGGTTGTATTTTACAGGGCCTGAGCTATGCTCATATGGCCCCATCTCCATATCAATTTTTTTTTTATCATTCATCCTTAGTGCTTAGTGTTGGCCGAAAGCTACACCCCGGGAGGGGGGTCACAAACCCCCGGCTAATACCCGGTACCCATTCACTGCTGGGTGGACAGGGGCTCGGGTTTTAAGAAGACCACCCATCTGTCTTCGCTCCGCCCGGGGATCGAACCCGGGACTTCTCGGTTGTGAGCCGAGCGTGCTAACCCTCACACTACGGAGTTGTGTGTGTGTGTGTGTGTGTGTGTGTGTGTGTGTGTGTGTGTGTGTATGTGTGTGTGTGTTGTGTGTGTGTGTGTACTAACATGTGTCACCCCCCAGGAGCCCCATATGAGACAAACAACACTCGAGCTCGGACACCCTTCCCTCCAGCCCTGGCATACCCGTGGTCGCGTTCTACAAGGTAAAGCACAGCATGGCACCCGGCGTCTTGCACAACATTCAGCGCGTCTCAGAACATTAGAGGCTAGAGAGGTAGAGGAGAAGAGAGAGGTAGCTAGAGGAAGAGAGCTTAAGAGAGGAAGCTAGAGAGGTAGAGAAGAGAGAGGTAGCTAGAGGAAGAGAGCTTAAGAGAGGAAGCTAGAGAGGTAGAGGAGAAGGATGGAGGAGTAAAGGGTAGCTGAGTAGGGAGGTGCTGAGGAAGAGTTAAGAGAGGAGGAAGGTGAAGGGGTAGATGGGTAGGGAAAGGAAGAGAGGAGATGGAGGAGGAAGGAAGGGAGGAGAAGGAGGATGGTGATGATGGTGTGGGTGTTACAGGAGAAGAAGGAGGAGGAGGAGACATTTATAATCCTTATCACAATCTCATACCACTACAGACAACCAGAGAAGTCCCAACAGAGCAGCCAGGAACCTCGAGCCAGTCTAAGGCTACCAAGGAGAGACATAAGACAGCAGCAGCAGCAGGAGGTAAGGAGTCAAGTAGGTCACAAGGTGGTAAGGAGTCAAGTAGGTCACAAGATGGTAAGGAGTCAAGTAGGTCACAAGGTGGTAGGAGTCAAGTATCACAGTGGTAGGAGTCAAGTGGCCAGATGGTAAGGAGTCAAGTGTCCCACAAGGTGTAGGAGTCAAGAGGTCCAGATGGTAAGGAGTCAAGTAGGTCACAGTGTAGGTCAGTAGGTCCAGATGGTAGGAGTCAGTGGTCACAGATGGTAGGTCAGTGGTCCAAGGGTAGGGTCAGTAGGTCACTAAGATGGTAGGAGCAAGTAGGTACAAGATGGTAGGAGCAATATCACAAGATGTAAGAGTCAAGTGGCACAACGATGTAAGAGCCCAAGTAGTCCTAGATGGTATGAGTCCAGTAGGTCACAGATGGTAAGAGTCAAGTAGTCACAAGATGGTAAGGAGTCAGTAGTCACAACATGGTAGGAGTCAAGAGTCACTAGTGGTAAGGATAAGTAGGTCACAGAGGGAAGGAAGTCAAGTAGGCAAAAGATGGTAGAGTCAAGTAGGTCACAAGATGGTAAGGAAAGTCAAGTAGGTCACTAGATGGTAAGGAGTCGTAGTCACAAGAGGTAAGAGTAAGGTAGGGCAAAGATGGTAAGGAGTCAAGTAGGTCACAGATGGTAGAGTCAAGTAGTCACGTAGATGGTAAGGAGTCAATGGTCACAGAGGGTAAGGAGTCAAGTAGGCACAAGAGGTAAGGAGTAAGTGGGTCAAGAGGTAAGGAGTCAATAGGCACTAATGGTAATGGTCAAGTAGGTCCAGAGGTAGAGTCAAGGAGGCACAAGAAGGAAAGGAGTCAAGTAGGTCACAGATGTAAGATCAGTAGTCACAGATGTATGAGCAATAGGTCACAAAGGGTAGGAGTCAAGTAGGCACTAGACTGTAAGGAGTCTAAGGTCACAAGATGGTAGGAGTCATAGGCAAAGAGGTAGGAGTCAGTAGGTCATAAGGTAATGGAGTCAAGTAGGTCACAAGATGGTAAGGAGTCAAGTAGGTCACAAGATGGTAAGGAGTCAAGTAGGTCACTAGATGGTAAGGAGTCAAGTAGGTCACAAGATGGTAAGGAGTCAAGTAGGGCACAAGATGGTAAGGAGTCAAGTAGGTCACAAGATGGTAAGGAGTCAAGTAGGTCACAAGATGGTAAGGAGTCAAGTAGGTCACAAGATGGTAAGGAGTCAAGTAGGTCACAAGATGGTAAGGAGTCAAGTAGGTCACTAGATGGTAAGGAGTCAAGTAGGTCACTAGATGGTAAGGAGTCAAGTAGGTCACTAGATGGTAAGGAGTCAAGTAGGTCACTAGATGGTAAGGAGTCAAGTAGGTCACAAGATGGTAAGGAGTCAAGTAGGTCACAGGATATCAAGCAGCAGTCTCTTGTTCCCTCTCTTCCAGTGAACGCAGAAAGAACCTTATTTTGATATCATATTCACTGATAAATTATGATGTAGTAGTTGAAATGGAAGTTTTGAGATCGAACAGTATTTTCAATGGTGTGAGGACGTCATATTACAGTCGACCCTTGATTTAATGGACCTCGGTTGAACAGACTCCATTCGCTACCGGACAAGCGGACTCAACCCTTCAAAAAGTACGCTGCTTGAAGAATGTGTCCGTTAGGTCAGGGCTTAAATGTAAAGTGTGTCAGAGCAGTGCCGGTGTTCTTGCCAAATCCAGCATGTAGCGCCAGTCACTGTTTACCTCCCAACATAGCTACTCTGTCTGGCTGTGTTTGTGATTACTTCTCATTTTTTTCACAATTTTTCCTGTGTTTTTCCTATATTTTCACACCCTTGGGAAAATACCCTCGCACTAACGGACCATTGGCTGTAATGGACCATTGGCTGTAACGGACCATTGGCTGTAACGGACCACTTCTCCCTCCTTGTAGTCCGTTAAATCAAGGGTTGTCTGTACTGTCATTGCGGTCATCCTTCAGACACCTCAGAGAGATCTAACCTTATTTTGTTATCATATTCACGGGTAAAATTATGATATATGTAGTAGTTAGAGTGCAAGTTTTGGTATTTGACAGTTTTTTTCAATGGATAGAGGACGTCTAAACACTGTCTTTGCGTCCATCCCTTCAGAAACCTCAGGAACCTTATCTAAACCCCTTGAGGCCCAGAACGTAATTTCCATTCTAATTTGGGTACCATTAGATGATTTGTAGTGACTATAAGCAATGTTTTATAGCTATGACCTGTTTAGTATCCTTGTCAACTAACTAAATTGGTATATTCAGTTACTTTTCGTTATTTTATGGCTCGACAACAGACAATTTTTCATAGCAAAGGAAAGATCTGGGCGTGAAGGGGTTAACCTATTATCAGGAAAACTATGATGTAGTAGTAGAAATATAAGTCTTGGGAATCTAACGAGTTTTTTTAATGTTGACGTTTTAATACAGTCTTTGCGGTGATTCTTTAAGGGTCGTTCCGGATGCCATCAGAGCCATCCGAGGCCACCCAGACACAGCCAACAGAGCTCCAGGTGTGTGTGTGTGTGTGTGTGGGAGTGTGTGAGGGTGTGTGGTGTGTAGAGGTAGGAGGAGAGAGAGAGAGAGAGAGAGAGAGAGAGAGAGAGAGAGAGAGAGAGAGAGAGAGAGAGAGAGAGAGAGAGAGAGAGAGAGAGAGGAGAGAGAGAGCGAGAGAGAAGAGAGAGAGAGAGAGAGAGGAGAGAGAGAGAGGTGAGGATGACATATAGAGACAGTGGGTGAGGTAGAGTGAGGGCAGAGGGGCCGAAAAGCTGAATGGGGGAAGAGTAAGAGAGGATGAACGAGATAGAAGACAAGACGAGAGGGGAGAGAGAGATTGTTAGAGTAGAGAGAGATGTAGAGAGAGAGAGAGAGAGAGGAGAGAGAGAGAGAGAGAGAGAGAGAGAGAGAAGAGAGAGAGAGAGAGAGAGAGAGAGAGAAGAGAGAGAGAGAGAGAGAGAGAGAGAGAGAGAGAGAGAGAGAGAGAGAGAGAGAGAGAGAGAGAGAGAGAGCGAGAGAGAGAGAGTGTGTGATGCTACAATACTCATCCACTACATAACACATCCACATCCCCTCCACAGAGACAGTGGCGTGAGTCCGTAATGTCTGAGGTCAATCTTTCCCTCGAGGGCGCCGTAATACCAAGCCTGGAATCCTTTGGTGGGTGTCAATTTGCATCGTTTTTTTTTTTAACCAGAGTGACTTTTGTTTCTTTTAACCCCGACTGACTTTTTTTTTTTACCCCGAATGACTAATTTGTTTTACCTCGACTGACTTTTTTTTTTTTTTTTTTTTTTTTTTTTTTAACTCGACCGACTTTTTTTAACCCCGACTGACTTTTTTTTAACCCCGACTGACTTTTTTTTTTACCTGAATGACTTTTTTTTTTTTTTTTTTTTTTACCTGGAATGACTTTTTTACCGATGACTTTTTTTTTAACTCCGACTGACTTTTTTTCAAAACTCTGACTGACTTTTTTTTTACCCCAACTGACTTTTTTTTTTTTTTTTACCTCGAATGACTTTTTTTAACCCCGACTTTTTTTTTTAACGACTGACTTTTTTTTAAACCCCCGACGGACTGTATTTTTTGTTTATCATCTCGTAAAGTGAACTAATGAATTGCTGTTGTTTTTGCGTAGGTCATTCCGGTAGTTTTAGTTGGTTGCCTGTAGAGCTTGTAGAAATGATGGAAATTATATAATAAACCTTTCCCATAGTTTATCCATAAAAATACAATGAATTTGACGGAAAATAAGCTGAAATTCCACAAAAAATAAGCTGACACTCCAATAGCAAGCTCAAAAGTGTGAAAATAAGCTTTATCAACCCAAAATAAGCTGAAATTCCCCCCCAAAAAAGCTGATTGTCGAAATGGATGGTAAAAGACTGATTAATACTGGAATTTTTATCTCTATTTCATATTTATTTATTTATTATTTATTATCTATTTATTCTATCTCTATTATTATTCTATCTATCTATCTATTCATTCTAGCTCTAATTTTTATCTATCTTTTTTTTACAGATTTGAGCGGTGAAATTATCAAGAACATCTGCCGGCAACGCAAGGCCAGGTAGGGGGAAATAGGGCAGCTTTCTCCTCTCTGAAATCCATCATCCGTATTTTTTCTATCCGATTTTCCTGACCGAAAGTAATCTGTCTTAATCCCTTCACACCCAGACCTTTCCTTTGCTATAAAAAATTGTCTGTTGTTAGCCAGAAAATTACGAAAAGTAACTTAATATATCAAATTAGTTAGTTGACAAGGATACTAAACAGGTCATATCTATAAAATATTGCTTATACAGGGAAGTCCCAAAGATACGAGCAGTTAGGTTCCACCTGGCATACTCGTAAAGCGAAATCTCGTATAGCGAAATACATAACTAATGGTAAAATATAGGTTTGGTTCCAGGACCCCATCAAAGACATGTTTTTCAAGCTAAAATAAACTGTAGACACCTGACAGCACACCTGGCTAATTACCCCTAAAGGTCAGGCCGCACATCTGGCTAATTACCCTTCAGGTCACGCCTTGCTTGGGGTGACCTGACTGGGGTCAACCAAAATCCCCCTTTGTCCAGCCCAGGAGTCCTGTATTCAGTCAGTTACCTACCAACCACTACAGTGAGAGGAACACCACTCCTCCTCTCCCTGTGTTCCTCTCACTGTGGTGGTAGGTGTGGTAACTGCCAGAAGCTGGTCTAGGAAGCCAGGGCGGGAACCCAGCAACGGAGGTGCGGGAGGAATTTGGGTCAAGAGCGAGTCAGGTCCAAGCCAGGTGTTGGCTTGACCTTTAGGGGTAATTAGCCAGGTGTGCAGCCCCAAGCTTGGGGCCACCACAACATCATCATACAGCCCAGATGCATACGTGGTAGCATACATTTTGAACTTGGTAATTTTACTCACCCCCGTTTGAATGTCGTAGCATTGGATTTTCGATCTCGTATATTGAAAATAGACCCTAATTTACTCAGCTCGTATCATTGATTTCTCATATACCGAATGCTCGTATAACGGGACTTCCCTGTAGTCACTAAAAATTGTCTAATGGCACCCAAATAACAATGGAAATTATGCTCTGGGCCTCAAGGGGTTAATAGGCATTTGTCTGTTACTTATAATTTTCTTCAGTGTACAGCTTCATGGTATAATGTACAGTGCATGTAACTGCGGATTATCATTATATATTTTCAGGGCCTTCTCATGGTACTGTGGTGTTAGGATGTCATTATAAAAGTTAATAATGGAAAGTGAGTTAGTAATGCTGGATGAAGGAGTGGTGGTGGTGGTGGTGGTGGTGGTGGTGGTGGTGGTGGAGGTGGTGGTGGTGGAGGTGGTGGTGGTGGTGGGTGGAGGTGGTGGTGGTGGTGGTGGTGGTGGTGGAGGGTGTGGTGGTGGGTGGTGGGGTGGTGGGTGGTGGTGGTGTGGTGGTGGTGGTGGGTGGTGGAGGTGGAGGTGGGGTGGTGTGGTGGTGGAGGTGGAGGTGGAGGTAGTGTGGTGGTGGTGGTGGTGGTGGTGGTGGTGGTGGTGTGGTGGTGGAGGTGGTGGTGGTGGTGGTGGTGGTGGTGGTGGTGGTGGTGGTGGTGGTGGTGGTGGTGGAGGTGGTGGTGGTGGTGGTAGTAGTGGTGGTGGTGGTGGTGGTGGTGGTGGTGGTGGTGGTGGTGGTGGTGGTGGTGGTGGTGGTGGTGGTGGAGGTTAATGTGTGTGTATTGCCTTAGGATCAAGAGAGAGAAGGAGATGGCCCACAAGCCTGCCAGGGGAGGAAGTTCGGGCTCGGAGAAGATTCATCGAAACATCAAGAAGCATGGTGAGACTTCTATATAGTTACTCAGTCCTGGCCAGCCTTACGACAGCGACATTTTACCTCTATTTGTCCTCATCACAGAAAACCCTTCGACAGGTGTGTCCCAGAGGCTGGCAGACGTGCTAAAGACTCCCTCCTGTTTGGATTTCTTAAGAGCCACCATGTTAGACTCCTCCAGTGAGTCTGAGGAGGACCAGGGGCACGAGGCCAGCATGGGACAGCCCGCGGGTGAGCTAGGCTGTCCGGCAACCACCATCACCAGTCCCCGAAGCCTCCTGCAGCGTCAGGAGAAACTACACGCCAGGCATAGAATGGGGGAGAGACAACGTTACCCTTGGCACGACGACCCACACGTGTTTAGCCAAGCTCCCGTTGCCTCGGTGTTTGATGGGTCGCATCGGCGCCAGGGAGGGGCGACACGGGACAGGTACGAGTGGGCTCTCCCTGCCAGGCCAGACCTCCATCCCCAAGGCAGCCAACGGACACCCTCCCCTGGGCGTGTCGGCAAGCCTGTGTCCCAGTGCCCCAAGTCAGTGGTGATCAACCCTCTCCGCTACCTTGAACGGTACGCAGGGCCGCCCCAAGACCCTGGAGGCATGGGTGGCAACTCCAAGGACACCTACGGTGGCTACACATCACAGCCGTCGACCAGCACGGACACACACACGTCACATTACTCCCACTACAGCGGCACAAACGTCGGGTCAACCATGAACGCCCAGGGGACTTCCATGTACACAGACCCGTATGAAGTGGTGAGGGGCGAGAGGCAGCTTACAGTCCACCCCGGCCCAGAGTACAGTCATGCATGGCCGAGGGCAGGGCCGGGAAGGATGCCTTATATCACGGAGGGGGGACATGCCTCTATGGGGAGCTCCTACGTTCCTCCCGCTCTCCACTACGGTTACCCACATGTCCCACAAGATCCCCCTCAGTACTCCATCCCTTCCTTCCCGCCGGACAGTGCCATGCCGAACCCTCAGCACGTCAGCGCATCAACACATCAGCCCTCACCTTTACTCTTCCTGAGTGACTCCATCTTTCCAAGCTACATGGGGGGTACCGCACCACCACCACCACCGCCACCTACCACTCCTCCACCGCACGACCTTCCGAGACGGGTACGCGACATCTTCTGCCTCACACCCATTGAGACGCAGTGTGTAAGGCGACTGGCTAAGGATAAACCAGAGCCGGCCACTCATGAGGCAGTAGCGGGGAGCCACGGACACCACGCAGCAGTGCCGGGCAGCAGAAGCAGCGGCACGCACGCTATGACAAACTGGAGCGCCACGGGACCGCCTGCCTGTCACGCGCCCCAACACGAGTATGGGGCGAGGGATCAGGTGTATGGCGGGGATGTGCTTGATAGGCGGCATGTTGGTGGGAGCTGTTATGGCCGGGTGGACAGACGCAGCCCCCCGCACCCCTCACACCCCTCCTGCACATCCCACTGGCACAGGTGAATAGGTGGGAGCTGCTGTCAGTGTGGAGGTGGTGTGAGGGGGATGTGACGTGTACTTCAAATACTAGATATCAGTAAGTACAGTGTCAGATTCCTGCATTCATTCCTGCCTCCTGTTGACTGTGTATTTAAGTCTTTTCAAAGTTTGTAAAGATTATTTTGATCCTTGAAAAAATGAGGTGATTTGACTCTCGGTAATGTACTATTAGTGACGAGTTGTTGCCACCTTTACTGTTAAGATATCATAGGGATGTGTAAGAATGGGGAGAGGGAATGTTGCTCTATGATAAGAAATAAGAAGCATTATAAGAAAAAAATAGGGCCTTGTAAATGAATATGTAACTATGTAATATTATCAAATGATTATAAACGTTAAGGTGTCTTTGTATTGAATCCTCAAGTCTTAAGAACATAAGAAAATAAGGAAGCTGCAAGAGGCCGTGAGACCTACACGAGGTAGTTCCTGTTACTTAACACTACCTACATCCACCTTTCATCCCCATCCATGAATTTATCCAGCCTCCCTTTAAAGCTCCCTAATGACTCCATACTAACTACCTGTCTACTGAGTCCATTCCAATCATTTACCACCCTATTTGTGAACCAGTTTTTACCTATTTCTTTTTTAAATCTACGCTTTTGCAGCTTGAATCCGTTACTTCTTGTTCTCGTGGTGGGTTTGAGTAGGATGTTAACACTTAAACACTGCGAGTCTTGGACCTTTTACTCATAAATTGTTGCGTCATGATACCACAAAGTAATCATTGACCGATGGAGTTGTTCACACCTCATCAGTCCCACATAGTTATGAATCATTGTTTGAAGTTATGTACATAGTTATGAACAGTACATAGTAATGAATCATTGTGTTTGAATAGCGTGCACCTCCTTATAATCACAAATGGTAAGGATAAACTGCAGGAGTAACAATATGACCGACACACCAACGTCTTAACTTCATCAGCAGAAATGTACACAATCTTTGCTTCAGTCTTTGGCGGCTCAAAGTAAGCAGGATGAAAAGATCTGCACAATGAATTAAGCTTATTATTTTTTAGTGTCCCAAACCAAAATTATTCCAATCTGGGTCCCGATTACGTTATTCCCCACAGGTTCAACGCACAAGGTTTCGCGGATTAGAGTTTCGCGCCGACTACAACGGTCCCAATTAGACGTAAAACTTGGTGCACCGCCGTAGCTAGAAGCGTATCATCGGCCGTCTAACCTCATAAAATATTACTGGAAAAACTGACCTTAAACAGAAAGAAGAATAAGGTCTACACAGACACTCAAGGAATAACTTATCTTTATCAATCCAATAAACATTTCAAAGCTCTGTAAATTTATAGCTTAATCACAACCAATAATGAATTTTGAGTAATCTGTTATCACAAAGTCTGCTTTGGTTGAATTATGAATTAATAAATGCATTAATGTACCTTTGAGAACACTAGGACACCATATGGAAAACACACACACACACACACACACATAGAAGTGACTTAGGCTAGATCTGGCACCAAATAATACTAGACTCACATTGAAGTTACTGTAAATGGCGGCGTACAAGTCAACCAGGCGTACAAGTCAACCAGGCGTACAAGTCAACCAGGCGTACAAGTCAACCAGGCGTACAAGTCAACCAGGCGTACAAGTCAACCAGGCGTACAAGTCAACCAGGCGTACAAGTCAACCAGGCATACAAGTCAACCAGGCGTACAAGTCAACCAGGCGTACAAGTCAACCAGGCGTACAAGTCAACCAGGCGTACAAGTCAACCAGGCGTACAAGTCAACCAGGCGTACAAGTCAACCAGGCGTACAAGTCAACCAGGCGTACAAGTCAACCAGGCGTACAAGTCAATCAGGCGTACAAGTCAACCAGGCGTACAAGTCAACCAGGCGTACAAGTCAACCAGGCATACAAGTCAACCAGGCGTACAAGTCAACCAGGCATCAAGGTTACTAGCTCAAGATTACGGGTTAGGCCAATACTTGCCGTATAAGTCGGGAGGCGCTCGGCCAGCAGCCGGGCAGTTGGAGAGCGCCCTTGGACTGCTCTGGAAGTGGGGCATATTGTAGTTGTCTGACTGGCCGCTTGGGTACAGTGGCGTTCCGGTCAGTGTTTACAATCTGTGTATCAGCTGTTGGAAGCAGCCTAGGGTTTTGTGTTGATATAAACTGAATTTTCATTATTATTTTATTATTTATATATTAATCTGTGTTAAATATGTTAAGCAAGTTCACCGAATACAAGTTTTAGTTGGAAATATTTGTGGTAACCTGCTGGAGTTAGGGCAAGTGGTGCACAGGTATTGTTAGTGGTGCCGAGCCACTGGTCTGCCACTCGGTGGTAAAGGTTCCCATTTTATCCTAGCCGTATAAGTCGACCTCTTGTTTTGGAGAGATTTTTTCAGGGTCAAAGAGTTTACTTGTGCGCCGCCATTTAGGGAATTCATGAACCATATATTCTTTGCATCACAGAAATATTTGTGACCCTTCATAAAAAAAAATATAAGCAACGTTTTTAGGGTTATGAGTCAAGATGGAATGCAAAAAAATCTTCCAAACCGCAGTGATTGGTCTCACATAACAAACAGCACTTATAGAAACAGGTGGTGAAGGAGACACAGGCTGGGAGGAGAGTTCTTTATTCCTGACTAGTTTCGCCTTTACTGGGCTTCATCAGAGGAATATGCATGTAATTCATTATTAAAACAAAATATTAAAACATGAATGCATTCCTCTGATGAAGCTCAGTAAAGGCAAAACCATAGTCAGGAATAAAGTAGTCAAACCTCTCCTATCGGACCCTCATTATCGGACCTCTCTTTTTCCCTTTTTTTTTAATAATCCCCGCAATATTCGGATCCTTGCATTACTCTTGGGGAGGCGGTGGCCGAGTGGTTAGCGTCTTGGAGTGCTGAACTCAATGTCCCGAGTTCGAATCCTGCCGGGGGTAACTCTTTCAAGAGCCTGGTAGGGGAGCAGAAGGTCCCGAGTTAAAGTCTCACCAAGGAGCAACTGTCAAATCCATCGTCGAGTGGCCGAAGCAACCCACATGCAGCGTATACCTGTCTGCCGATTGCGAGTGTGACGGAGGTTTCTCTAGGGGTTGCATGAGCCTGAATGAAGAACCGAACATCATAGAAAACGGGATCTTCACCTGAGACCACAGGTGTCACTATAAAAATTCAGCCTGCGCCACCAACGGGCGAGATTGATCAACATCAAGACTCTCCATATGCCTACAGGTGCTATGGGCTACAACGTAAAATTAAGAAAAAAACTGGAACCACTCCTCGGCCCAATTAGTCCGCCTGAGAGGTTTTACTGAGAGGTTTTACTGAGAGGTTTTGCTGTACTCTCTCCTCAGCCTGTGTTTCCTTCATCACACGCTTTTACACCAGTCAGTATGTCTACAAAACAGTATCTAATTAAAAGTAAAATCTCAACATCACCGGTTCCATCTTAGCCGTCGGAATATTTTCATGACCTATCCATGATTTCCTTCCTTACTTCCTCCCATACACCATGCAAGGTTTCTCCCCTATAAAGAAATACATACTAATAATTAAGGTGTATATACATGTATGTGAAGTGTTATACAGCTTTCACAATACACGGGGACTGATACGGAAGCCGATGAATAACTGATCAGTAACAAAATAATAACAATAATAGTTAGATAGGCTGCAATGCACAGGAATTTCCCACATAGACTAGCCAAAAAAATAATTGTATCTTTTTGGTCAATAACAAACAAACAAACACACACACACACACAAGGAGAAAAAAGAATATAGAGCAACAAACACACACACACACTTTGAAACACACACACACACACACACACTTTGAAACATACACACAACACACACACACTTTGAAACACACACACACACACACACTTTGAAACATACACACACACACACACACTTTGAAACATACACACACACACACAAGGAGAAAAAAGAATACAAAGCAACACACACACGCACAAACACACACACACACACACACACAGTCACACACACACACACACACAGTCACACAAACACACAGTAACTTATAACTATTTAGAGAGCGACAAGCTAGGCACTGGATCCCTCAGCCCTCTCATAACACTACCTATTAAAAGCATTGACTCCTCTTTGGTTAAGCCTCTATACACACACAACTCCATCTTATAGTAACTCTGGAATCTCACTACCTCTTGTCACTCACTCTAGACCTTCTTATTAACATTGCGAGGCTTGAGATCATGCCTTTGGTCTTTATATAAGCTGTAAATAGACGAAGCTTCTCTGCTCTCTGTAAATGCATCCATATAAACCAATTGATCAATGTATATGCATAGAAAACACACACACCACACACACACATACTTTGAAAAACACACACCCACACACACATTTAGCAACACACACACACACACACACTTTGAATCAGTCAAAACTGGATAGGTAAATACACGAACACACACACGCACACACACTTTGAAACACACACACACACTTTAAAACACACACACACACACTTTAAGACACACACACATACACTTTAAAACACACACACACACACTTTAAAACACACACACACACACACACACTTTAAAACACACACACACACACTTTAAAACACACACACCCACCCACACACCTCAAGTCAGCCGCCGAGCCCTCTACAGCAGGTTCCCGTTGGCAAAGATGTTGTCTGGGTCCAGGTAGTCCTTGATGGCCCGCAGCGCCCCCAGGCCCGGCGCCGACACGGTCTGGCCCATCCACTGCCGCCGCACCTTGCCCACCCCGTGATGGTGCGAGATGCTGCCGCCGCACGCTAGGATCTCGTTCCTGGCGTTGCCCTGCAGGAGACGCCGCCACATTAAACATACGAAAAAACTTTCAAAACTTCCTTAAAAACCTCTTCCAAAACGTCCTGAACCCTTGAGACCCACATCGTAATTTTCATTGTAATTTGGTCACCATTAGAAAATTTTAATGAATATAAGCAATATTTTATAGCTATGACCTGTTTAGTATCCTTGTCCACTAGTTAATTTGGTTTATTTAGTTACTTTTCATAATTTTATGGCTCGACAACAGACAATTTCATATAGCAAAGGAAAGATCTGGGCGTGAAGGGGTTAAATTCCGTAAAAACCTCTTTCAGAACTTCCTTAAAAACCTCTTTCAAAACATCCTTAAATTCCATAAAAAAAAACTTTCAAAACATCCTTAAATTCCGTAAAAAACCTTTCAAAACATCCTTAAAAACCTCCTTAACTTCCATAAAAACCTTTCAAAACATCCTTAAAAACCTCCTTAACTTCCATAAAAACCTCTTTCAAAACATCCTTAAAAACCTCCTTAACTTCCATAAAAACCTCTTTCAAAACATCCTTAAAAACCTCCTTAACTTCCATAAAAACCTCTTTCAAAACATCCTTAACTTCCATAAAAACCTCTTTCAAAACATCCTTAAAAACCTCCTTAACTTCCATAAAAACCTTTCAAAACCTCCTTAACTTCCATAAAAACCTCTTTCAAAACCTCCTTAACTTCCATAAAAACCTCTTTCAAAACATCCTTAACTTCCATAAAAACCTCTTTCAAAACATCCTTAACTTCCATAAAAACCTCTTTCAAAACTTCCTTAACTTCCAAAAAACATCTCTCAAAACCTCGTTATCTTCCTTAACCTCATTTTATTTCTCTCTCTCTCTCCTTTACACAGTCACCTCCTTCTCTCCCTCTCTCTCATTAACATCACATTCCTCACCTCGATCTCCTCATACACGTGCACAGGGTCGGAAAGGCCTCGGTAGTTGAAGGCGAAGTAGAAGTAAACACAGGCACCGGCGTCGTAGGTTTGGGTGACTCGGCAGGTGACAAACTTGTGCCGTATCCCGCGTTCTGGGGGGGAGGGGGGGTATGTGGTGTTAGTGGTGGTGTGTGTGTGGTGTTGAAGAGGTTGAAGCAATGGATAAAGATTGCTCCTTCCCTCATAGAAATGTAGAAGTTTGGAATGGACTAAAGGAGGTGATATCGGCACATAATATACACCTATTGAAAGAAAGACTGGATAAATGTAGCTATGGAGACGGGACCCCACGAGTGTAGCTCAGGCCCTGTAAAACACAACTAGGCTATAACTCTTTCCCTGTATGTTACAACTAGGTAAATACAACTAGGTAAATACAACTAGGTAAATACAACTACGTAAATACACACACACGCACACACCCAACCACCCACACCCACCCACCCACACACACCCACACCCACCCACCCACCCACACCCAACCACCCACCGACCCACCCACACACACACCCAACCACCCACACCCACACACACACCCACACACTCACCCTTGCACTCTAAGGTGATGCGGTGTTTGACGTTGTGGCAGAGGGTGTAGACGCGATCCCAGGGCACCGAGGTCTCAAAGGACTCCGCCACGATGCCGTAGTCGAACCCAAGATCCTGTACCAGTGGCAGAAGGAGGAGGAAATATGCATTGGTAGTGTGTGTGGGTGTGTGTGTGTGTGTGTGTGTGTGTGTGTGTGTGTGTGTGTGTGTGTGTGTGTGTGTGTGTGTGTGTGTGTGTGTGTGTGTGTGTGTGTGTGTGCGTGTGTGCGTGTGTGTGTGTGTGTGTGTGCGTGGAGGCCTCACCCTGATGTAGGCGATGACGAAGGTAAGCATGTACCCGCGCTCCCCGTTGGCCTCCCCCGCCGGCACGCCCCCGCTGGCCAGGGCGATCTTGTACAGACGACTCTCCTGGCTGGCCACCTCCTGCTCGGTGCCTGGAGGGAGAGAGAGAGTGAGAGAGTGAGAGAGAGTGAGAGAGAGTGAGAGAGTGAGAGAGAGTGAGATGGGGAGAGAGATGGGTTGACTGACTGATTGAAAAGGACATTCTAGTTAGGAGTTGTTGTAGTAGTAGTAGTAGTAGTAGTAGTAGTAGTAGTAGTAGTAGTAGTAGTAGTAGTAGTAGTAGTAGTAGTAGTAGTAACAGAAACAATGGTAGTAGCAAGGACAGTAGAAAAAACAGATTGTAGTAGTTGTAGTAGTAGTAGTAGTAATAATAATAGTAGCAGTAGTAGTAGTAATATTAGGGACAGTAGAAAAAACATAGGTCGTAGTAGTAGTAGTAGTAGAAGTAGAAGTAGTAGTAGTAGTAGTAGTAGTAGTAGTAGTAGTAGTAGTAGTAGTAGTAGTAGTGTAGTAGTAGTAGTAGTAGTAGTAGTAGTAGTAGTAGTAGTGTAGTAGTAGTAGTGTAGTAGTAGTAGTAGTAGAAGTATAGTAGTAGTAGTAGTAGTAGTAGTAGTAGTAGTAGTAGTAGTAGTAGTAGTAGTAACAGTAGTAGTAGTAACAGTAGTAGTAGTAACAGTAGTAGTAGTAACAGTAGTAGTAGTAGTAGTAGTAGTAGTAGTAGTAGTAGTAGTAGTAGTAGTAGTAGTAGTAGTAGTAGTAGTAGTAGTAGTAACAGTAGTAGTAACAGTAGTAGTAGTAGTAGTAGTAGTAGTAGTAGTAGTAGTAGTAGTAGAAGTATAGTAGTAGTAATACAGGAGAACCTCGTTTATCAGGCACCCGCGGGGGGAAGCGCATGCCGGATAACTCATTTTGCCGTTGTTTTGAGAGTTACTCTTATGGAATCGCCCTAAATCCTTTTTTTTTTTTTTTTTTTTTTTTTTTTTTTTTTTTTTCCCCCATCACAAGGAACTGGCCAAGGGCACAACAAAAATGGGTAACACAAAGCCCGGTAGTTGCCAGTCCCTATAAAGAAGACAGTAAGAGAATAAAATAAAAAAGAGGGGTGAGCCAATTTAGTGAGGGAGGTGTCTTGTTACTCTTATTTTGAAAAGATGTAAGTCATAGGAAAGTGGAAAAATAGAAACAGGAAGAGAGTTCCAGAGTTTATCAGTGGAAAAAAAAAAAAAAAAAAAAAAAAAAAAAAAAAAAACCCTGGGTCGATTAGTGCCGTTGTTTTGAGGCTGCCGTTGTTTTGAATGCCGGTTAAACGAGGTTCTCCTGTAGTAGTAGTAGTAGTAGTAGTAGTAGTAGTAGTAGTAGTAGTAGTAGTAGTAGTAGTAGTAGTAGTAGTAGTAGTAGTAGTAGAAGTATAGTAGTAGTAGTAGTAGCCCCTAGTACCTTCAAAGAGCAGGGTTGCCACACACATGCGGTCAATGTCAAAGCCTCTGACACGCGTGATGTAAACTTTCTTCATGCCGTCCATCAGCTGCCCCATCAGGCCGCTCGGGGGCTTGAGGGCGTGACCTGAAACAACCACACACCCACGTCACTACCTAAAACACTGAAATGGATGCCAAAAAAAAAAAAATAATGCTATGGGAAAATTGATGCCCAAAAAAAAAATAGAGCTCTATGAAATTGTCTGTTGTTAGCCATAAAATTACGAAAAATAACTAAATATACCAAATTAGTTAGTGCACAAGGCTACTAAACAGGTCCTAGCTATAAAATATTGCGTATAGTCACTAAAAATCGTCTAATGGTACCCAAATGACAATGGAAATTACGTTCTGGGTCTCAAGGGGTTAAAGGAGAAACGGGAGGGTGTTGTACATGTAGTATTTCACAAAACAATGAAATGAATGCACACACACACACACAAAAAAAAAAAAATTGAAATATGGGACAATTGATGAATAAAAATATAAAAAATGAAAAAAAAGGTAATGGGAGATGAGAGAAAAAAAGAGGGGAGAAATTATACCCCGGTAAATAAAAAAATAAATAAATAAATAAATAAAAAAAGAAAAAAAAAAGAAAGAAATGTGAGGGGGGAACAAATTAAGGCCTATAGTACATCTAACTCAGTCTAGCATATCTAAAAACACGGACCAAGATCCCTATCAGACTACCTGCTCAAGGCCACATCAAGGGCACGGCTAGGGGGGGGTGTACATAGAGAGGGGGGAATGTACCTACAAATAAAGGAGTAGTGAATGTTTAGTGATGAAAAGGATTCAAATAAAGGCGTTAGTGAATGTTTAGTGATGAAAAGGACTCAAATAAAGGAGTAGTGAATGTTTAGTGATGAAAAGGACTCAAATAAAGGAGTTAGTGAATGTTTAGTGATGAAAAGGACTCAAATAAAGGAGTAGTGAATGTTTAGTGATGAAAAGGACTCAAATAAAGGAGTTGTGAATGTTTAGTGATGAAAAGGACTCAAATAAAGGAGTTAGTGAATGTTTAGTGATGAAAAGGACACAAATAAAGGAGTTAGTGAATGTTTAGTGATGAAAAGGACTCAAATAAAGGAGTTAGTGAATGTTTAGTGATGAAAAGGATACAAATAAAGGAGTTAGTGAATGTTTAGTGATGAAAAGGACTCAAATAAAGGAGTTGTGAATGTTCAGTGATGAAAAGGACTCAAATAAAGGAGTAGTGAATGTTCAGTGATGAAAAGGACTCAAATAAAGGAGTAGTGAATGTTTAGTGATGAAAAGGACTCAAATAAAGGAGTTGTGAATGTTTAGTGATGAAAAGGACTCAAATAAAGGAGTAGTGAATGTTTAGTGATGAAAAGGACTCAAATAAAGGAGTTGTGAATGTTTAGTGATGAAAAGGACTCAAATAAAGGAGTAGTGAATGTTCAGTGATGAAAAGGACTCAAATAAAGGAGTAGTGAATGTTTAGTGATGAAAAGGATTCAAATAAAGGAGTAGTGAATGTTTAGTGATGAAAAGGACTCAAATAAAGGAGTTAGTGAATGTTTAGTGATGAAAAGGATTCAAATAAAGGAGTTAGTGAATGTTTAGTGATGAAAAGGACTCAAATAAAGGAGTTAGTGAATGTTTAGTGATGAAAAGGACACAAATAAAGGAGTTAGTGAATGTTTAGTGATGAAAAGGACTCAAATAAAGGAGTTGTGAATGTTTAATGATGAAAAGGACTCAAATAAAGGAGTAGTGAATGTTCAGTGATGAAAAGGACTCAAATAAAGGAGTTAGTGAATGTTTAGTGATGAAAAGGACTCAAATAAAGGAGTTAGAGAATGTTTAGTGATGAAAAGGACTCAAATAAAGGACTTCGTAAATGTTTAGTAATGAAAAGGACTCAAATAAAGGAGTTAGTGAATGTTTAGTGATGAAAAGGACACAAATAAAGGAGTAGTGAATGTTTAGTGATGAAAAGGACTCAAATAAAGGACTTAGTGAATGTTTAGTGATGAAAAAGACTCAAATAAAGGACTTAGAGAATGTTTAGTGATGAAAAGGACTCAAATAAAGGACTTAGAGAATGTTTAGTGATGAAAAGGACTCAAATAAAGGAGTTAGTGAATGTTTAGTGATGAAAAGGACTCAAATAAAGGACTTAGAGAATGTTTAGTGATGAAAAGGACTCAAATAAAGGACTTAGAGAATGTTTAGTGATGAAAAGGATTCAAATAAAGGACTTAGTGAATGTTTAGTGATGAAAAGGACTCAAATAAAGGAGTTAGTGAATGTTTAGTGATGAAAAGGACACAAATAAAGGACTTAGTGAATATTTAGTGATGAAAAGGACTCAAATAAAGGAGTTAGTGAATGTTTAGTGATGAAAAGGACTCAAATAAAGGAGTTAGTGAATGTTTAGTGATGAAAAGGACTCAAATAAAGGAGTTAGTGAATATTTAGTGATGAAAAGGACTCAAATAAAGGACTTAGTGAATGTTTAGTGATGAAAAGGACTCACCGAACTTAAACTGTTGGTTGTCCATGAGGCGTATGGAGGCGGGCTGACACCTGTGCAGGGCCACCTCGCGCATGCAAGCCACGCCGGCGGCCAGGTCCGGGAAGGCGATGGAGCCGTAGCGCACCACAGAGGGCACCGGCCGCACTTTTAACGTGACCTCCGTGACCACGCCCAACGTGCCTGGGGGGGGGGGGATTTTTGTTTTTTTAGGTTTAACCCCTTCACGCCCAGATCTTTCCTTTGCTATATAAAATTGTCTGTTGTTACCCATGAAATTACGAAAAGTAACTGAATATACCAAATTAGTTAGTCAACAAGGATACTAAACAGGTCATATCTATAAAAACATTGCTTATATTCACTAAAAATCGTCTATTGGTACCAAAATTACAATGGAAATTACGTTCTGGGTCTCAAGGGGTCAATGGATTATGTTTCTTCCTTTTTTTCTTATAGTATACATTTATGAGTGTGTTTTAGGGATTGAAGTATATTTTTGTCCTTTAGTTATTGACTGTAATTGTAATCATATGGATTACAACTCTTCGATTAAAACTGTTTTGATGGATTATGTTTCTTCCTTTTTTTATATACATATGTAATAGGTCTCTAGTCTGGATTAAGCATAGGAATAAGCTTAGAAGAATGATAGATGGATAGTCGAGAGAGAGAGAAAAAATATAATGCTTAGAGATCACGTTCATAGCTCTTCGAAGAATCATTCTCACTTTTTGGGAGCAGAGAAGATTGGGCTCCAGAACTGAACACACGTGGCTGGTGTGGAGAGCAACGAAACGAGTGGAAGCGAGAGGGTGTGAAGGACTGTGTTATTATTACTGTTAAACCGTTGCGAATAAAACCAAGACAAGGAAACATCAGATTATTCCCGCCTACAACAACAATCTAGCGCTCTACCTACAGTGATACGAAGTCCCACATTACATTATGAGTGTGTTTTAGTCCCACAAAGTCCCACCGAAGTCCCACAAACACATTATGAGTGTGTTTTAGTCCCACAAAGTCCCACAAAGTCCCACAAACACATTATGAGTGTGTTTTAGGGATTGAAGTATATTTTTGTCCTTTAGTTAATGACTTTTTATGGCTTACAACTCTTCCTTTATTATATGAGTGTTTTCTGATATTCTTCTGTTATTCTATGTCCTTGTTTGTTATGTTGTTTCCATGTTATGTTCTTATTATTCTATACCTATATAGCTATTATCAATGATTTGCTTCAGTACTTAAGTTCATTCCCTCGTCTATATACAGTAAAACCTCTCATATTCGGACTAATTGGGCCAAGGAGTGGTCTGAGTAATGCAAGGATCCGAATAATGGGGGGATTATATATGGGGGATATGAAGAAAGAAGAAAGAAAAAAAAAAAAAAAAAAAAAAAAAAAAAAAAAAAAAAAAAAAAAAAAAAAAATCGAGGTGTACATATAGCGAATATATAGCTAGGAAATTTCGATCCCCTAAAAAAAAAAAAAAATAATAATAATAATAATTCTGTGTATATATAGCTAGAACATTTTGACACCCCCCCCCCAAAAAAAAGGAGGTGGTCCGAATAATGTCAAAGTCCGAATAATGAGTGTCCGAATACGAGAGTGTTTACTGTATTATGCTGTTGTTTTTCTTGTATGCCTTCGGGTGAGAACAAAAATTATTATTATTATTATATTATTATTATTATTATGATCTACTACTCACCCTCGGAGCCCATGAGGAGGTGGTGGATGTCGGGCCCCGCGGACACCCTAGGCCCGGCGGGGTAGCGCTCCACCGTGCCGCGCGGCGTCACCACCCGTACCAACACCACCAGGTCCTCAATGTTGCCGTAAATGTTCTTCTTCATCCCCGACGCTCTTGTGGCCACCCAGCCCCCGAGACTGTGCAGGGCGGGAGGAGGGGCTTGTGACTGTCTAGTAAGTAAAGGCCTTGGTTGACTGTCTATTAAAAGGCCTTGGTTGACTGTCTATTAAGTAAAGGCCTTGGTTGACTGTCTATTAAGGCCTTGGTTGACTGTCTATTAAGTAAAGGCCTTGGTTGACTGTCTATTAAGGCCTTGGTTGACTGTCTATTAAGTAAAGGCCTTGGTTGACTGTCTATTAAGAAGGCCTTGGTTGACTGTCTATTAAGAAGGCCTTGGTTGACTGTCTATTAAGAAGGCCTTGGTTGACTCTATTAAGAAGGCCTTGGTTGACTGTCTATTAAGAAGGCCTTGGTTGACTGTCTATTAAGAAGGCCTTGGTTGACTGTCTATTAAGAAGGCCTTGGTTGACTGTCTATTAAGGCCTTGGTTGACTGTCTATTAAGTAAAGGCCTTGGTTGACTGTCTATTAAGTAAAGGCCTTGGTTGACTGTCTATTAAGGCCTTGGTTGACTGTCTATTAAGAAGGCCTTGGTTGACTGTCTATGAAGGCCTTGGTTGACTGTCTATTAAGTAAAGGCCTTGGTTGACTGTCTATTAAGTAAAGGCCTTGGTTGACTGTCTATTAAGAAGGCCTTGTTTGACTGTCTATTAAGAAGGCCTTGGTTGACTGTCTATTAAGTTAACCAGTCACTCAGTTAACCAGTCAGCCAGTTAACCAGTCATATAGACATCAGTAACCTAGAAAATTCATGACCAGTTCATTCAGTCAATCAGTCAATCATTTAACCATCTATCCAGTTAGCCATCTAAAAAATCACCACTGACCCAAAAATTTCAGTCAAGTTTGTGCACACAGTTAGCCATCCAAAAAATCACCACTAACCTAAAAAATTCAAAAGACTCCAGTTCATTCACACAGTCAGTTACCATCTAAAAAATCACCACCGACCAAAAAAATTCATGAAGAGTCAAGTTCATTCACACAGTCAGTTAGCCATCCAGACAATCACCACTAACCTAGAAAATTCATAGGAGTCTGGTTCGTGCCCGGTGGTGTAGCCGCGGGCCCTCAGTTGGCGCTCCAGGTCCTGGCCGATAATCCCCGCCTCGATCCGCGCCGTCAGGTTCTTCTCGTCCAGCCACATGATGTTGTTCTGCGAGGCAAGGGTTAGGGATGTGAGTGTCCGTGTGTCTTGTTCCATATATAAAGGTTAGGTTAGGTTAGGTTAGGTTAGGTCAGGGTAAGTTAGGCAAATTTGGGTCAGGTTAGGGAAGGTAAAATTAGGTTAGGTAAGGGTAGGTTAGGTAAATTTAGGTTAGGTTAGGTTAGGTAAGGTAGGGTAAGGTAAGGTAAAATTAGGTTAGGTTTAGGTTAGGTTAGGTTAGGTAAGGGTAGGTTAGGTAAGGTATGGTAAAATTAGGTTAGGTAAGGGTAGGTTAGGTAAATTTAGGTTAGGTTAGGTAAGGGTAGGTTAGGTTTAGGTTAGGTTAGGTAAGGGTAGGTTAGGTTTAGGTTAGGTTAGGTTAGGTAAGGTAAGGTAAAATTAGGTTAGGTAAGGGTAGGTTAGGTAAATTTAGGTTAGGTTAGTTTAGGTTAGGTAATTAGGTTAGGTAAGGTTAGGTTAGGTAAGGTTAGGTAAGGTTTAGGTAGTTATCCAATACAGCCTAGTAAAGAAAGATAATGAATGCGTGTACAGTACAGCTATAGACCCTCAAAATAATACACACAGTATATTCTAACCAGCTTAAAATGGTATAATTCAATGGTTCTTAGTATTACCCTCACCACCACTGCCGGACTACACTCTAATGCCCCCAAACCCTTAAAAAACCTCACTATCTCACACAAAACCCTTAAAAAACCTCACTACTCACACAAAACCCTTAAAAAACCTCACTAACTCACACAAAACCCTTAAAAAACCTCACTACCTCACATTAAACCCTTAAAAAACCTCACTACCTCACACAAAACCCTTACAAAACCTCACTACCTCACATAAAACCCTTAAAAAACCTCACTAACTCACACAAAACCCTTAAAAAACCTCACTAACCTCACACAAAACCCTTAAAAAACCTCACTACCTCACACAAAACCCTTAAAAACCTCACTAACTCACACAAAAACCTTAAAAAACCTCACTACCTCACATTAAACCCTTAAAAAACCTCACTACCTCACATAAAACACTTACAAAACCTCACTACCTCACACAAAACCCTTACAAAACCCTATTACCTCACACGAAACCCTTAAAAAACCCTATTACCTCACACAAAACCCTTAAAAAAACTATTACCTCACACAAAACCCTTAAAAAACTTATTACCCACACAAAACCCTTAAAAACACTATTACCTCACACAAAACCCTTAAAAAACCTATACCTCACACGAAAACCCTTAAAAAACCTCACTACCTCACATAAAACCCTTAAAAAACTTATTACCTCACACAAAACCCTTAAAAAAACTTATTACCTCACACAAAACCCTTAAAAAACCCTATTACCTCACACAAAACCCTTAAAAAAACTTATTACCTCACACAAAACCCTTAAAAAAACTTATTACCTCACACAAAACCCTTAAAAAACTTATTTCCTCACACAAAACCCTTAAAAAAACTTATTACCTCACACAAAACCCTTAAAAAAACTTATTACCTCACACAAAACCCTTAAAAAAACTTATTACCTCACACAAAACCCTTAAAAAAACTTATTACCTCACACAAAACCCTTAAAAAAACTTATTACCTCACACAAAACCCTTAAAAAAACTTATTACCTCACACAAAACCCTTAAAAAAACTTATTACCTCACACAAAACCCTTAAAAAACCCTATTACCTCACACAAAACCCTTAAAAAAACTTATTACCTCACACAAAACCCTTAAAAAACCCTATTACTTCACACAAAACCCTTAAAAAAACTTATTACCACACAAAACCCTTAAAAAACTATTACCTCACACAAAACCCTTAAAAAACTTATTACCTCACACAAAACCCTTAAACTTATCACAAAACCCTTAAAAACCCTATTACCTCACACAAACCCTTAAAAAACCTTATACCTCACACAAAACCCTTAAAAAACCCTATTACCTCACACAAAACCCTTAAAAAACCCTATTACCTCACACAAAACCCTTAAAAACTTATTACCTCACACAAAACCCTTAAAAACCCTATTACCTCACACAAAACCCTTAAAAACCCTATTACCTCACACAAAACCCTTAAAAAACCCTATTACCTCACACAAAACCCTTAAAAACCCTATTACCTCACACAAAACCCTTAAAAACCCTATTACCTCACACAAAACCCTTAAAAAACCCTATTACCTCACACAAAACCCGGGTCCCACTAAGGAGCTCACGGGTCCACGTCAACCTAGAGAAAATTGCCTGATGGGAATTGACACGGGAATTATTTAGAGTCAACTCACGTCAGCCTGATTGCCTCGTCAGCCACGTCAGACAAAGACAGAGCCGCGTCACTTGTCCAGGGTAACTGACGTGGACTGACGCAACAATTTACTGAAAAAAATAAATGAAAATCGAGCCAGTCAGGAACGAGGCCTCGTCTGACCGCATAAAAGTCAGGACCCCGTAAAGTCGGCGAAGGTGTAAGTACGGGACGTATTTACCATTTGTGAGGTGTCCAGCGAGACAATCATGCGACTCTCCTCCTCCGGGCAGAGCAGGGCCCCCGACACACTGGTGCCCCCCCCATAGGGTATGAGGACCACCTGGTGACGTGTGGCAGCCTCCACCAGCTGCTCCACCTGTCTGTGTCCACCTGGCCGGGATGGTGGTGGTGGTAGGAGTCAGAGCAGGACATGGAAGACATTGAAGGGAAGGACAAAGAGGAGGAGGAGGAGGAGGAGGAGGGAGGAGGAAAAGGAGAACGATGTAGTAGTAGTAGTAGTAGTAGTAGTAGTAGTAGTAGTAATAGTAATAGTAATAGTAGTAGTAGTAGTAGTAGTAGTAGTAGTAGTAGTAGTAGTAGTAGTAGTAATAGCAGTATATCAACAAAACATAAAACAATAAACTTCTGGTGAGAATAAAATTATAATTATTATTACTTGGCCACACCACCAGGTCGGGGAGGCGCGGGAACATGCCCTCCCTCAGCGTGAAGATCTCTGCCAGGGTGTGTCCGTGGCCCCGGAACAGCCGGTCCTCCCCCTCCAGGCTGTGACTCAGGCCCAGGGCACGGACCTCCTCCAGGAACCCTGCAGGAGGAGGTTAGAAGGTCTTACAGCCTAGGGTAGCTTCCTGATTGTCTTATGTAAGGAGGAGGAGGAGGAGGAGGATTATAATTATACTGAAGGATGAATATTTAGCAGAGTTGCTGATTTTTTTTATTTAATAAAAATATATATAAAAAATCCAATTTATTTTATTTATAAGATATATTTGATTTAAATACATTTTTCATATTTTTATTAATTTGATGTTGTACATGAAATCTAACTACTACAGCCTTGCTTGGCATATCTATAACTATAAAGAGATACAAGAAGGAATGCATAGAACATGAAATACACATCAATTTACATATTTTATATTTCTGTGATGGACGTTGCCACATGACAATTAGCTATCTCAAAGTGCCACAGTGGTTCCCCGCACCACTCACTGTGTCTCATTATCATAGCATTATACTACAATGATAAAATTAGTGTTCATAAAGCCCATTGGCTTAATTTTCCTTCTTGCCCCTCTCGTTTTCAAATAATGATAAGGTTATGATTTAAATCCGTGATTTAAAAAAATAAATCATTTGATTTAAATCATGATTAAATCATTTTATTTAAATCAGTAATTAAAATAACTTGATTTAAATCAAACAACCCTGCTATTTAGATATCTGTATTATTATTATTGTTATTATTATTATGAGGAGGAAGGAAGATTTAGGATGAGGAAGAGGAGGAAGGAAGATTTAGGAGGAGGAGGAGGAGGAGGAGGAGGAGGAGGAGGAGGTATCTGTACTATAAGGAAATAGGATGTTAGGAATAAAAATAAAAATAAAAATAAAAATATTGGATCTGAAAAAATAGAAAACAATAAAATCAGAAACAAAAAAGTTAAAGCAGGAAAAAAAGATCCATAGAAAACACTGAATTGAGGAAATAATACAAAAAAGAACAGAAAGAAAATGAGAGAGAATGAATCAGCTATTAGAGATATCTCACTCACACTGATCTTTCTTGCAGTATTTTTTCTTATCTTGTCTGTGTGGTCAGGTAAGATAGCAAAGATATGTCCAGTCACCCAATAGAGCCAGTCATTGCTTTATCTCTCTTCTCTCTCTCTCTCTCTCTCTCTCTCTCGATGAAGTGTATTTTTCGAACTGATGATATTTGATATTTTCTTCTTTCTTTACCAGCCTCCAAATCCTCACACACAACACACACACACACACACACCAAGGTTGGAATATGCGGCAGTGATTTGGTCACCACATAAAAAGAAGGATATAAGGAAGATTGAGAGAATACAAAGAGCAGCCACAAAAATGGCTCCAAGCCTGAGAGATTTAACATATGAAGAAAGACTTTCAAGACTGAAATCCCCAACTCTTGAGAAAAGAAGAGAAAGGGGAGATTTTATAGCAGTGTATCTGTGGGACATCAATGGGTCTGGAAAAAATTGATAGAAATGATCTGTTTGTGTGGGACGACAGAAGTGCAAGAGGTCATGAGAAGAAATTGAAAAGGACAACATGCAAGAGGGATATAAAAAAAATACAGCTTCCCGTATAGAAGCATAGAAGCCTGGAACAACCTTGATGCAAAAGTGATTAATGCAAAAAGTATTCAGGACTTCAAAGGCAAACTGGATAATAGTAGATTTGGAGACGGGACAGTACGAGCATATTCTTTTCCTGTATGTTACAACTAGGTAAATACAACTAGGTAATACACACACACACACACACACGGTACTCCGTAGTGTAGGGGAAGCACGCTCGGTTCACAACCGAGAGGTCCCGGGTTCGATCCCCGGGTGGAGCGGAAACAGATGGGTTGTTTCCTTAAAACCCGAGCCCCTGTCCACCCAGCAGTGAATGGGTACCGGGTGTTAGCCGGGGATTTGTGACCCGCCTCCCGGGGTGGTGGCTTCGGCCAAAACTAAGCACTAAGGATGAATGATAAAAATGTTGATATGGAGACGGGGCCATACGAGCGTTGCTCAGGCCCTGTAAAATACAACTAGATGAATACACACACAAACCCTCAAAACAACCCTACAAACCCCTTCCTTACCCCACCCAAACCCCATTCATCACACCCACCGAAAAATCACAACCCTACCACAAAAACTCCCCCTGAAAAAACCATAAACACGTCAAAAACATGACTATCCTTATCAGTACCCATACCCATCCTTCCCCCTTACTTACCCTGGTGTAGGATGGGCTGGGGTATCTGCTGGGGTTGTGGCGGGGGCTGGGGGGGTTGGCAGTCATCAAATTCAACCCCGAGTGTCTCTTTAACCCATCCAGCAAAGTGCGGAAGGACCATATTGCCGATTTTATATCTATTTGAAAGGGGAAATAATATAGTCAACACTAAGGAAGGAGAAATATATTATAGTGTGAGCCTCCGAATGAAGGGATGTCATTTGGCTAGTTAAGTAATAATTGGATCAAAAATAATATAAATAAATTGTCTTAACTGGTTATGTCATGAAATTTGGTTAGTTAAATAGTCATTGGATCAAGAATTGTATATAAATTAACTAATAATTAATTATCTAACTAGTTATGTAATTAAATGGGTTGAATAGAGGGCAATGAAAAGATGAACTAACTGCCTAACTAAATATAAGGAGAGGAAAACCTGAACTAATAATCTAACTACCGTAGATAACAGTCAAAGTCGCCACCTGCAATCATGTCGCCAGGCGCCAAATATTACGAATTATATAGCATCACTACTGCTGTGTATGTGCCACTGAAGATGATACACAGTAGTTTATATCATGACTGTATAATCTACCCTGTTTCAGCGTTGTTTTATGCTTTGTAGCTGCAAGTATAGACGGTTTCAAATTTCACTACTCGTTTTTTTTTCGGGTTACGACGACAGCGGTACGACACTCAGTAAATAAACACTAGATGGCGACTCTACTGTTGGTAGCCACTTTGTAGATATTTTTGTCATTTGTTCATTTATAGCCACAATATGACACAGATGAAGACACAAAATGACACAGACTCTCCAGATAGCCCCTTCTAACTTTCCTGAAATCATGGATGTAGAAATGTAAGTATTAACGCCACCACACCGTCTGTAAACAGAATAAAATGTTGTCCTGGCGACTTAACTGTTATCTACGGTAAGTATCTATATCAATAAAATGAATGAATAGATTAATATAGTCTATTCATTTTCATTCCTCCTTCATTCACGAATCATGTCACATTACTTTTATCAGTCATTATTTATCATTATCTTATTTTATCTATTAAAATTTATTTATTTTATTACTTTATCTGTAATTCTGTCTTTCTTCATTAACCTCTTGAGACCCAGAACGTATTTTCCATCGTAATTTGGGTACTATTTGATGATTTTTAGTGAATATAAGCAATATTTTATGGATATGACCTGTTTAGTATCCTTGACGACTAACTAATTTGGTATATTCAGTTACATTTCGTAATTTTATGGCTCGACAATGTATATTTTTTTATAGCAAAGGAAAGATCTGGGCGTGAAGGAGTTAAACCTTCCCCACCTACGTAACCCCCCACCCCCCAAATAACCCCCCCACACCTAGGTAACCCCAACCCCCAAATAACCACCCCACACCTAGGTAACCCCCCCCACACCTAGGTAACCCCCCACCCAGGCAACCCTCCCATCTATTTATTTCATAGATTTAAAACCATTCCCCCCTCCTATGTAACACCCGCCCACCTAGGAAACCCCCCTAGATAGCCCCCCCTAACTAGATAGCCCCCCCCAACTAGGTAACCCCCACCCACCTAGATAACTACCTATTTATTTCCTTTTTTCTCTCATTCATATTATCATTACTCTTATTCTTCTATAATGAGGGAATGATGATGATGATGATGATTCAAGGTGAGTTACTATAGTCCATTTTTTTTAAGAAGGCGAAAATTCCATTCTATCTTGAGGTCTCATGCTTAAAGTTATGCCTGTGTTTAACTGATAATATGGTTAACTATGATAAAATACAGCTGAAATTTAGAAGAAGCGTAGTATTCCCTTCTCCTGGGATCAAATATCAGTCAGTAAGCAGCAAGGGGGCAGGATTTTTTCACCTCGTTAAAAAAAAAGTATAGTTACCTGTCACCCATTAGTTAGTTACCTGTTACCCGTGAAGCCCACAGAGTAATCATTGTCGCTTTTATGTACCACGAACTTGGAGTCTTTGTAGCCCCAGCCATTCCACTTGAGCATGTCCTGTCTGTGCCGCAACAACAAAGGCAGAAATGTAGTTACTTAGCGTTGACATGAAGGGATTGTGTGAGGTTGACATGAAGGGATTGTGTGAGGTTGACATGAAGGGATTGTGTGAGGTTGACATGAAGGGATTGTGTGAGGTTGACATGAAGGGATTGTGTGAGGTTGACATGAAGGGATTGTGTGAGGTTGACATGAAGGGATTGTGTGAGGTTGACATGAAGGGATTGTGTGAGGTTGACATGAAGGGATTGTGTGTGGTTGACATGAAGGGACTGTGTGAGGTTGACATGAAGGGATTGTGTGAGGTTGACATGAAGGGATTGTGTGAGGTTGACATGAAGGGATTGTGTGAGGTTGACATGAAGGAATTGTGTGAGGTTGACATGAAGGAATTGTGTGAGGTTGACATGAAGGGATTGTGTGAGGTTATTAATTATTATTATGGTCAATTTATAGTTTCACCTAACCAACGATTTTCTGATGCGCCTTATGTTTTTCTGGTGTGTTTTTATGTGTGTTGAATGAATCTGCTAACCGTTTCTGTCGCAATTATTATTATTTTGTTGTTGTTGCAAAAATGACAAAAAAGCACAAAAAAATGAACCTAAACCTAACCTAACCTTTACCTATACCTAACCTAACCTAACCTTTAACTATACCTAACCTAACCTAACCTTTACCTAATTTTAAAAGAAACTAAAAAAAACTAACCTTTATCGGTACCTAAAAAAAAAAAAAAAAAATGCGACAGAAACGGTTAGCAGATTCATTCAACACACATAAAAACACACCAGAAAAACATAAGGCGCATCAGAAAATCGTTGGTTGGGTGAAACTATAAATTATCCATTATTATTATTTGGTGTGTTTTTGTTTGTGTATGTCAGACTGTCACTGGTAATTATGGAGGAGAGTTTCACGTTCGTTTTCAGAGACACCAACTACTTTTTCTTGGCCTACAATAGGTGCTTGTTCTAATGGTGCTAGCTTTATTTTGCGCAAACCAAAAAAAAAAAAAAAAAAAAAAATGAAACCTAACCTAACCTTATGTTTTAATGAAACCTAACCTAACCTAACCTTACAGGTTTTAAAGAAACCTAACCTAACTTTAACCACAAAATATATATAAACATTTTTTTTTTTTTTTGGTTTGCGCAAAATAACACTAGCACCATTAGAACAAGCACCTATTGTAGGCCAAGAAAAAGTAGTTGGTGTCTCTGAAAACGAACGTGAAACTCTCCTCCATATTAACCCTGTCACTTTATATTTTAGTGTTATTGATGTTCTGCAGCTGGCTATTTCTACGGCTATTATTAAATGTTTCAAATGTTCTATCTCTCTCTCTCTCTCTCAAACAAATGGTGTCCGGTCATTTCGCCCACACGCTGGAGTCGTTTCGCCCACATTAGATTACAGTTGTACTATTAAGAGGTTAGGTTAGGTTAAGGTTGTTTAGGTTAGGTTTTTTAGAAGTTAATTAGTTCTAAGTTTTAATGTTCTTATGCTTTTATTAGGTTTTCATATAGTTATTACTGCATGATTTGTGTATTGAATATTACTTGTGGGCGAACCAACTTTAGTGTGGGGGAACAGACTCTTACATGTTGGCGAAATAACTCTAGATTTGGGCGAAATGACTCGTGGGCGAACTGACATGTGGGCGAAAAGACCGATAAGCAAACTAATCTCCCGGTATCTACACTGCTACCTCCTTATCCTTATCTGACATGCCACCTCTTCACTCACCTCTTTCTGGGTATCGTAGCACCTCCAGGGCTTGCCGCGCGCCCTTAGTGTCTTGAGGTGGTGCTGATGTCGCCTGCCACTGTGTCACGGTGCCGCGGGCGTCCCCTTGGCGGCCAGGGCAGGATAAGTGCCGCTGCAGCACAGACAGGCGGTCACGGGCAGACGACGCCATGTTAATGATGTTATTGTTGGTCTTCTTCTTCTTCTTGTGGTCCCTGACGCTCCCACACACTGATGATGATGATGATGATGATGGGGTGTATGAACGAGACCACCGAGTGTCTCTCGGTGGCCACGGTATGAATGTATATTAGTAGTGCCAAACAAAAGGTAACATTAAAGAGGACATTAGCCGTGTTTTTGTCGTCCAAGCACCGTCTTGGATTACGAAGACCAATCCAAGTATGATCCCGTGGAAACAGCAGAAAAGAAAGGACATTAGAAGAGAATCTGTCGAGTGGCTGAGGTTAAGAAAGGCTCCTTGACATGAAAAACAACATAATGTGTAAAAGTAGTAATGACAAATGGTTGTAGAAGTAACGGCATATAACAGATAGATGAAGAGATATGGTGTTATAACTGATGAGAAGCCGCTGTCTGTTATGTGTATTGCTACACTTTTCCAATGCTCTGGGAAAATAAGGTTATTATGGACGAGAACTGCGCGGTCGTTACCGCCGTTACCACTAACAATTTCTATAATATTTTTTGCTCAGTATATTGTACATATTAATGCACTTCCGCGAAACCTTCAAAACTTATATACATATTGTAGAAATAATAAAGTTGGTTAATACGCATACAGACACACACTCCCCTTACAGAGGCCCCGCAACCCTTTTGGAGGTTAGGTTAAGGTTCGGTTAGGTTCATAATCTCGCCGGGGGGGTCGAGGGGGGCTGAACCCCCCTTCCCCCCGTTATGAGGTTAGGTTCGGTTCGGGTAATAATCCTCCCAGCAGGGCAAGGCAAGTGGACCACTCTCCAACTGGCGGGTGGGCTGGCGAATGCGGGGCGGGGCGGGTCACACTTGTTTTCGTACAATTCTGTCACTATCTCAGTTTTCTGAGACACTGACTATTATTTCCTGGCAAAGTTTAAGTGCTTTTTCTGATGGGCGCATATTATTATCAATGGAAACGGTGACCTTAGGATTTGGTGATGAAAAAAGAAGAAAAGTGTATTGGGTTTCCGGGAAATAGAAATACATTCATCTGAAAAAAAAAAAACTAATCTTAGGCAAGGAACAACTAGTCAGTGTCTCAGAAAATGACCGCGCAGTCCTAATCACTTGAAATATTTTGAGCTTTACATTCTTATTCATGATCAAATATGTTGCAGTCTACTCTATAGTATTTGTATCGCAAATTATTAGTTTTTGAAAAACCTTACTCTCTGGTTAGTAGGAATTAGGTCAAATAAATTGGTTAGTTAACGTTGGTGGGAGTCCAGGTTAAGTTTAATTTCCTTTGGGTTATTAGTTTTATAATGATAGTGCTTTATGGAATCATACACGTTATCTTTAATAACTCTCAGACTTATCTGTTTTAATGAAATATGCTAATACATCTTTACAGTGTTTCTTCAAGTGGCTCCTACTCAGCATATAGGCCCTACCCCAAAAAATATTACCTTATTCCCCATTATCCAAAAAACTTTGCTAAATTTCCAGTTTGACACCGAATTCACTTTGGTGGACGAAACTATTTTTTCTGATGAGTTTTGATGCGTTTTGAATCAATCTTCTAACCGTTTGTCGCAAATCACTTGAAAAAAAGTTATTTGCGACAAAAAATGATTGAAAAAAAGTTATTTGCGACAAAAAATATTGAAAAACTAAATTTAACATAACTGAACCTATACCTAACCTAACCTTTACCTAACATAAGCTATACCTAACCTAACCCTTTACCCCCCCCCCCTAAAAAAAAAGCGATTGCCACAGAAACGGTAGCAGATTAATTCAACACATCAAAACTCACCAGAAAAAAATTGTCACAGTTCCTTGCATAACGTGAATAATAGAGAAAGGTGCATGCCTACTGTCACACACACAGCATATTAGGCAGGATAGTAAGAATAATGACACTCATGGTCACCACATATATCAAGAGAGGTGAATTTGTGGTATTAAAATAAATCAGACGTTTTCGGCTACTTTTTCGGAGATGCGCGGGATGTTGTTCATCATTATAATGTATCTGAAGAACTGGACAGGATGTATATTGCTCTAGGTTTAAATTACCTTGGCAACATGTACCGGTATATAAAAACAAGCTACAGCCTACAAGCCATCGCATGTAACAGCGTGACGTAGGGTCACTAGAGTCACGGGCAAGGATAGTATAAAGTTATACTATCCTTGGTCACGGGTGTGCGTACTCAGCAAGGCCGAGGACAGCTTGGGTAACACTAGACATCCACAGGCATTATTCCGTCAAAGTCTTGTCAATCTCCTTCCGTCTTGGATGTTCCTTTGTTGGATCAGTTACCAATGCTTATCGACGATCATTCATCGAGTTTTCTATTCTGCTTTTGTTGTAAATGAAATTGTTCAACACACCTGGCATTTTGTTACTACAGTAAACCCTCTCGTAGCCGGACACTCATTATTCGGACTTAAGACATTATTCGGACCTCCTCCTCCTCTTTTTTTTCCCCCCCGATTTTTTTTTTCTCTTTTTTTTTTAAGGCTAAGGTAGGATGTCCTGATGAGAGCCAGTGAGATTAGAGGCCCAGGCAGCCAGGCAAAGCTTTTATGATCCATACTGAGCATATTCTTTGTATACTGTATGTGGTTTCTTTGTTGTGTCCAAATGTTGTATTGACGAGTGATCTGTGGCCATTGAGCCTTAGGCCCAGATCCAGCAACGGAGCTGGTATCTCCAGCTACCACCCGCTCTCCCACCGCCTAGATACTACCTGCCCTTACTACCATATCCAGCAAGCCTCCCTCGATAGGTAGTTAACGGGTAAGAAGGCCCTGACTGGCTGGGCGAGTAATGACGTCATCAAACTTGTCACCAGCCAATGACAAACTGTTTCTAAAACCTCTCGACCAATCACAAGTCAACAAGAAGTTTGACACGGCCTTTAAAGGTCGTGTCACACGGACACTTTTTCCGTTAGTGTTACGGGGTGGCCGTGGCAAGAATGTCTCGCCGTCACCTCAACACCTTTAAATATCCCTTATTTATGGTGCCACACAGTACTACACTGACCTAAATAATGACGTGTATATAACAAACAGCTCACCATAATCACTACGATGTATAATAACTAGTAATAAGACGTAAAGCCCTGTCCACCCTGTTGGCGAACGACCTGCCCCGCCTGGCGCCCTGCCTACCTCTCAGGATAACACGCTGTCATCCGCCTCACCTGTGCCTTCCTGAAGAAGACAGGTCAGCTACCACGCCTCTGATAGCACCATAGGACATCACCAGGGATCATAGGGCTCCTCAAGGGGTCCTCACAGCCCTACAACCAACACCAAGGAGGAGGAAATCTCCGCCATCATGATACAGCTGCAGGCTGCCAGACGTAGGACTGACGGACTGGACACTACACCTGTACAGTACTGTATTTTTATGTGTATTTTTACCGTATTTATATATTACATGATTTATCTTATGTTTATTTATATTTGCATGAGAAATTTTCTATATTCACCTAGAATTTTTTTTTTTTTTTAATATGGGGGGATATAATACCCCCATTATTCGGACCATTCCTCGGCTCAATTAGTCCGGATATGAGAGGTTTACTGTATACATTTTCTTTGGCTGTGAAGATGAATTCTCTATTTGTTTTGTGTCATGTTCAATGTTTCAAATAAATGATCTCGTTCACGTGCCGTGATGCTTTAATTCCCTCCGTGTCATGATTAAGACTGAAGACTTCCTCAATGACATGGTAAGACTCCTTGAGGGACTTGAAGCTGGGCAAGTCTTCATGCTTCCTGTTATCAGACGTGGCACAGAGTAGCCTGCTCCACCCCGGCAATGACCGTCACCACAGCTCCCAGCACAGCACACCACAAGACCTATTACTTATTATTACCTCCACGATCTGAGTGCAAGGAGGCGCGGTACAGCTGCTGCGAGGGTTGCTGCTCGCCCTTGTCTTCCCTCCCGCGGCACCGCTGTGGAAGGCCGACTCTACTGTAACCTTGTGCTCCTGTCCCTAGCCTGCATTCTTAATCTCAACTATGTAATACAAAAGCCAAACTCTGTCATCCTTCCTTGATCCATTCACTGGCACACTCGAAAGTTCCACCTCCTACGACAACACTGGAAGGGGGAGAAATGGACTGCAAGATCTACTTTCCTCGTGTCCATTAATCATAATTCATCAGGCAGGCTGTTACTGTAGACAACTTTGCAGCTTCTCATCAGCCTTTCTATTTCAATACATCATCACCAGGCTATTGCTAAGCTGTCCAGATCCACGAAGGGAGAAATGTATAACTGCTCCTGGATGAAAGGTGGATGTAGGTAGTATTAAGTATCAGGAACTACCACGTTGTAGGTCCTCATCCGTAGTCCTCATTCATAAGTTATCCTTTATCTTACTATGTTTCTTCCCCTCATCCATCCAAAGACTAATAACCTGCCCTGTAATTCGGGACTAATCTTTGGAAAGGATAGTCTCCAAAGTGCACAATTCTGGTAGTGATTAAGTTGGCAAATAAATGCCGGCTGGAAATTCTGGTCATCTATAGTTGGCAAATTCTGGTAAATGATGTCATCTATAGTTGGCAAATTCTGGTAAATGGTGTCATCTATAGTTGGCAAATTCTGGTAAATGATGTCATCTATAGTTGGCAAATCCTGGTAAATGGTGTCATCTATAGTTGGCAAATTCTGGGAAATGGTGTCATCTATAGTTGGCAAATTCTGGTAAATGATGTCATCTTTAGTTGGCAAATTCTGGTAAATGGTGTCATCTATAGTTGGCCAGATTCTGGTAAATGGCGTCATCTTTAGTTGGCACCTGTGTCACCTGTCCGAGCTGATGACTTCTTTGATGACATTACTGCTTTGCTTTATGTACTTCTTTTTTTATCAATAACAAAAAAAACTAATTGAATTTCCTGGATTATTGATAACTACAACAAAAATAATGTTAACCTCATTATACTGCAGGGGCTGGGCCTAGGACCTACAACCTACACTACCATATAAAAATGGGTTGTCCCCTATACATATATATGCATACAACTCAGGTCCAGCCCCTACAGTATTACAACTTCAAAAAAAAAATAAAAAAAAATAAAAAAAATTGAATGTTCTGGATTATTGATAACAAAAATGTTAACCTTATTACAAACATTTCAGCCAGTAATCCTCTTCCCCACCACCACCACCTGGAGGCTACATATTAGGGCATAGATACACCATTACCGTGTCAAATGATCTGCTGTATTTAAAGAATTAAGATATACAGGTAATGTTTGCTTAGCAGTAGTGTGTAGGTAAAAATTGCCACAGCTTTACCATGAACTTCCTGCGACCGTCTGGCTTGCTGCCATCGGGGGTGCCGGGCTGCTCCCCCCTGACCCCCAGCAGGCATATACCTCCCTTGTGACCCAGAGAAGTGCCTGTGTCCCGCCTAGTGCCATGGGTGACTAGGAGGCTTTTACTCGACCGTTCTGTTCTCTTCATGCTACAAGGCAAGGTCCATGGGTTGTTTATACTCAATTTTTTTTTTTTTACGAGGCAAGAAATCCTGACCCCTTGCTGCTTACCGACTGATATTTGATGCCAGGAGAAGGGAATACTACGCTTCTTCTAAATTTCAGCTGTATTTTATCATACTTAACCATATTATCAGGTAAACAGAGGCATCATTTTAAGCATGAGACCTTAAGATGGAATGGAATTTTCGCCTCGTTCAAAACTAGACTATAGTAGTGCAGTGTGTAGTTTAGCGGCACAACACTATAGGTGGAGTGGTGACACACTGTATACAAGGGTGAAGTAGACACTGCCTTGTACTGCTCCTGTCACACCCTGGTAATACTGAGAACAGATAACAATGGTGTATTAGATAAGCAGGCTGGGCGGGTTTGGTCATTGCAATAGTCATCAAAGGTCTTAATTTCTTTGATGTTCTGTACAATGCATTCCGTTCATGTAATGGTTTGATATTTACATTGTTTGAACATGAGACAAGTATGCATTCCTTTATAACATTGAACATTTCCAAAAGGCTGTTTGAAAGTTTTTAGTTTTAATACGCTTCAATCTTTTAGCCTTTAGAGCAAGTGCAGCCCTTGATATGACATACAAAGAATAAAGTACAAATGCTCTATACTCACGTCCTACAGCACATGGAGTTCCAGAGATAATATATATATAAAAGGAAAGCTTAATAAATCAAATACGTTATCAGTTTTCCAATTTTGAGGCATCGTCACCCCCCCCCCCCCTAGGCAAGCATGTCAGGTGGTCAAGAGCAGGGACAATAGGTCAATAGGTCAGCCGGGCAGCACACGGGAAGGATAGCATCATCATCAACATAAGAACAATGACAGTCTCACTTGCAACTCAAATTGCTTTCAACTTCAAATAAGGAGTAATGAAAATGAATTTGTACTAATCGTTGTGGTGCTGCCCTCTGGTGGCGGGCTCGCTAACCACGACCTAAGAGGCCTTCCTGGGGCTGTATTCTGGAGGGGAAACAATACATAGACCTTCCTGGGGCTGTATTCTGGAGGGGAAACAATACATATGCCTTCCTGGGGCTGTATTCTGGAGGGGAAACAATACATAGACCTTCCTGGGGCTGTATTCTGGAGGGGAAACAATACATATGCCTTCCTGGGGCTGTATTCTGGAGGGGAAACAATACATATGCCTTCCTGGGGCTGTATTCTGGAGGGGAAACAATACATATGCCTTCCTGGGGCTGTATTCTGGAGGGGAAATACATATGCCTTCCTGGGGCTGTATTCTGGAGGGGAAACAATACATAGGCCTTCCTGGGGCTGTATTCTGGAGGGGAAACAATACATATGCCTTCCTGGGGCTGTATTCTGGAGGGGAAATACATATGCCTTCCTGGGGCTGTATTCTGGAGGGGAAACAATACATAGGCCTTCCTGGGGCTGTATTCTGGAGGGGAAACAATACATAGGCCTTCCTGGGGCTGTATTCTGGAGGGGAAATACATATGCCTTCCTGGGGCTGTATTCTGGAGGGGAAAAAATACATATGCCTTCCTGGGGCTGTATTCTGGAGGGAAAAAATAGTCTATATCAGCGGCGCCACAGACCCTCGTCCTTCACGCCTTGCCTTCCTCCCTTGTCTTCTGGGTATTGGTTTCATATTTTGTCGTGGTGCCGAAGTGATTTTTCTCATGATCCATTTATCACTTTATTCATTCATTTTGTTTGTACATTACTCATTGACTTAAATTATTCTCATTAACTTATTTTTGCTGTTCGCGTTGTCCACTGTTATTTCTGTTATTTCTTCCTTTGGTTTCTTTCCGTCGATATCTTAGCGGCACAATTTGCGCTTCGGTTTCTTTTATTTTTTTCACATTCTTGCCCATTTTTAAACCACACTTTGGATTGATCTTTTTTCTTCTGTTCTGAGATGCGCGGTGGACTTGTTATCTTTCATGAAATTTGCAGCAGCTTTTCACGTGAACTTTGCTGCGTGTTTAAATCAATGCATCCTTTTCTCTGTACTTCACGATCCTCCTTTCTTTTTGCACGTTCAATTCTTTTCTTTTGCACTTCATCACACTGCAACGAACACTACCACGGACAATGTCACTTCATTTCTAACACATTTCTATAGTCTCCGGCAACATTGGACAGTCGGGCAACTCTGTACGTATCTACAACACTTTCCTGACACACACGTCGTCAAAGTGGCATCAAAACAAAACCAATAAAACAATGTATCTCGGCAAACCATCTCAAACCCAGACAACATAAACCAGTTTCTAAAATCCACAAAACTAAATGTCTCCATTGAAGAAGAGAGAGGGAGAGAAAAAGCTTAATTCATATATTTATAGATAGATATATATATAAATCCATAGAAAATCTACTTAATATAATTTCAAATTGTTAATAATTCATCTAGTTATACATCTAAGAAATTCCTGCGCTCCTTATTTCACAGTATTATTCATATTTTTTTTTAGTTTTCCTCTAATGAAAGTTTCAAGCAGTAAGCCATAATGACACAGAGGCCGGTCAGCCCTCATCCCACACACACATGTACAAATATATTACACAATTAAAGATACATAATAGTGATAAAAACTGTAGCGTAATTTGTACCTGCTAAATTAACATGATGTAGCAGTAGCAATAGTAGTAGTAGTACTTCAACCTTCCTCACACACACGGACACACACACACACACATCATTATCATCCCTTGCAAATGGTAAAAAAATATCAGAAATAAAAAAGGCTTTGAACTTAACTCTAGTACGAAGGATCACACTCCCACTAGTATTCAAGCCTTGTCTTTTTTTTTTTTTCATTTATGCTTTATCAACTTATTCACTTACTGTCTCTATGAACTAAGTAACGGAGGACCAAGAGCTATAATTCAAACTGAGCAAATATTTTGTGTGTGTGTGTGTGTGTGTGTGTGTGTGTGTGTGTGTGTGTGTGTGTGTGTGTGTGTGTGTGTGTGTGTGTGTGTGTGTGTTTAAACAGCTCATAATTTTAAGCCTCCATTCCAGACTAAATTACTCTCAACAAGTCAATAGGAAAAGAATGTGCAAGAAAGATGGACACTTAACATAATTATAATAATGATAATAATTATAATCATATTAAATAATAATGATGATAACAATAATAATCTCACTGACCCTATGGCAGGAAGGACGAGAGAAAAACAAAAAAATTAGGGATAAAATTCTAAACAAAGCAACAAATTATAACAACTAAACGAGAAGGAAAAAGTTTAATATAATAAATAAAACTAATAATTAAAAGTGCTAAGTAGAATAACTGGAGGAGGAGGAGGAGGAGGAGGGGGGGGGGGGGGGGGGAGGAGGGGGAGGAGGAGGAGGAGGAGGAGGAGGAGGAGGAGGAGGAGGAGGAGGAGGAGGAGGAGAGGAGGAGGAGGAGGAGGAGGAGGAGGACAGACAATAGTAAAAGGCCGTGTAAGCTGCAAGAAAAACAACACACCTCTACACCTCACCTAACCTAACCTAACCTAACACACCTAACCTCACCTAACACACCTAACCTCACCTAACACACCTTATAGCTTTGTAACATTGACACACCTACGCCACCACTACAACAACATTATAAAAAACCCTTACAAAAAGTTCATTCTTATCCTCAAAATGCTTGTTCTATTTACAGCCTTGCATTATTATATTAACATGGGCACAATTTACACAAACGTTAAAAAATATCGGGGGGAAAAAATGTTGTTGTGGGAGTCGTTGGAAAAAATGTTCTGTCGTGGGAAAGTCGTGGGAAAAAATGTTGTGTCGTGGGAAAGTCGTGGGAAAAAATGTTGTGTCGTGGGAAGGGAGGTTAAAGATGCTCAGAAAGAAAATAGGATTCTTCTTTTTCTGTCGTCTGTTTTAGTGTGTGAGGCAATCTAGTATACCTTTATTCTATTTACAATAATAATAATGATAATAATAATAATAATTTTCACTCTAACACCATCCACTGAGCACTGTGTATGTATGTGTATGTGTATGTGTATGTGTATGTGTGTGTGTGCATGTGTGTGTGTGTAACAGCCTTAAAACACATTACAGCTGTTCATTCTTTGCTGGGGGGTTGTCGGTGGGTGTGCGTGTGGGTGTGGTGTGGGTGTGGTGTGGGTGTGTGGGTGTGTGGTGGAGGGAAGATGATGTGGTCACCTGGTGTGGTACATTACTTAACCAGGGATGCAAGGATGTGGCTGCTGTGGCTGAAGGGGAAAGGGGAGATCACCTAATGTGGTTGAGTGGGGTTGAACAGCCAGTCAACCCAGATCCATGATGTGACCCATTCCTGCAGTCACTGGGTACCCTGACCTCTGACCCCGCTTGCCCTGTTCCCTGACCTGACCCAGCTTGCCCCGCCCCCTGATGCCCCACGAGAGAGATCAAGCCCCGTGGATGGCGCCGTAACAGCGTGGCGGTGGTAGTGGTAACCCCTTGAGGCCCACAACGTAATTTCCATTGTAATTTGACCACCATTATATGATTTTTAATGAATAGAAGCAATGTTTTTATAGATATGACCTGTTTAGTATCCTTGTTCATTAGCTAATTTAGTTTATTTAGTTACTTTTCGTAATTTTATGGCTGGACAACATACAATATTTCATGGCCAAGGAAAGCTCTGGGCGTGAAGGGGTTAATATTCAAGATGGATATACATACATACACATGCAAACCTGGGTGTTGCTGCAAGAGTTAGCTATGCATATCATACGTACAGTCCTATCTAACACTACTAACATTTGCGGTAACTTACAAAAAGTGTATATATATATTAAGTATATATATAATTATGTCTATATTAAAATTGGAAGCTACAAATTAATCTTTTTTCTGGTTTCGTTTTTACAAGATTCAGCTTTTTGTAAGTTTTTTTTTGTGTTATCACAGATATAAAATGGAGTATGGTAAACACCTTCAAGAGTATGAATAATAATAATAATAATAATAATAATAATAATAATAATAATGGTACTGTAATAATAATTAATAATAATAATGTAGTCTACTGTACAGAAATCATGTATTGAGCATATTATTTCCTAGTACACCTTCCTCTGTGTGTGTGTGTGTGTGTGTGTGTGTGTGGTGTGTGTGTGTGTGTGTGTGTGTGTGTGTGTGTGTGTGTGTGTGTCATTCACCCATGGTCTTGTCCACGCGAGCTGGCTCGCGATCGCCAGTTTTCACCCTCTCAGTGCGAGCTTGGAGCTCATTATTACCGATCTTTGGGTAATGCTGGGACCTCACACACCACACACCCCCATCCCCTTGCTCAAGGGGGACAGTACCGCCCGAATTTCACAGTGGAAAAATCCCCGAGAATGAGCGGGGTCGGGGATCGAACGCCGGACCACAGAATGGTGCCGGACGCCCTGACCCACTGTGTCCCACGGACGTGTGTGTGTGTGTGTGTGTGTGTGTGTGTGTGTGTGTGTGTGTGTGTGTGTGTGTGTGTGTGTGTGTGTGTGTGTGTGTGTGTGTATTCATCTAGTTGTATTTTACAGGGCCAGAGCAATGCTCGTATGGCCCCGTCTCCATATCAACATTTTTATCATTTATCCTTAGTGGTTAGTATTGGCCGAAGCCACCACCCCGGGAGGGGGGCCACAAACCCCCGGCTGACACCCAGTACCCATTCACTGCTGGGTGGACAGGGGCTCGGGTTTTAAGGAAACAGCCCATATGTTTCCGCTCCGCCCGGGGATCGAACCCGGGACTTCTCGGCTGTGAACCGAGCGTGCTACCCACTACACTACGGAGTACCCCATGTGTGTGTGTGTGTGTGTGTGTGTGTGCGCGCGCGCGGTCCCCCCTGCAGCACCAAGGTGTACACGTCATGTGCACATTAACGCTAATGTCAATGATGCTTTGTCATGTGCGAGAAAAAAAACCTATAAAAGGAAAAAATATATAGATATATGTTGTATATATATTTGTAAACACTCAATGCTTTGTTGCTCATGGTCTAAAACTTGCAAACGACATTCACGATAACACACACGCATGGTACCTACATATGTACAACGCCGGGTCACAAGCCCGGGCGGCCTCGAGGTGGTGGCGCCCAGTGTGACCCAAGGATAATGTCACCCACAGTCCCCCGGGTGTTAGGACAGAACCCCTCCCCCACCCTTGCCCTTGTCTTCTTCAGGTTCCAACACCCTAAACTGCCTTCTAAATCCTCCCTGAAGTGCAGGATACAACACCCTTTAATTATAACAGCATCCGTGATAAGACATACCAAAAAGGAAGACAAGAGAGAGAGAACGAGAGAGAGAGAGAGAACGAGAGAGAAGAGAGAGAGAGAGAGAGAGAGAGAGAGAGAGAGAGAGAGAGAGAGAGAGAGAGAGAGAGAGAGAGAGAGAGAGAGAGAAGAATGCATAGGTTGTAAGGCCTTGGAGCTGCAGGAAAGGAGAGGAAAACAAGAGAAAATTCAGATACAAATATAAAACTGCACATTCTCACACACCAGTTTCACGACACCTTCCGTCCATCCACCTCCTCCACAAAACTAATCCACAGCTCCACATGAAACAAACGTGCATGACAATTCCAGTGGACAGTGTTAAGAGCATGAGGGTGACAAGGAAATCAAGGTGGTGTGTGGAGAGGGTGTGGAGGTTAAACAACAGACATTCCCTGCCCTCACAACAGGAACTACCACGTGTAGGTCTCTGGGCCTCTTGTAGCTTCCTTATTTTCTTATCTTCTCACTGCCTCACAACAGACAGATAACAACATGCCACGCCAGTACGATTACAAGTTCCTCCCAAAGATGGATAAAAATATGATACTGTGAATCCATGAAGTCAGTGTTTAAATACGACTCTTTACGGCACCACTAAAATCACTGTCACTTACAAGTACAAATAACTGGGAGACGTGAGCCACTCTTAAGGAGCAAACACTCTCCTACTTCTCCCTCTATTCATGTCTAAATTCCCTTAATCATTAGTGGTAGTGACTGACTGGCTTCTATCTTCTACCACGGGAGATCTGGATTGCTCGCTTCCTTTAAGACAGTTACAAGTCATTAATACCACACCAGTGATGATGCAAGTAATGACGTTGCCTTGACCTCCATTGTATTGACTTTATGTCCTTCTGGGAACATCAAGAACCAGTTGTGATTCACTCAGTCCTCCAGGGAAGACACGGAAGTGACTGTTTGGTTTGGTGGCTCATGGTTGCCTCACCCTGTCAACACTACAGCTTGGAAGGCATTCAAGCACATACTTTAAGGTGCCGTAGTGGTACACACTCAGAACAGCCCATCAAAAACCTGTCCTAGAAGCAGTAACTAATGAAGTGTTGTGGAGGTGTGGTGGTGGTGGTAATAGTGGTGGTGGTGGATGTGGTCAGTGGGTCGTGGATGTGGTCAGTGGGTCGTGGTGGTGTGGTTGTGGTGGAGTGTGTCATGAGCTGGTCTAAGATGTTTGGGGTTGGGAGACAGCAGCTGTACGGTATTATAGTTGTTATCCAATGGCGTCTACCAGCATACAAAAGTGAAAACACAGCCTGCCAGGCGGCACAGTCATCCCATGGGAGGTGTTTCAATGTGGCGCTGTGGTATCTGGGGCGACACAGGCCATGGGTACTGGAGGTGTGGTGAGCAGTGTGTTTGGAGGGAAGTGTGAGGCAGTGTGGAGGTGTGGCTCCCCAAACACCAGGCTGTCCTCACCACACGGCTAATGGGTCACCTGTCTTCTCTCTGATCCCTGGCCCAGCGTCACAGCGACTCACAGCTTTGTGCACAGCGGAGGCAGCTCATCAGCACGTGTGTCTGAGGCTTCACCACTACCTGAGGCCACACACCGACACGCCCGGAGTGTGGCCACCAGGCACCTTGAGGCTCCTCGGGTCACTCGCCTCCACAACACCACGGGCCGTCGTGCCCTCCCTCCATACACACACTCACCCGTTAAGTAAAGTCTGCACTCCACCGCCATCACGGCTCCCGTCCACGCCCTAACTCTGCGGCGGCGGCGGCGGCTCGGCGTCCCGGCCCCGCCCTGTCCTTGGTGCCAGGTCTGGGCAGCTGTACTCATGGGAGCGACAGCAGCAGCAGCCTCGCTCAGGTGAGGTACTTAGCCCAGCTGGCAGTCTGCTGTCAGTCCTTGTTCACCTCCAGCACCAGGGAATTAAACACCTCTTGGTCGCCCAGGTATGCCAGGGTGGGCTGGAAGTCGTCCTCCAGGCCCGTGCCCGCCACGCCCACCACGTCCAGCACGGGCCGGTTCAGGGCGTTGAGGGTGAGCATGGAGGCGGGGTGGATGAGGGGCTCCTGCAGGTCCCGGGGGTCCACGCAACGGTCGCCCTGGGACTCCCGCAGGGGCTCGATGCAGCACACGGACACCCCCGCCCCGTCCCCCAGCACCCGGTCCTCCAGGGGCTCCCTCATGCTGCCCCCGTCCCCCTGGTACGCTTCAAAAGGATTGATGTTGGGAGGCACCTGGAGGGGGTCGGACAGGGTGGAGAGGTCGCTGGACTGTGTGCCCATGGTGAGGGAGTCCAGGGGGTCGAGCCCCACCGAGCCACTGCCGTCCCCCTGGAGGTTCACCTCCAGCAGGGGGTCGATCTCCAGGTTGTAGCTCTCGTGGAAGTCGTTGTACTCGCTGGGCACGGGCGTCGGGGCGTAGGAGGAGGCCTGGCTCATGCTGCAGCAGTCCGGGAAGCTGAAGGGCTGCCCCACCAGCGGGGTGTTGGGCTGGGACTTGGCAAAGGTGTCCTGCATGTTGAGCATCTGCAGCAGGGGCACAGACTGAGGCCGGTTGGTCTGGGACTGTTGGGCCGTGCTGGGGCCGGGCTGGGGGTTAGTGAGCACGCTGGTCACCTCCTGTGCCAGGGGGTCCGAGGGGAAGGCCGGGGGCTGGGGCTGGTAGTGGATGGTGGGCCCGGCAGACATGTGCCGCCGCCGCAGGTCGCTCATGCCCGCCCCGGCCCCGCCGTGCCCCGGGCCCGTCACCGGCTTGCTCTTGAGCATGAGCTGCAGCATGGAGGTGGAGGGCAGCAGGCCGCTCATGTCCTGCTGCTGGTGGTGGGAGGAGTCCTGCACCAGGGGGGACAGCGGGGCGGAGGAGGGGGAGGGCGGCACGCTGCCCGAGGAGTGCCTGGAGGAGAATTTTCCGGCGGCCCGCCGCCCTGACGGGTCCTCGGCGGTGTAGGGGCGTGGCGCAGGCTGGGTGCCCCGGAGGAGTGCCTGGAGCGGCAGTTGGGGGGGTAGATGGTGCGCGGGTTCTGGCTGGAGTTGTGCCTGGAGCGGGGGAAGAGCGGCGTGGTGATGGGAGACATGAAGGGAGTGCTGCTCTCGGAGTGCAGCGGGTGGCCCCCGCCGGGCTGGTCCGGGGTGAAGGGCGTGCTGCGGGGCGTCACGTAGGTGGAGGAGGTCTGGCCGGAGTTGTGGCGTGAGCGTGACAGCGGGGTGTTGTGGGGCGACATGAAGGGACTGGCGTTGACGCTGGAGCACTGGGAGGCCCCCTGCACCTGCTCCAGGCTGGTGCCGATGGGGGTGAAGTTGAACTGGGTGAGGCGGGTGTTAGGGCTGGGGGGCACCGACCCCACCGTCTGGCCCCCCACCAGACTGAGGGTCTCCCCACCCTCCGGTGCGGGCTGGAAGCTCACCCGCCGCCCCTTGCCCCCTGTCCCACCCCCGTCCTGCTCCAGTATGTCCCCCTCGCCCCCCATGGGCTGTGCAGCACTCCGCCGGGCCAGGCCGCTGGGAAGTTTATCTTGAAGCAGTTTGCGCAGCTCAGACAGCTGATTGGTCTTTTGCAGGTCTTGCAGGTCATCCAGGTCAACATTCCTATGGAAGTACAGCATGAGCTCCTCCTCTGCCTCGTGACTGTTGCCCCCATTGCTGCTGCTGCTGCTGCCACTGCCAAACAGCCCGACGGCAGGCTGAGGCTGCTGACACTGCTGCTGCTGCTGCTGTTGCTGCTGCTGCTGCTGCTGCTGCTGCTGCTGCTGCTGCTGCTGCTGCTGCTGTTGCTGCTGCTGCTGTTGTTGCTGTTGCTGCTGTTGCTGCTGCTGTTGATGTAGCTGTTGTTGCTGTAGCTGTTGCTGATGTAGCTGTTGTTGTTGTTGCTGCTGTTGTTGCTGCTGTTGCTGTTGCTGCTGTTGCTGCTGCTGTTGCTGTTGCTGCTGCAGCAGCTGTTGTTGTTGCTGCTTCTGCCGTTGTTGCTGCAGCTGCTGCTGTTGCTGAAGGTTGTGGATCTGGTGGGTGAGGGAGGTTGGGGACTCCACCACGGGCTGTGCCACCAGGGATGTCCCCAGGAGGGTGTCCACCCTGGAGGGCTGCTGAGGCACATCTTCAGCCCCCGTGGCCCCAGTCTCCAGGTCCGTCCACTGCACAGGCGCATCGGCCCTCGGCTGGATGGCCTTGAAGCGGGCCTTGGGAGATGAGGTCTTGGCTGCCCCTCCCCCTGCCGGCGTGGACATGATGAGCAGGGTCTTCTTGGCGGTGCCGGCCTTGGACAGGGCCACCTTGCAGCCCCCCAGGGAAGTCTTCCTGCCCTCCAGGCTGCCTCCCGGGGTGCTGCAGCTCCTCCTGAGGGGTGGCGGGGGCTGGCTGCTTAACACACCGCCGGCCTCGGCCTCACACTTGGCATCCAGGATCTTGTCATCCGTCAGGGCGTCCAAGAAGTCCAGGGGCTGCTCCTGCTTGATGGCCAGGTCACCCCCACCCCCACCCCCACCATTCTCCAACTCACAGCGCAGCAAACTGACACCACCACCACCACTCTCACAGTTCCCATTGGTGGTGTTGGACACTTGGTGCTTGGAGGGGGGAGGGGGGGGCGTGCCGTTGGTGAGGGGGGCGTGGGTGTCGCCGGAGGGGTTGCGCGAGGCTCCACTGCGACGCCGCGACTTGGGCCGATCACTGCCGCCGCCGCCGCTGCACTTGGTCACTGCTGGCTGCTGCTCCTGCCACACACACACACACAATGACAAACATTAGAAACAGAATAGCAAAAACAGGGAAAAAGATGCAATAATCTCCACTATTTTGTCGTTCTTCAACTTCTTTCTTATCATCACATGACAATGAAAACAATGGCAGAACAAGGCTAGGAAATCATCATTTATATTTCATAATTCATCAACACAGTCTTTCTGATCACCACCACCACCACCATGACTATATTCGCCGCACGTTAAACTAGGGAAAATGGGGCCCCCTCAATCCCCCCTTTCGAACATACGGGATTGGTCGAGGTGTTGGGTATTGGGGCTTTAGGGCGGAACTTTTGAGTAAGGCATTCTCACCCAACACCCAACACCTCAGCCATTCCCGTGCGTTCGAAAGGGGGAATGAAGGGGCCCAATTATCGCCAGTTTAAGGTGTGGCGACTATACATTTCATAATCAATTAACTTCCGCCAGTTTAACGTGTGGCGACTATACATTTCATAATCAATTGACTTCCGCCAGTTTAACGTGTGGCGACTATACATCTCATCTTCACCTGTGCACCCAATGAAGACAAGACTCACCTGCAACTTCCTCTTCTGTTCCCTGATAAGTTCTCGCTCCTGGATCTTGCGTTGCAGCTGAATCTGAGTCTCCCTGTGCTTGCCCCCGCCCCCCATGCCACTGCCCACCAGCATCCCTGCAACACACACACGCACACGTCAAACACTCACATCCAGACAGTGCCGTTTCTAGCCGGTTTGGGGCACTCTGCGAAATGCTGTTTGGGGGCCCTATTTTGTAAAACTATGGTGGGGGGATTTCAAGCCCTCCAAGGTGGTCCAGGGGCATGCCTTTAATATTTAAATGCATCAATCTGGTGCACATTAAGAGGAAAAGAGACTAGTTTATATGAAGAAACAAATAATGGCAGCTTGGGGGCCCCTTGGTGGCTTCGGGGGCCCTGTGCAACCACGTAGTTCGCATACCGTAAGAAATGGCCCTGCATCCAGCCATAGATAGATAGATAAGAAACATAAGAAAATAAGGAAGCTACAAGACGCCGTGAGACCTACACGAGGTAGTTCCTGAAATAGATAGATATTTTATTGACCACAACATTCTGTACTAGGATAATAAAAATAATTTTAATATATGGTCCAACAAACACATAACCTTGAAATAGAACTGCTGCCACCTACCCTGCTTGTGGTCGGCCAGAGACAGGAGGGTGAAGGCGGCCACTGAGCGGTTGTCCACGTAGCTCTTGTTGACCAGGTGCAGCGCCAGGTCCCGCACACACTCAAACTTCACCGAGTACAGCTTCTCGGCCCACTCCAGCACGAGGCAGGTGGCGGCGCGGTCCACCTCCCCTTCCTCCACCAGGCAGTCCACTCCCAACTGAGGGGAAAAGGAAGGGAAATATAAGAAAAACTGAAAATGGATGGGATATTATGTGGAGAAGAGGGAATGAATGACAAAACAAAAATAAAAAATTTGGCACTCAAAATTTTGACACTAAACATTTTTTAGCACTATCATTTTTTGCCACTCAACATGTTTTAGCACTCAATTTTTTTGACACTCAACATTTTTTGGCACTCAAAAATTGCATGCACTCAAATATTTTTGGCACTTAAAATTATTTTGGCACTCCAACATTTTTTGGCACTCCAAAAACAAATTTGGCAATCACATTTTTTTGGCACTCGAAAATGTTTGGCACTCAAAAATAAATTGGCACTCAACATCTTTTGGTACTCAATATTTTTTGGCACTCAATATTTTTGGCACTCAATTTTTTTTGGCATTATATAGTAGCGAGTGAGGAAGGAGTGACAGCCTGGGGGTACTACGTAGTACCCCCAGGCTGTCACTCCTAGAGCTACATAGCTTCACTTATAGATAGCTACATATATAGACTGTAGCTAGCTTCACTTATAGATAGCTACAGCAAAGAAAAAAAAAAAAAAAAAATAATAATAATACACTACACTACACCTTCAAAATGTCACACCGCCAGCCCTCACCATGTTTTTCTTGGCCATATTATCATTAAGGTCTGGCAGGTCTGGGGGGTCGAGGGTCCACTTCTTACGCAGGCCTGAGTAGCAGTACTTTGAGGCGCCGCGCTGCCCCAGCCTCCGCGGCCTCACCCCGGGGAACACCTGCTTCATCACCTTGCCGAAGTCCGCCGTGCTGAGAGCCTTGATGCTGTTGAGGTTACAGTAGTGCCTGGGGGGGGAGAGGGGGTGAATAAAGAGGCTGGGGGGGGGGAGAGAGAACGTG
>JACEEZ010000632.1:5000-12500 GCA_016584305.1 Chionoecetes opilio | reverse complement strand
GAGATCATAGTTACCCTATTATCAGGTAACAGAGTAAATGTAAGAAATGATTGTCAATTAACCCTTATCAGGTTAAAAATGGCACAATTTAAGCATGAGATATGTTAACCATATTATCAGTAAACAGAGCATAAGACTTTAAGCATGAGTCAGTAGTTAACCCTTATCAGGTAAACAGAGATAACTTTAGCATGAGTCATAGTAAACCCATATCAGTGTAAATAGAGGCATAACTTAAGCATGAATCATAGATAACCAAATTATCAGTAAACAGAGGCACACTTTAAGCATGAGATCTAGTAACCCTATTATCAGGTAAACAGAGGCATAACTTTAAGCATGAGATCATAGTTACCCTATTATCAGGTAAACGAGGCACAACTTTAAGCATGAGATCATAGTTAACCATAAATTTTCAGGTAAACAGAGGGATAACTTTTTTGCATGAGATCATAGTTAACCCTATTATCAGGTAAACAGAGGCATAACTTTAAGCATGAGATCATAGTTAACCATATTATCAGGTAAACAGAGGCACAACTTTAAGCATGAGATCATAGTTAACCCTATTATCAGGTAAACAGAGGCATAACTTTAAGCATGAGATCATAGTTAACCCTATTATCAGGTAAACAGAGGCACAACTTTAAGCATGAGATCATAGTTAACCATATTATCAGGTAAACAGAGGCATAACTTTAAGCATGAGATCATAGTTAACCATATTATCAGGTAAACAGAGGCATAACTTTAAGCATGAGATCATAGTTAACCATATTATCAGGTAAACAGAGGCACAACTTTAAGCATGAGATCATAGTTAACCATATTATCAGGTAAACAGAGGACAACTTTAAGCAAAGAGATCATAGTTAACCATATTATCAGGTAAACAGAGGCATAACTTTAAGCATGAGATCATAGTTAACCATATCATCAGGTAAACAGAGGCATAACTTTAAAACATGAGATCATAGTTAACCATATTATCAGGTAAACAGAGGCATAATTTTAAGCATGAGATCATAGTTAACCATATTATCAGGTAAACAGAGGCATAACTTTAAGCATGAGACCTTAAGATAGAATGGAATTTTCGCCTAGCTAAAAAAAATAGACTATATATGAAGTGACGGTAAATTAGTCAAAGTTAAATTTATATTAGATTAGGTGAAGTAAGGTTAGATTTGTTTAAATTTACGTTACAAAATGACACACTCTCCAGATAGCCCCTTTTAACTTTCCTGAAATCATAGTGGTAGAAATGTAAGAATGAACGCCACCAAACGTCTGTACATCGAAAAGAAACATTGTCCTGGCGACTTTAGTGTTATCTACGGTACGATTTTCAGAAGATTAGATGAGGATATAATTAGCTAAGGTTACTTACTAAGGTTGAATGTAGTAATTATTGGTCAATTCCATCTTAATTACTTTTCATATTAAAGCTTCAGAATGTCATAATTATTCTCACAACACTTGAAGTAATGATTCTATGACACTCGCAGACTTAACCTCTTGAGACCCAGATCTTTACTTGCTATATAAAATTGTGTTGTTAGCCATAAAATTACGAAAAGTAACTGAATATACCAAATTAACTAGTGGACAAGGATACTAAACAGGCCATAGCTATAAAACATTGCTTATAGTCACTAAAAATCGTCTTAAGGTTCCCAAATTACAATGGAAAGTACGTTCTGGGTCTCAAGGGGTTAACACAAACTTTCGTATTTTAACTGATCTTGGACATTTACTGCCTTTACTTATCTACTTTCGCCTTTACTTATCTACTTTCGCCTTTACTTATCTACTTTTGCCTTTACTTATCTACTTTCGCCTTTACTTATCTACTTTTGCCTTTACTTATCTACTTTTGCCTTTACTTATCTACTTTCACCTTTACTTATCTACTTTCGCCTTTACTTATCTTCTTTTGCCTTTACTTATCTACTTTTGCCTTTACTTATCTACTTTTGCCTTTACTTATCTACTTTTGTCTTTACTTATCTACTTTTGCCTTTACTTATCTACTTTTGTCTTTACTTATCTACTTTTGCCTTTACTTATCTACTTTTGCCTTTACTTATCTACTTTTGCCTTTACTTATCTACTTTTGCCTTTACTTATCTACTTTTTAACCCACACCCAGACATTTCCTTTGCTATATAAATAAATGCATGATGTCGAGCCATAAAATAACGGAAAGTAACTGAATATACCAAATTAGTTAGTGGGTAAAGATACTAAACAGGTCATATCTATAAAATATTGCTTACTCACTAAAAATCATCTAATGGAATCTATATTATAATGGAAGTTACGCTCTAAGTCTCAAGGGGTTAAATATAAAATAGATAAATAAATAAAACTATCGTGTCAATTATAATTACCCTAAGTATGATTCAATCTCTCCTCAATTAATGACTTATAAATAGTTATATATCAATTTCTGACTCACGGATTACTCGCTGATTTCTTGTTTATTTTATTCGTTTTTGTGAAGTCTTAAAACAACGTAATAATGATGATAATACTAATACTAATAAGATTTAATGATACCTAATAACAATGGGTGCTTCAAGCCATGGTAGAGAGAGAGAGAGAGAGAGAGAGAGAGAGAGAGAGAGAGAGAGAGAGAGAGAGAGAGAGAGAGAGAGAGAGAGAGAGAGAGAGAGAGAGAGAGAGAGAGAGAGAGAGAGAGAGAGATAATAGTGTGAAGTTAAGCATTACAAGCGGTGTTGCCACTTCTTCAAACTGCCAAGACCACACACACACACACACACACACACACACACACAGCCCCGCCCTAGAGTGTGTGTGTGTGTGTGTGTGTGTGTGTGTGTGTGTGTGTGTGTGTGTGTGTGTGTGTGTGTGTGTGTGTGTAATTCAGTGTCACATACGATTACACTGGTCTCGACTATTTCTAACCTATAACCTATAACCGACTACTACTACTACTACTACTTACTACTACTACTGCTACTACTACTTCTACTACTACTACTACTACTTCTACTACTACTACTGCTACTACTACTACTTCTACTACTGCTACTGCTACTACTACTACTTCTACTACTGCTACTGCTACTACTGCTACTACTTCTACTACTACTACTACTACTACTGCTGCTGCTTTCACTATTACTGCTGCTCTTAATACCTCTACTACTTCTGTTGCTACATAATTCTCTACCTGGTGTACTAGAATAAAGAACTGGTAGTAAGCTCAACTGTGTGTGTGTGTGTGTGTGTGTGTGTGTGTGTGTGTGTGTGTGTGTGTGTGTGTGTGTGTGTGTGTGTGTGTGTGTGTGTGTGTGTGTAACATTTGACTAATCCTATTCACTTTGCTTCAACTGTACATACAGGTTGCTAAAGTTCGCACACACGCACGCACACGCACACACACCCACACATACACACACTTTAATAAACAAACCTACACATATAATACATTAATAATAATAGTAAAAATAATAATACCCTACTATTTCTTCTACTACTACTACTACTACTACTACTACTACTACTACTACTACTACTACTACTACTATTTCTTCTACTACTACTACTACAACTGCTATTTCTTCTACTACTACTACTATTTCTTCTACTACTACTACTACTACTACTACTACTACTACTATACTACTACTATTTCTTCTACTACTACTACTACTAATACTACTATTTCTTCTACTACTACTATTTCTACTACTACTACTACTACTACTACTACTATTTCTTCTACTACTACTACTACTATTTCTTCTACTACTACTACTACTATTTCTTCTACTACTACTACTACTACTACTACTACTACTACTACTACTATTTCTACTACTACTACTACTACTACTACTACTACTACTATTTCTTCTTCTACTACTACTACTACTACTACTACTACTACTACTATTTCTACTACTACTTCTACTACTACTATTTCTACTACTACTACTACTACTAACTACTAGCTACTACTGAAGTAATATAGTAGTCACACAAGCAGAAATATTGCATAGAAATAATACATTTGTTTATGTGTGGGCAGGAGAATATAGGACTAATGATCGTACTTCTTCACTGCATTCCCTCATGTCTGCCTATTAGGGTTTTTTTCCTTTATGCCTTCGGGTGAGAATAAAAGTAGTATTATTATTATTACTATTATTATTATTATCATTATCACTATCCTTATTATCATTCCTGAGTGTGATCATCGTGGATATCATTACTACCACCACCACCAATACCACTATCATCACCACCTCCACTACCACTACCACTACCACCACCACTACCACCACCACCACCACTACCACTACCACTACCACACCACCACCACCACCACCACCAATACCACCACCACCACATCCCCCCCCCCCCCCCACCCCACCACCACCACCACACCACCCCCCCACCCACCACCACCACATTCCAGCAACAAGGAGAAAGAGACGGTGATGTGGCAACGTTTAACTACAACGTTTTAAATTAAATATTAAAACATTTAAAATAAAAATAGAAAAATTTAATGTGGAAGAGTTATTTGAACAAGAAATTTCAACACTAAAAGGATGTGAAAAAGTTACTGTTTCTCAAATATAACAATAATGTAACTGATTAATAACTGTTTAAATATAAAAAAAATATAAAAAAAAAAAATCCATAACAGAAAACCGAATAAAAAGTATGATAGTTTTTGGTATTAAAAGACGTAGACAGTAGTAGCATATATTGTAGTAGTAGAATTATAGTAGTAGTAGAAGTAGTAGAATAGATAGTAGTAGTAGTAGTAGTAGTAGTAGTAGAATAGATTGTAGTAGTAGTATAGATAATAGTAGTAGTAGTAGTAGTAGTAGTATATATAGTAGTAGAAGTAGTAGAATAGATAGTAGTAGTAGTAGTAGTATAATAGATAGTAGTAGTAGTAGTATAGATAGTAGTAGTAGCAGTAGAATAGATAGTAGTAGTAGTAGTAGTAGTATAGATAGTAGTAGTAGCAGTAGAATAGATAGTAGTAGTAGATGATAATAGTAATAGTAGTAGTAGTAGTAGTAGTAGTAGTAGTAGATAGTAGTAGTAGATAATAGTAGTAGTAGTAGTAGATAATAGTAGTAGTAGTAGTAGTAGTATATATAGTAGTAGAAGTAGTAGAATAGATAGTAGTAGTAGTAGTAGTAGTAGTGGAATAGTTAAGAAGCTTTGACTTAATCTAGTAACTATACATTTAAGTCAATACAAACACGGCAACGCTACTGACCGCTACTAAACGGCGCCTCAGACAGGGATTCGAACCTTGACTTATACAAAAAATCTTGAAGGGAGGAATACCGTTGCGCCACCATTTTTTTTTTTTATTGAGATACGAAAAAAAATCCTTGGAAAGAGAGAGAGAGAGAGAGAGAGAGAGAGAGAGAGAGAGAGAGAGAGAGAGAGAGAGAGAGAGAGAGAGAGAGAGAGAGAGAGAGGAGAGAGAGAGAGGAGAGAGAGAGAGAGAGAGAGAGAGGAGTGTGTGCACCACCATTTTTTTGCGTTTCATTGATACATACGAAAAAATCTTTGGAGAGAGAGAGAGAGAGAGAGAGAGAGAGAGAGAGAGAGAGAGAGAGAGAGAGAGAGAGAGAGAGAGAGAGAGAGAATATTCAGATTCAGATTCAATACTTTTATTCATAATTGAAGTACAGTTGTGAGAAAAAAAAAACTTGATAAATAAATACTCGAAGAAAGAGAAAAATATTATATAAATAAAACTTAAATAAAATCGGTGATATGCCATAAATTCAATAATGCATCTATAATAATATAAGCGAAAGTGTGTGTGTGTGTGTGTGTGTCCGCGATACGTGCCGCCCCCCGTGCCCCAATCCCATCATATGGCACAGCTTTAGAACCGGGTCGACCAGGGGCACATTTTAAGCCCACTTATGAGATGATCCGATACCTTTTTTTTTTTATTTTTTATTTCTATTTTTAGTAGCTTATTAGCGAGAATTGTGAAAAAAAGTGGGTTGCGAGAAATGAGGAAACCTTGATGTAGGGTGATGGGTAATGGGTGAGTGAATGGGTGGGGTGATGGGTAATGGGTGTGGGGTGATGGGTGAGTGAATGGGTGGGGGGTGATGGGTTTGGGGTGATGGGTGAGGGAATAGGTGGGGGGTGATGTGAATGGGTTGGCGTTAATACATACATTTCTACATCCATGATTTCAGGAAAGTTAGAAGGGGCTATCTGGAGAGTCTGCGTTTGGTGGTCCGAAGGCCCACCAAACACAAAGGCCCATCAATAGCCCTCCGCAGGAGCTAGCCAAAAAGTCCGCCCTGAGGGCGGCTTTGCGGCTAGTAATTAATAAAAACAGCAAATAAAATGAATCATACGAAAATAAGCAACTAGATGACCTAAATGGAATATAAAAATGCAGTAAATAATTATGATACCTATATAGGCCTACCCTTTGAGACCCTTTGATAAACCCTTTGAGACCCCTTGATATACCCTTTGAGACCCCTTGATATACCCTTTGAGACCCCTTGATAAACCCTTTGAGACTCCTTGATATACCCTTTGAGACCCCTTGATAAACCCTTTGAGACCCTTTGAGACCCCTTGATATACCCTTTGCGACCCCTTGATACCCCAAAAAATCCTTGGTTTCTATATTGCCCACATGTATATATTATAATTTATTTGCTTTAGTACTTCACCCCTTCACGCCCAGATCTTCCTTTGCTACATAAAATCGTCTTGTCGAGCCATAAAATTACGAAAAGTGACTGAATATACCAAATGAACTACCGTAGATAACAGCCAAGTCGCCAGGACAACGTTTCTTTGTTATTTACAGACGTGTGGTGGCGTTAATAGTTACATTTCTACATCCATGATTTCAGGAAAGTTAGAAGGGGCTATCTGGAAAGTCTGTGTCATTTTGTGTCTTCATCTGTGTCATATTAGGGCTATAAATGAACAAATTATAAAAATAAAACCGAGTGGCGACGTTGTTATACCTACTACAGAAAAGTCGCCAGCTAGTATTTTAACCCAACAGTTGAGTCGCCACTCTGGGGAATTCAGGGAAATTAGAGGTAAAGTAAAACAAGTCTATATATATTAGCTGCGGAAGATACTAAATATCGTCAAATGGCAGCCAAATTACAATGGAAATTACGTTCTGGGTCTCAAGGGTTACGTTCACTGCCTCATGACTGTATGTTATGCTATTTAGTCTTCCTGTAGGCCTTCGGGTGGAAATAAATATATTACTATTATTATTACTACCACCACCACCATCAGCCCAAGCCTCCTCGTCGCTGGCAACACTGCTCGTCACCACAACTCAACGCCCGGTAGAATTGGCAACACTGGCGCCATATATAATGAATCAAGGTTGTGAAGGTTTACATTGACATTACATCACACTGTAGATTGACCTTTGAGGATTCTGTTGTAGTAGTAGTAGTAGTAGTAGTAGTATAATAGATTGTAGTAGTA
>JACEEZ010000631.1:200000-266011 GCA_016584305.1 Chionoecetes opilio | reverse complement strand
TTCCCTTTGCCCCCCCAAAATACCTAAAAATTGCTTTTTCGTGCACACAAACAGGTCCATTGTTTACCTTTTTCTCCTTTGGCGTGGGGCCACCTGCTCAACCACCTGCCCATTCATCCCTCCTTGGTTGACTTAATTTAAAAGACCACTCTTTAGTAGTAGCCCGAGGCACGTCACCCTCAGGTAACCCTCAGGTACATCCCCTCGCATGTGCCCCTCCACTCCAAAATTCACCCACTCCACCTCAACTTAAGAGGATCGCTCCTATCTCTCCCTTCCTCACCACGCTTTTTCAATCGCCCCACTTCATTACGGAAGTACCCTTTTCAGGTATCGATCGCCTCCAGAACAGGACTTAAGCGCCCTGCCACCCTTAACTACCACTCCCTCTCGACCACTTCTTCCTCCATCTCCTCCCCCGGTTTTTCCAAATCGGCTTCCCTTCACTTCACCCTCTCCTCCACTTTCTCCCACTCCCACCCTCCCCACAACCACCCTCCTCCACAACCCACTAAACACCCCCCCCCCCACTAGCCATGTCGGACTCTAATCTCTGACCTTGCCCCCCTTTAATGGAACTGACTCAACACACACGGAGCTGCCTTTCACACGTCTTTTCTCCAAACGACAAAGACTGGAACTCCTCAACGCCCTTCTCTCCTCCTCTTCTTCTCTCTTATTCTCCTCTCCTCTCTCTCTCTCTCTTACCCTCTCTCTCTCTTCCCCCCCTGATCTCTTCTTCCCTTTCTTTATACCCTTTCCCAAACCATCGTTTTTCAGTCGCAAGTTCAAACCTATTTTCCCCTTTCCCCCTCTTTCCTTTGGCCCTCCCCCTCTCCTCTTTTCCCAACCTTTTCTTTTCCTTCCCCTTCTGTTTTCTTTCGTTGATTCCGTTCAAGAAGAGTCCCACTATTCTCCTCCTCCCTTTCCTCCTCCCCTCCTCCTCCTCCTCCTCTTCCTTCCTCCTCCTCCCCCTCCTCTTCCTCCCCCTTTCCCTGTTTCATCCTCCTCCTGTTCCTCCTCCTCCCTGTTTCCTCCTCCTCTGCTCCTCCTCCTCTCTTTCTCTCCTCCTCCTTCAGAAAGCAAACGTGTGCTTTCAATTCGTTTTTGCTGAGGAGTGTGTCAAAGAGAGGGGAGAGAGAGAGAGAGGGAGAGAGAGAGAGAGGAGAGAAAAGAGGGGAAGGGGAATAGAGAGAGAGAGAAGAGGAGAGAGGGGAAGAGAGAGAGAGAGAAGAGAGAGAGAGAGAGAGAGAGAGAAGAGAGAGAGAGAGAGAGAGAAAAGAGAGAGAGAAAGGGAGAGAAAAGAGATATAAAGAGAGAGAAAGAGGAGAGACGTAAAAAGTGTTTTTTTTTATTGTTTGGGAGGGAGAGGCAGGTGAATACAAGGGTGGAGAACAGGGAAGTTAAGAAGCACAGGTGGAACAGACCCCACAGGTGGAGTAAACAAAACTAATTGAATAAGAAACAGGTGGAAAAAAAAGGTTTTATTATTCATTTTATTTGTTATTATTATTACCACCACCCCCCAAACCAGCTCCTTCACCACTACTATTTCTATATATCTCAATATAACTCAATTCAAACAAAAAAACGTACAAAGTATTTGAGATTTAAACAATAAACAAAGTATCTAAAAACATTGGACTTAGGAGTCCCGCTCAGGATAACCACTGTTAGTCTAAAGAAAATTAATAAAATTTCAACCATGACTAAAATAACACAATTCATGCCCTTTAAAAAACTCAAAAAAAGTTACAAAACACAGTAATATCGCACATAGACGAATATAAACTCACATAATTACAAATTTCAAAATATAATAAATAAAAAAAACAATTTCAAAATGTTATCACAATCTCTAATGACATTTATTTACGTACCACTTCAAATAAAAATTAGTAAATTTTAAAGCAAATAAATAGATTTCACCAGACTCCAGACACAGTAAATTTCAATAAATTTAGAAATCAATAAAAAAATCAATAGATAAAAAAGAACTCACAAAATATAAAATGAATAAAAAATTTCAAATGAATCAATAAAAAATGCTAATGAATTTATTTAGGAAATCTTTTCCAATAAATATGAGTTTAACGCAAAAATTAAAAAATTCAAGACTAAAAAATGACAGTTCAGGAAAAAAAATATAAATCATCAATTATATACTCTAAATTTCTAAATACTTTACATTTCTATACAGGCCCATAATTGTTCATAAAAAAATTGTCTTCAAGGGGGTTTAAAAAAATCCCCTATTTTGCCCTGATGTCCGTGCGTTGGGGGCAGTGTTGCACACATTTTCTTTCTCGGTCCCCTATTTGGGCCCCCCGGGCACACACGCTTTTTCCCCAGGCCCCGCCTTCCCCCCCACCTACCTGTTTTCCACGCCCCCCTTTGCCCGCCCTCCGGTCCCGGTCACCTAAAACCTTGTGAAAAGCAAAACCATTTTCTTTTTCGTATGTTTTATATCTTACACAAAAATAACATCAAAGCTTGGATTTTCCCCAAAAACAGTAGCCTTTCGCTTTTTAAAGCTTCGGCTGGGTTAACAATGTTTTGCTACTAATTCCCAAAGAACCCCAAAATCGAGGAAGCCGTGGTCCCCCCTGGGGGTTTTAACTCAAAGGGGTCTACTTGTTTAGGCTCCGCGACTAATATTTTCATAAATCAATTTCGCGATAAAAAAATTGATGCACCCGGCATCTGAATACCAAAAAATATAGTTCTTTGTTGTTCATAAATTTTATGGAGACATGCATTTTTCGATGGAACTTCCCCATAAAAAGCAATTTAATGCAAATTACTCTCCTCGAGTATCAAAAGCTTAATATAAAATTTTACATTTTTAAATTTTCATGTTTTTATTTTGGGCGATTTTTTCAACCCACGTTTTTTCTAAAACAGTACTGCTGCGTTGGCAAAAAAAGCTTTTTCAAAACCCAAAAAGCAATGCATGGAAAAAAAAAAAGAATATAGAATGCCGAAATCTTTTGTTTTGCAAAAGTAGGTTATAATTTTGGAGGGGGCCAAAACCCGGGCCCCATGTGGCAGGAAGATTTAATCAAAAAAAAATTGCGACTTTACGGGCGGTTCATTGCACTTCCAGGGTTTTTTTATCTAATTGAACCCCCAATAATAAAAGAAAAAAAAGATGCCAGGGAAAAAAGATAATTCTAAACATTTTTTTATTGGACTATATAAAATCATAGAGTAACATTTTATCGCCTCTTAAAAAAATTAACCTGGGTTTGGTTATTTGGATATTACAGTTTTTCAGAATCAGGCCCTTCTATACAATATACATATAGAAGAAAAAAACGTTTTTTAATATTATAATTTTTTTTGGTTTTTAAGTGCCTGGAATAACCCCCCTATTTTTTTTTTTCAGTAGACCCCCAATTATTATCAAAAATGTGATTAAAAACTCCCCCGACCCTTTTGGCATTTTTGAGTCCAGTTTTTTTCTAATTTTCCCCCGTTTTATCTTCTTCCGCTTCCCTCCACGTCCCCCTCGATAAAGTACTTCCAAACAGCCGGATGGGGCCGGGTTGCCCCCTATCGCTGGTTTTTTTGCCAAAAAAAAGGGGGGCCCCTCTCTCATTGGCTGTCTCTCCTCCACATCTTTTTTTGGAAAAATGTTGGCTTATTTTTTACTTTTTTGTAGGGGGGAAATAACCACTCTCTATATAGCAAACATCGTTACATTTTTGGAAAACCTCCTCCCCCAAAAAAAAAATTTTTTCCCGGCAAAAAGTTGTACGTTTAACCATGGGCTTTTGGTCAGCACACAACCGGGGGCTCATAAACCTAAAAGGGAGGGGACATAGGGACATCCAAAACAGACGCTTTTAACCCAAATGGGAAAACAAAACACGGTTTTTGGCGTAAAAAAAACACTAATTTTAGGGACTGGGGAAAATTTTGATTTCTGTGTGAGCCTTTGACTGCGGGAAAAAGGAGCCCCCAGCCCCCTCACCCCTAAATGGTGACCCCAAAAAATAAATTAACTCTCGAACCGCTCCCCCCATCGGGGGCGTCCCCCCACGCGGGGGGGTTCCAAGTCCCCCCTTTTTGTGCCGTTTTTACCACAAGGAAAATTAGTTTTAAACCCTTTTCATTTTCATCCAATTCGTTACAATAATATATGTGTATCTGCTCTTTTTTTGGTCATAGTGGGTTTTACTGGGGGCAAGGGGGAACTGTGTCGTCTATAAGGGGGCTAAAATATGGGCCAAAAACAAAAAACCCGTCAAAAGCCCGCTCTCCCTTTAATTAACCACCCCCATAAGGGCCCCCACAAAATAAAAAAAATAACAAGCCCCGGGGGTCGGGGGAACCTTTTGGGGAACCCCCAAATGGTTTTCCGTGCCACCCCTAGCCCAAAAAAACGTTTTTTTTGTGGGGGATCCAAAAGCGGAACGCCCCGCCAACACACCGCGCCACACCCGCACGCTGCACACGCGAAAGCACATCACAGGGACCCAATCATACCTTTTGGGAAAAAATCTTCGAAGGGTAATATACAAAGTGGGTTTTTTTTTCTTTTTTGGGAAGGTCCCTAAAAATCGTAAGGGCAACAAGTGGGGTCTAAGCCAGCCTGTTTTTTTTTTGTGCCCTGCCTTTCCCGAAAGGTTGAACCACGCTTTCTTTCGTGAACATAAAAAAACAATCATTGTTTTGCCATTTTTGATTTTCGCTTATGGACGTAATTTTCTTTTAGACAGTATCACCTTTTTTAAAAAATCTGAATGTTTTAGCGCGAGTCCAAGCAAAACCGGGAAAAACCACCAACAGAAGGGGTTTGTTAAGAATGGGTTGTAAAATGAACCTGGGCCATTCATCAGTTTGAACACTCCCGGGCTTTGACACCATCGGGGCCCCCAGTTCTTATCCGAGGACTTCCCCTTTTGGGTTCTCCCCCCCCGGGAAAAAAAAATTGGTGGGCCCCCCCCTGTTTGGGGGGGGTTTTTCCTTTCCCCCTGGGGGTTTTTTCGGGTTTTTTTCCTAAAAAACCTTAAAAAATATTGGTTTCGAAAAGTTTTATGTGTATTTTTAGGGGGAAAAAAATTTATTTTCCCCCCCCAAAGGTTTTTTTTTTAAAATCTTAAACCCCTTTTTTTAATTAATTCCCATCCAAGGGATTTTGGGGATTTTCAAAAACCCCCCCACCCCCCACACCCCCAAAAAAAAAACCCCCCCTTCCATCTTTGCAAAGTTGCCCCCCCAAAATAAAATTCTTCTTTCCCCAAAATTTTTTTCTCCAGTCACTTTTTAGGACTTTTTCCCAAAACCCCTTTTTGCCATTCCCAAAGCCCCCCTCCCCCCTAAAAAATTTTTTTCTTGGACAAAACCCCCGTTTTCCCCCGGCCGGGCCCCAAAAACTTTCCCCCGGGGGGCCCTTTCCCTATCCCTTTTGTTTTTCCCAAACCCCCAAAGGACCCGCTTTATTTTTGCCCCAAACCTGAACCCCCGGGGACCCTCCAAACTTTTTCTTTTTACAACCCCCCCCTTCCTTCTCTTCCCCCAGCGTTTCTTAACCCCGACGGGTTAATGGCAAAGGTGGGGGGTTTCCCTTGGGTTTTTAAAAACCCCCCCATCCCTTTCCCCCAACGCCGGATAACCCCAAATTCCCCCTGGGGCCAGGCCCCCAATTTTTTTTGGAGTTTAAACAACCTTCGCAAACTTTAATTTTTTTTATTACAACCCCAAAAAAAAAAATTAAATTTTCATTTTACTAAAAAAAAGCCAAAATTTTTTTTCCCCCCCCTTTAAAAAGGGGGGAAAAAAACCCCTTTAAGCCCGGGAATCCACCCCCGGGGGGCCCAAACCCCCAAAAAAAAAAAAACCCAAAAATTTTTTAAAAACTTAAAAATAAACCCCCCCCACAAAAATTGTTTCCAAAAAATTTCCCCGGGGGGGCAAAAAAAACCCAAAAAAAAAGGGGAAAAAAATTTTAAAGGTTCCCCAAAAGGCCCAACCCAAACCCCTTTTTCCCAACCCCGCCCTTTGGGGGGGGGGCCCCCCCTGTTGTAATAAAAGTGGGGGGGGGCTTTGAAGTCGTGGAAAATTTTTTAAAACCCTATTCTAAAACTTCGAATAAACCTTTTTCGGGGGGCCTTTTTTAAAAATAAAACCCCCCAGGGACCTTCAAAATTTGGGAAAAGTAAATTTTACAAGTCTAATTTTAATATTGGAATGAACCGATCCTTTTTAATTTTTTTAGCTAAATTTCTCATAAATTTAGGTCCCCCCTTTTTTCCCGTGGCCCCCCCTTTTTTTAAAAAAAACCTTTGGGGATTAAAAAAGATTTTTTTTTTTTCCTGGAAAATTAAAAAGTCCCTCTCTCTTCCTTTTCTCTCTCTCCCCCCCCTCTCTTTTTTTCCTTCTTCTCTTTCTAGGGCTCCCTCTTCTCTTCTCCTTTTCTCCTCTCTCTATCCTCTCTCTCTGCTCTTTTCCCCACTCTCTTCTTCTCTCTCTCCTGCATCTTCTTTCGTTGATTCCGGTCAAAGAAGAGTAACCACTATTCTCCTCCTCTTCCTCCTTCTCCTCCTCCTCCTCCTCTTCCTCCTCCTCCTCCTCCTCCTCCTCATCTTCCTCCTCCTCCTGTTCATCCTCCTCCTGTTCCTCCTCCTCCTGCTCCTCCTCCTCCTCTTTCTCTTCCTCCTCCTTCAGAAAGCTAACGTGTGCTTTCAATTCGTGTTGCTGAGGAGTGTGTCAAGAGAGGAGAGAGAGAGAGAGGGGAGAGAGGGAGAGAGAGAGGAGAAGAGAAGAGAGAGAGATAGGAGAGAGAGAGAGAGAGAGAAGAGGAGAGAGAGAGAGAGAGAGAGAGAGAGAGAGGAGAGAGAGAGAGAGAGAGAAAGGAGAGAGAGATATAAAGAGAGAGAAAGAGAGAGACGTAAAAAGTGTTTTTTTAGTGTTTGGGAGAGAGGCAGGTGTAATACAAGGTGGAGACAGGTGGAAGTTAAGACGCACAGGTGGAACAGACACACAGGTGGAGTAAACAAACTAATGGAATAGAGAAACAGGTGGAATAAAAGGATTATTATTCATTTTATTGTTATTATTATTACCACCACCACCACCAGCTCCTTCACCACTACTATTTCTATATATCTCAATATAACTCAATTCAAACAAAAACTTACGAAGTATTTGAGATTAATCAATAAACAAAGTATCTAAAAACATTGACTTAGGAGCCAGCTCAGGATAACCACTGTAGTCTAAAGAAAATAATAAATTTCACCATGACTAAAATAACACAATTCATGCTTGAATAACTCAATAAAAGTTACAAACACAGTATATCGCAATAGATCGAAATATAACTCAAATAATTACATTACAAAATATAATAAATACAAACAATTTCAAATGTATCAATATACAATCTCTAATGACATTTATTTACGTACCACTTCAAATATAATTACTGTAGTCTAACGCAAATAATAGATTTCACCAGACTAAAATATGACAGTTCATGAAAAAATATATAAATCATCAATTATATACATCTAAAATTTCATAAATATCTTTACATACTACTACAGGCTATAATTGTTCATAAAATTAGTCTTCAATGGTGTTAAAGTCATATATTTGCCTGATGTCTCGTGCGTTGGGACAGTGTTGCACGACATGCTTCTCGGTCTGTATTTGGCCACACGGGCACACACGCTCGTCCATGGGCAGCCTCCCTCTACCTAGCCTGTTCCAGCGACCCGTCTCGCACGCCAGTCTGTGTCCGTTCACCCTAAACCTTGTGAACGCAATCCAATGTGTTTCGTTTATCGTATGTTTATATCTATACACAAAATATACATCAAAGCTTGGATTCAATTCACAGTATGCCTTACGCTTATACGCTTCGCTGTTAACAATGTTTGCTACTAATTCCAATGAACTGAAACTCGAGGAATGCCAGTGGTCGCTGGCAGTTTTAACTCAAAGGTTGGTCTACTGTGTTATGGCTCCGCGACTAATATTTTCATAAATCAATTTCGCGATAAATATTGATGCACCGCATCTGAATACCAAAAAATATAGTTCTTCTGTTGTTCTACTAATTGTATGGATGACATGCATTACGATGGAACGTTCTATAACAGCAATTTAATGCAAATTACTCTCCTCGAGTATCAAAGCTTAATATATATTTTACATGTATATTGTAGCATGTTTTATTGGGCGATGTTCACACTGTTTTCTAAAACAGTACTGCTGCGTCTGGCAAACGCTTGTCAAAATACAATAAGCAATGCTATGGAAAAACGAAGAATATAGAATGCCGAAATCTTTCTGTTGTTGCAACAATGTAGGTTATAATTGTGGAGGGGGCAAGCCGCGCATTGTGGCAGGAAGATTGAATCAAAACATTGCGACTTCACGCGTCGACTCATTGCACTTCCAGGCTTTCTATCTAATTGATACACAATAATAACAGGAAAATATGACTGCCTAGGTATAGATAACTTCTAAACATTCGTTATTGACTATATAATATCATAGAGTAACATTTCCATCGCCTCCTCAACTATAACCTGCATGGTTATTTGGTTATATACATGTTTTACAGAATCAGGCTTCTATACAATATACATATAGAAGAAAATCGTTCTTAATATTATACTTTTGTGTTTTAAGTGCAGTGGAATAAGCCCATATTTTGTTTTCCAGTAGACCAACTTATTATCAAAAATGTGAGTTAAAACTGCCAGCGACCATTGGCATTTCGAGTTCCAGTTCTCTCTAATTCCTGTCTATCTTCTTCCGCTTCCTCCACGTCACTCGATAAGTACTGTCCAATCAGCCTGGATGTCGCCGTGTTGCCGTCTATCGCTAGGTTTATTGCCAACACAAAGGGGTCATCTCTCATTGTCTGTCTCTCTCTCCACATCTTTCGGAAAAATGTATGTTGCTTATTTTTTACTTCTTGTTGTAGGGGGAAGTAACCACTCTCTATATAGCAAACATCGTTACATGTGGACCTCCTCACCCCAAACAATTTTTTCAGGCACCAGTTGTACAGTTTAACCATAGGCTTTAGGTCAGCACACAACCAGGACTCACTACCGTACAACAGCGAGGACATGAGGGCCACAGCGAGGACATGAGGGCCACATCCAGAACACGACGCTTAACCACAATGGGAACATCATCGTTTTTGCGTACGAACAACACTAATTTTAGGACATGGGGAAACTTAGATACTGTGTGAGCCTTGACTGCGGAACTGGAGCTCCGGAGCCGTCAGCCGTAAATGGTGACCCCAAATAAATATAACTCTCGCACCGCTCCACCATCAGGTCGTCCACACGCAGGGGTTCCAAGTCCTTCTCGCTGCCGTTTACCACAAGGAACTTAGTTTTACCCTCATTCATTTTCATGCCATATTCGTTACAATAATATATGTGTATCTGCATCTTTTTGGTCATAGTGGTTCTACTGGTGGCAAGGAGAACTGTGTCGTCTATAAGGACTAAAATATGGAGCCAAGACAAGAACCCGTCAATGCCTGCTCTCCCTTTAATTAACCACCCTGATAAGGTCATCCACAAATATAATGAATAACAAGCCTGAGGTCGGGGAACCTTGGCGAACCCCCAGTGTTACCGTCGCCACTACCTAGCCAATAACGTTTTCCGTGGGGGAGTACATGGCGAGCAGCGCCGCCAGCATCACCGCGCCACACCTCAGCACGCTGCAGCACGCTGAACAGCACATCACGAGGGACCAGATCATACGCTTGGGAAAAGTCTACGAAGGTAATATACAAAGTGTATTTCTTTCTTCTGGCAAGGTCACATAATAATCGTAAGGCAACAATGTGCTCTAAGCAGCCTCGTTTTTCCTGTGCGCCTGCCTGTTCCCTGAATGGTCTGAACCACGCTTTCATTCGTGAACATAAAATCATATCATATAGTTTTGCCATGCTATTGATTACGCTTATGGAGCGGTAATTTCTTGGAGACGATGTATCACCTTTCTTAAATATACTGAATGTTTTAGCGCGAGTCCAAGCAACCGGGTAAACACCAACACTGAAGATGTTGTTAAGAATGGTTGCTATAACATGTAACCATGGGCCATTCATCAGTTTGAACACTCCTGGGCTGACACCATCGGGCCCGCATGTCTTATCCGAGTACATTCTCTGGGCCTCTCTCGCCACCTCATGAACAGATATTGGTTCGTCCAGCACTGGTATAGTAACGGCGGTAGTTATGTCGCTCATGGAGCGCTGTGGATTTATTGGCGAAGTTTGTGTATTCTCAATAAATCATTAAAACTATTGATCTGAAAGTTTTTCATCCAGTGTATTTTATGGGGAATATTTCACCTTCCAATTCACAGCCCTCCACATCGCAAGGTCATCTTTATTATTTAACATTCTCTCCCATCTATCCATACTCCCATCCACTACGCCAGCATGTTGGCGATTACAACGCCCGGCACCCCTCTCACACTCGAACAAAACCCCTGTCACCTGTGTTATTTGCTTGTCAACAGTTCCACCAGATAAATCTTCCAATGCACTCTCTAAATTTCTTTGCTCTTCAGTAACACTTTCATATGGATCGGTTTCACAAGCTTTACTTCATTGACACATTCCTGAAGTCCCCCGTGCCCTCCTAAACTGTTTGCTGTGTTAGCAAGACTCTCCAGGTTCGTACACGGCAGCAACAACGTTATAGCCAGGGAGGCGTGATCACTAGGCAGGCGTTGTTGTTTAATGACAGACAAATCCATCATGTTGGGCAACAGCTTGGGACTCAAGACACAAATATCTAACTCGGACACCCATTCATTACCTTTTCGGAACGTTTTATCACCTACGTAATGCTGACCCTGATATTTTAAATTATTTAACACCACCATCCCAATCTCAATACATATACTAGCCAAAATATGCGCATTATCATTAGGGACATGCACCGGGTCTGGTATACGGGGGTAGGCATACAACGTGCTACAGCCAGGCAGCTCCACCAGCGCTGGAATAACACTGGCAAGGCTCCTGAGCCAAGCATTAAAATCACCAATTAATACATAGCTATCAACAACATCGCACATTTTAATTTTCTCCAGTACCGATGCAAATGAGGTGTTCGTATAATATTTCGAGTCTGGTGGGGGGACATAATAAAAACCACGCAAGAGTTGTGGTGCGATATAAAATTTCATCCACAACTGGTCTACAACACTCGTATCCACACGGGCAACCGAACCGGCCAAACAATTTTTCACCAATTCCACAATCCTGCCACGATGCGGCGACCCTCACACAGTGCTTCGATAACTTACCCGTCAGGGTGGCGCGGTTGGTAGAGTCGTGGACTCGCGTGTAGAATCCCTGCATTCGGTCAGCGGTTCGAGTCCACCAAGTTTGTCCTGGCGTGGTGGCGCTTTGTATAGTCAATAACCTTGTAGTTGGTACTTGCAAAGTGTCTAGATAGGATCAAAGTATCTTATATCTTATATGCTTCGATAATTTACATACCCTGGGAATGACACTCGCAGCTCGGACTTTAATTTGTTTATGCTGATTACGTCATAATTTTGAGGTAGTGATTGAACATTACTCTTTTTCAACTTTGTATTACAGCCATATATATTCCATGCAATAAATTTTAGCTCACGCCTGCTCTGTGGTCTTATTAGAAAAACGTCGGGTTCCAGGCGTCAGTGACGACCGGTAGATGTTCTTCTCTCTGGTATTAAAACGTATCTCGCATCCTCTGTTTTCCGGTCGTTCCCTCTCTTCCCTCTCCACGTCGCGAAGTTGCTTCCACTCAGCTCTAACACTCGGGTGCAGGTAAGACACACACACACACACACACACACACACACACCACTATCTCTTGCTGTAATTCGGTAAGTCGCTCGTTATTTGTTTTTGCTCACTAATTGACTCATTATAAGTTTTTGTTAATTATTTGATGGCTTACCGAACTCCTTTACATAAATTTGCATCTTAAGAAATTAGTTTTTAGTGGTATATAAGATGGCGGTCTCTCTCTCTCTCTCTCTCTCTCTCTCTCTCTCTCTCTCTCTCTCTCTCTCTCTCTCTCTCTCTCTCTCTCTCTCTCTCTCTCTCTCTCTCTCTCTCTCTCTCTCTCTCTCTCTCTCTCTCTCTCTCTCTCTCTCTCACATCTTTGGGGGAGTTGATAGTAATGGTGATGATGATGGTGGAAGGAAGGAAGGAAGGAAGGAAGGAAGGAAGGAAGAAAAGAAAGAAAGGAGGATATATGATCACTGATATGCAAAGTAAGGTCCAGGATGAAATCTACTGGGAAAGATAAGCTTAATATGTGGCTATGAGAGAGAGAGAGAGAGAGAGAGAGAGAGAGAGAGAGAGAGAGAGAGAGAGAGAGAGAGAGAGAGAGAGAGAGAGAGAGAGAGAGAGAGAGAGAGAGAGAGAGAGAGAGAGAGAGAGAGCATTATCTATCCCATTTCATCACTGTATAATATTTCAATTCACTTTATTTTTGACTGGAGATGAAAATATATAAAAGAAATACTCACTAACTCTGTTACTCACTCACTCACTTATTCACTAACTCACTCACTCACTCACTCACTCACTCACTTATTCACTCACTCACTCACTTATTCACTCACTCACTCACTCACTCATCGTAATCAGTAAAAGTCTATCATCTCTCTTTTGCACACACACACACACACACACACATTCTTTCATGCAGTGTGCATGGGAGGAGGGTCAGGTAGGGATAGAGTGGGAGGCAGGAGAGGGCCCCGCAGGACACCCTCCCCCTCCCAAACCAGATACAAGACTAGCCGGAAAGCATATTCCCCAACTCTATGCGAGTATGTGGTTTCCGAGTGAAGACACTTGGCTGTATATCCGAAACTAACAATAGGATTCTCTCTAAAATACGCTCATTGTGATTTCCACACAAAGTTAACATTACCCTAACCGTAACCTAACGTAACCTAACCTGACGTGTTCAAAAGTAAACGCGACATACTGTTCCAGAAAAAGGGGATATGCGGCCTTGCAACAGGACAGTGGAATGCTTTTAGCCTCACTTTCCCCTCCCACTCATTGCCGCCTCGTAGGTGAAAGCGACCCTTGCGCGCCACTTAATTAATTACCTTTCTTTTCCCCGCTCGTACAGCAAGGTCAGATTAATGGGGTCATAGCAGGTCATATATCCGCCGCTCTTGAGTTTGGAAGGATTTGATATCGCCGCCGTAGGTTTTTTTTCTTGTTGGAGGTGAGGTATTGTGTGTGTGTTCCCGGTAATTAACTTACATACAAAAACAAATACGATGTATTTTTAGTTAAAAAAAAATTTCACTGCCTGATTTTTTCCTTATTTTTTTTTCTTTTCTGGATTAAACGTCATTGAAAAATATTGTTAGTTACTGAAACGTTTTTTTTTGTGCGTTAGCTCTGACAATTATTATCTTTCAGCTCCGTTATCATTATCATCATTATCAGTACTAATATTATCATTATCATCACTACTGTTATTGCTTTTCTTGTTATTGTTTTTATCTTATCATCATCATCATCATTCATAAGTAGGCGGACGGGCGGTTGTTTATCACTTCTTCACTTTCTTCATTGGTTTCGGTCCTTCATATTCACACGTGTTATTTGGCTGTTGCAACACTAATGCGCCGCCCGATGAAGGGTAATGCTATCCACGGCCCATTACACTCATTACCATCGATTTCTTCACTGCAGGAAAATAGGTGAACAAGGTGTGTGTGTGTGAGAGGGAGAGAGAGAGCGAGATTGTTACAGTGACCCACGTAGTAATGTTAAGTCAGATTATACAATTACACTAAATAACGACCTCTTCATGGTAAAAAAAGGTGCAGCTAGACAGAGACAGACAGACTGACTGACTGACTGACTGTCAACGTGATGTCCCTGTTAATGATGTCCTTGTTAATGATGCCTCGGCTCTGAGGCATCATTAACAAGGGGAATATCTTGGAAATTAAAGAGTAAATTAAAGTTTTATCCAGCGTGATGAATTCGTACTAGCTGCCTTGTGTGTGTGTGTGTGTGTGTGTGTTTACCAAGCCTCCGTATTAGGGTGGTCCACATTTACAGGGTAAAAAAAAAAGTTTGTCGGATTCGTCGGGCCGGGTCGGAATTCTTGTCGATACTATGGCACAAGGTTCTGTGCAAAATTTCATTCCGATCGGATGATATTGTCCCGTCCCGCAGTGCAGCCAAAGTTTTCACTATTTAACAAAATTTTGGGAAAAATAGGTGAACTGAGATAGGGATTAGGGAATCAAAATTTAGTACCTTCTACTCATAATTGTGTTTGTGTTAATGCTTTTTCATCTTTACAGTGCAATTAAAAGTGATTTAAGCAAGGACTGCATTAGTCATACAGAGCTGGACTGACACTGCCCACCACAACTGGCCAGTGGCCCAGTTACCCTTCAGCGCTTGTGGTGTGAGGGTGTGTGACGCTCGCCTCCCAACTTGTGGCGCCGCGTTAGTCGTTGTTGTGCCTGCGTTCGGGATGGCCGCTGCAACTGCAGCACGTTCACGCTCAGCCACCGAAGTTGTGGCTTCTTGGGCAGCCCGAACCGAACCCCTGCTGGGGGAAACAGCTTCCCAAGAACGGGCAAGTGCTACGGCGCTTCTTCCCACTTCGTCCGTGTGCAGCGGAAGTCGGTGAAAGAAGCGGCTTCCCTCGTCACCGCGGAGGTGGCGGTGGTGTGGGAGAAAGCACGGATCCCCACGCAGAAGAAGAGCCGCTGTGTGGAGAGGATCCTCCGGCTGTACGCATCATGGCAGAACTTGGATCGGTCCAAGAAGCGGAGCGCTGAAGGTAAGACAAATCAACAGTTGAACTAATTGAATTAGTTCGCAGAATACCCTAATATAATATATTATTTTGCCCTAATTGCCATGACATTTAACCGTGACCTGTCTGCCATGCTGGGCGCTGGCTAGGCTGGATGTTGCCCGAACGATACTCTGGAATAGTATACCTGAAATTATCAGAAGCTGCGAGTCATTACCTTCATTCAAAAAACAACTGAAATTTCACCTCATAAACAATTACTAATTTACCTCATCCACAATGGACTGGGGGACCGCTAGTCCGTCCGTCCGACCTATACGTAAATTTAAAACTTTAACTTCTATGTAGATACGACGGAGTTGGTAATATAAGTATGTCTTCCAGTTATTAGTAATTTATTTAATTTTTTTTTTTTTGCATTGCACAGAAATTTATAGATGTCATCCGAATGTATATGGTGTGTGTATTGGCGTTATATTAATTGTACTATAAATTCTATATTAACATTGATGTAAATATTATTTCTAATAAGTCACTGTCTAAACCTTTCACATACGTAACTTTTATCGTCACCAAATTATAATATATTTTGTTTTTGTTTTTATGTACTCTAATAAATGAACTAAGTTAGGTTAGGAAAACTTTATTTAGGTTGTGGTAATAAATTGTTATAACGATCACCTACAGACGAGCTAATCTCTTTCAGTTGACGTCGAGAATCGCCGGAGTTTTCTCACTGGCGCTGATGACGCTTTTCGACATCGGGCACGCGGACGCCTTCGACCTCATCACGGTGAACGAGGATCGGCAGTTCCTGCTGGGCCAGCGCTGCCCGGATGGACCCCGTTGCATCATGCAAGGAGTCGACCAATCCTTGGCCGACAGAGAGCGACGGCGGTCTGGAGCGCGGCGTGCTAAAGCGGTCGAGCTCACCGAGCGTGCCACGACTGCCACGCGCAGCTCATCGGGCTTGGGTGCAGGCGACGAAGAAGAGAACGGTGGTGACGACGGACGGGACGCGACTTCGTTCCGAGCGCAGGAATATCCGCTCAATCGGCCTGTTCCCCCAAGCGTCGCCGCACGCCGATCATGACGCCGGCTGTCGCCGCTGCGTTGGACCGCACAAGGATCTCGGACCGCACCGCAGTTCATCTTTTCACCGCTGTCCACGGCGCCGACGCCACTCCCGTCTCGCAGCACCGTGCGGCGCCCACCGGAGGAGCGCGCGGGAGAAGATGGCTAAGGAGATCAAGGCGGAGATGACCGTGAAATGTGCCGGCGGTGCCGCTCATCATACACTGGACGGAAAACTTGTCGAGGGGATGGCCGGTGAGGGAATCGTCGGAGCGATTGCCCATCCTGGTGTCCGGTGACGGCATCCAGAAGCTGTTGATGGTGCCGAAACTCGCGGCGGGGACGGGCGTGCTGACCGGGCAGGCGGTCTACGACGCTGCGAAGGAGTGGGACCTCGTCGACAACATCATCGGCATGTGCTTCGACACAACAGTCAGCAATACCGGACTCAAGGAGGGCGCGTGCGTCCACATAATGAAGCACGTCAAACGGAATCTGCTCCACTTCGCTTGCCGGCACCACGTGCTCGAGCTAGTGGTGGGCGCAGCATTCACCGTCTGCTTCGGCCCGTCTTCCCGGCCCCGAGATCCAGCTGTTCAAGCGGTTTGTGAAGTGGTGGCCGCTCGCGAACCAGGCGTCGTCCAAACCGCTCGACGACCCCGTCGACGGCGCCGACAAGATCATCGCCACCTGCCACGCGTTGCTGAAGGAGAAGCAGCCGCGCGACGACTACCGCGAGATGGTGCAGCTCACCATCATCGTGTTGGGCGGTGAGGTTGAGGCGAACATCCGGAAGCCGGCGCCTACCACCGTGCTCGATGGATGGCAAAGGTGATCTACACTCTCAAGATCACCCTCTTCCGCGAGGAGTTTGCGCTCACGAAGCACGAGAAGAGGGAGCTGATCCGGTTCACGACGTTTATCGTCACACACGTACGTGGAACCGTGGATGTCCGCCCACTGCTCGACCTCGGCCCCGGCAACGGACCTCGCCCTCCTCAAAGCCCTCGCCGCCTATCGCGACAAGGAGATCGGGCGGGCATCGGGCAAGGTGATGGCCCGGCACATGTGGTACGTCTCCGAGGAGCTCGTCGGCCTCTCCCTCTTCGACGAGGCGACGGTGGTCGAGGAGAAGCGGGCCATCGTCAGCGCCATGCAGCAGCGGCTGGGGAGAAAACCCGCCTCGCCGCGCCGACGTCGCCCTCGACGCAGTGGAGCAGCGCTCCCTGGCGTCGTTTGCGACGACCAACTCTGTCGGCCTCGTCACCCGCCCTCGGGGCCGGTCACGATTTCCTCAACGTCGATCCGGCCGAGTGGTCGGGGAGGGACGACTACACCACGGCTCGTCGGCGCGCCCGTCACCTACGGGTGGTGAACGACTTTGCGGAGAGGGGCGTCGCCCTCATCAGCGCGTTCTGCGGCGCCATCACGCGCGACGAGGAACAGCGACAGCACCTTCTGCAGGTCGTGGAGCGCCACCGGGCGTTGTACCCGTGCGCGAAATAGGTATAGGATGGCGCGCACGGTGGATTTCGTTTTTTTGATCATCGTCACCAGTGTAGACTCGTAGAGGTTTAATAGTGGAAACTTCGGCCGCTCTGCGGGACGGTATAAAGTTATCCGATCGGAATAAAATTTTGCACACATCCTTGTATCATTGTATCGACAAGAATTCCGACCCGGCCCAACGAATCCGAAAAAAAAATTCAAAGTGGACCACCCTACTCCGTATCCTATATTTATCTAAGTTTTCCTTATGTTTGTATGTGTGTGTGTGTGTGTCTGTGTGTGTGTGTATGTGTGTGTGTGTGTGTGTGTGTGTGTGTGTGTGTGTGTGTGTGTGTTTGTGTGTGTGTGTGTGTGTGTGTGTGTGTGTGTGTAACTCCTGCAAGATCTAAGACAGGTTGCTAAAAATAGGTGTAAAGTTGATACATAAAAATGACAGGGCCTTGTTACTTCTTTTCCATTCTATTTAAGCTACCTCTAATTGTACCTCGCAGAAATTAACACAATAAAATCCGGCCATAAAGCTTCGACAAACAACAAAAACAACGCGACTCAGTACATTTTGTTTGTGAATTCCACCGAGAGAAGAGGAAAACAAGAGAGAAACACATCTATCGTTAGTAAATCTTAAAACACATCAACCGAATCGAGTTGAGAGGAAGACATTTGTTTCTTATTATGCATCGAGCGCAAAACAAAACATTAGAGAAATAATACACATCTGTCATTAGTGATTAATTGAACACAACAGATAAATCAAAGCGAGTTAACAGGAAAACAATGAACAAGGAAACAGCAAAAAAAAGTCTTTCCAATATATGTATCATTTCCCACAAGTACTGTTTTAATACATAGAAGAACGAGTGTAGTTTTAGCTTCGAAGTAGTGAGAGAGGAGGGTTAAAATGTACTCTTTCTCTTTGTGGCGTTAGAAAAAAATATTGTCAATAGTTTATTTTTCCATTGCTTGCCTGGCGGTGGTGGTGGTGGTGGTGGTAAAATATTCGGCTATAAGGTATACGGAGAGAGAGAGAGAGAGAGAGAGAGAGAGAGAGAGAGAGAGAGAGAGAGAGAGAGAGAGAGAAAAGAGAGAGTGAGAGAAAGTAAAATATCGAGATAAGTAACCGCCAACCTGTGTTCACTTGGGCGATTCAGAAAACAAGGGAATATCTAAAGCGGTGTATGTGTTGTGTGTGTGTGTGTGTGTGTATATATATATATGTGTGTGTGTGTGTCTATGTGTGTCTGTGTGTGAGTGTGTGTGTGTGTGTGTGTGTGTGTGTATATATGTGTGTGTGTGTGTGTGTGTGTGTGTGTCTGTGTCTGTGTGTGTGTCTGTGTGTGTATGTGTGTGTGTGTGTATGTGTGTGTGTGTGTGTGTGAGTGCGTGTGTGTTGCAAGGTGAAGGGTAGAAAGGCTCTTGTACACACACACACACACACACACACACACACACACACACACACCATTCGCCCTGCCTTGCCTTGTATATATTTTTCTTCCCGTGTATATTTTCTTTTTTTCCTCTTCCTCCTCTTCCACGCTCTGTCTCTCTGTTGTCAGTGCTGTTCTTTGTTGTTCTTTATTTTCTGCTCTATTCCTCTTCACTCACAGTCTTCGCGCTTCTTACATTCTCTCTCTCTCTCTCTCTCTCTTCTCTTCTCTCTCTCTCTCTCTCTCTCTCTCCTCTCTCTCTTCTCTCTCTCTCTCTCTCTCTCTCTCTCTCTCTCTCTCCTCTCTCTCTCTCTCTCTCTCTCTCTCTCTCTCTCTCTCTCTCTCTCACTCTCTCTCTCTCTCTCTCCCTCTCTCTCCTCTCTCTCTCTCTCTCTCCTCTCTCTCTCTCTCTGTCTCTCTCTCTCTCTCTCTCTCTCTCTCTCCGTTCATTTTATTCCTTACTACTATATTCCATTCCCTTTTTCTCTATCTTCTCCCTCTTTAATCTTACATCCTTTTTCAGCTGATCACATTTTCTCTCCTCCTTTACTTTGTGTCTTGTCTCATCCTTTTTATCCATTCTTTGTCTTTTCTCTCGTTCTCCTTCATTCTATCGTTTTTACCTCTTTCTATCACCGCATTTATCACACTTTCTCTTCCCCTCTCTCTACATTCTCTCTGTCCTTGCTACTTATCTTCATCTCTCTTGTGAAGTCCCCGTCCCGTCCCGTCCCGTCCCGTACCGTCCCGTTCCGTCCCGTTCCGTCCCCTTCCCGTCCTGTTCATCCCCGTCCCGTCCCGTCCCGTCCCGTCCCTTACACTTACCCTTACTCCTCCGTCCCGTCCTGTCCCTTCCCGTCCCTTACCTTTACCCTTAATCCTCCCTCCCGTCCCGTCCCGTCCCGTCCCTTACACTTAGGCCCGGTTCACACTTCAAGTTTTTGCTGTCCGTAGTCTACGTGCGTCTTGTCATCAGTGACGTTACAGTACGTCACAGTGACGTCACTCCCTGCCTGTGTAGTGTGAACCAGGCTCCACCCCGTTGCTGGAGCAGTGATGACGTCACTGACCTTGAGAGACGCACGTCCCAGGCTCACATTATACGGAGCATGATTAATAGACTACTAGGTTAAGCCACGCCCAGCTTAGTGACGTCAGTGGCAGTCGTGCGAGAAAACGACGAGAAAACGACGAATTTGGATCCTGGCCTATTCTAAAATATGCCCCGAGCCTCACGAAATACACCTACTCCTACCCTACCTACCTACCTCTCCTCTGCTACTCTCCATGCCACTCCCTTTTACCTCCTCTTTCCACTATGAGAATATGATTATTAATACTACTATTATTATCATCATTATCATTGTTATTTATATAATGTTTATTACTATTATTATTCTCATTCCTATTAAGCAAGCTAAATAACATGATTTTGGTTGCGGAGAGGTTGTTAATGGCCAACTATCATATGAAAAGGACTGCAGTGTAGTTGTTGTCATAGAACAAAATGTTTATCTCTTGTGTATCTTTTTTTTCTTCTTTTTGTTTACATATTTGTGCCTATAGCGCCTGTAGGCAGTGGTGACCCAGGGCTCGGATGGTAGGCTCTGGAGGTTCCCTTGAGGGCTGTGATGATGGTTGGTCCTCGCCCGTGGTGGCGCAGGCAGGATTCTTATAGTGACGTCTGTGATTAGAGGTTCATGCCGCCCCCCTGTGTCCTCCGATGCACTCGCAATCGAAGGTAGAGTTAATGGGCAAGGCATGTGGATGTTCTTAGGCCACTCGACGGTGCAAAAAGTTGCTTTTGGTTTCTTCGGGGATCGAACTCGGGTCACTGAGAACGCCAGTCGGAGACGCTAACCACTCCGCTACCGCCTCCCCAAAATCTGTACGTGTAGGTTTACAAAAACGTTTGACTTTGTACCAATTTTAGTGGAGAGAGAGAGAGAGACTCTGAGAGAGGAGAGAGAGAGCGAGAGAGAGAGAGAGAGAGAGAGAGAGCGAGAGAGAGAGAGAGAGAAGAGAGAGAGAGAGAGAGAGAGAGAGAGAGAGAGAGAGAGAGAGAGGAGAGAGAGAGAGAGAGAGAGAGAGAGAGAGAGAGAAAGGGAGAGAGAAAATCCCCGCCATCCACCCACACGTCCTGCCCTGCCCTCACACACACCTGCTCTCTCCTGCTTGCTGGAAGGCCACTCTCTTCTACCTCCTCTTTCCACTATCCAATTTTTTTTAATTATGAGGTACTATGTAGTGTACTATGCTCCTGTAGAAAGAAAAATTTGAGAAGGGAAAAAATCCTCACCACAGAACCGTGAACATGCATAGAAAACGGAGCACAGAAGATATGGTCTGAGCGAGTGTTCATTCAAGACTGGCGACCTGTTTTGGAGGGAGGCTGACCTCCGGACTGCAGCTGATGTCACGCGCACAAGAGGAAAATTTCTGTTTAGCCGTGGAGAGACCTTTTAAAAGTCTATAGATCTTTATTCGGAGCTTCCAATTATTTCTCCTGGACGCATATTAACAATACGCTCTCCTTTTTGGCAGGCCGCTCCAGCCTCTTGCATTGGCGCCTCCTCCATCCGCTTGGCTCCGCCCACTCTTGAGTTTGAGCTTGAGTCTGGGAGAGAAAATGAGAGGCAGGGGGCCCTTCAGTGATGAATGTGATGAATCAATGGGGGACACCGTATGATTGTGATGCAGAGAGGAAGGAAGGGAAAATGAAACTCCTGAACGCCAGACCAAAGGCTTCACCGATATCTACTCGCCAGACTCATATATAGTATCTTTCCACCAAGTTGAGTGTAAAATAATCCTTGGAGAGCACGTATGAGAGAGAATGAGAGGCAGGGGGCCCCTCAGTGATGAATGTGATGAATCAATGATGAATGATGTGATGAATGTGATGCAGAGAGAGGAAGGATGAAACGCCTGAACGCCATAAACGAGAACGCCAGACCAAAGGCTTCACCGACAGCATCCGCTGGGTGACTCCCAACTCAAGCTCAAACTCAAGGATGGGCGGAGCCAAGCGGATGGAGGAGGCACCAATGCGGGAGGCTGGAGCGGCCTGGCGAAAAGGCGAGCGTATTGTTGATATGCCTCAGGTACTGCGGGAGTGACGGGGTGACGTCACTGTGACGTCACTGATCGCCACGCCGACGTAGACACGGACAGCAAAAAAGTGTAGTGTGAACCCGACCTTACCCTTACTCCTCCTTCCCGTCCCGTCCCGTCCCGTCCCGTCCTTTACCTTTACTCTTACTCCTCCGTCCCGTCCCTTCCCGTCCCTTACACTTACCCTTACTCCTCCGTCCCATCCCGTCCCGTCTCTTACCTTTATTCTAATTCCTCCGTCCCGTCCCGTTCCGTCCCTTACCTTACTCATACTCCTCCGTCCCGTCCCTTACCCTTACTCCTCCATCCCGTCCCGTCCCGTCCTGACCCCGCAACGTCCCCGCCCCGTCCCCATCCCATCCCCGTTAGGGTACGCCGTAGGTGCAATGAAAAGTGAAATATAGATTATTTCGAATTTGGCAGGGTGTTTTCTTATGTAAAATTGAATTTTAATGGTGGTTTGTTCGTTTCAACTTTTTGGTTTGAGCACTTCTTGCTATGCAAAAATGGACTTTTATATTTATATGCAAAACATAGCTTAAAGTGCGATTTTGCATAGTAAGAATTGCTCAAATGCAAAAATAGAATTAGATAAAATCGTCTTAGAATTCCATTTTACATAGGAAATTGGCATGCCAAAGTTGAGAAAAAGAATTTTTGTTATACGGCGTACCCTAACCAGGGTACCAACATAGTTGGATTGGGTTACGATGGGAGGAAGGACAAGACCAGGGCGATGGTGCCCGACAGCTATGGGAAACTGCACCCAAGGTTGATCAGGGAGGAGCATGTGTCAGTGACAGAGGAACCATCTGGAAGGTACCTTTGGCACTTTGTACCAGAGGACCCGGTGCCACCTGAGAAGCCTGCGTTCAAGGTGGCTCAGGCTCTCTATGATCTGCTGGTGACATACGACTCCACCGATTCACCGATCGTACTGCAAGGTGACTCAACTAGGGCCAACACGGGGTGGAAGGGTGGTACTCACGCCCATTTGGAGAAGATGCTGGGACGCAAGCTCTTCTGGAGTATATGCGTGTTGCACACAAACGAGTTGCCCCTGCGCCACCTTATCACCAGCATCGACGGGCCTACCTCATCTGACACTAGCTTCACAGGTCCAGTGTGCAGTCTGCTGTCCAGCGTGAATGAGATGCAGTACAACGCAGAGTTCAGAGGAGTGCCAGGCATTGAAGATCTCACGGAGATACCGGAGTATATCCTGGTCAACATGTCCACTGACCAGCAGGTCTCCTACCAGCTGGTCCAGGCTGTGAAGCGGGGCGTTCTCCCGTCCGAGCTGCAGAAGATCAAGTGTGGCAAGGTGTCCCACTCCAGATGACTCACCACAGCCCAGTCGCTCGTGTAAATGTGGACCAGAAAACATGGACTGACTGGCAAAGAACTGAACACCCTGGAAATCCTAGTCAAGTACTGCCTGCAGCTGTATTTCAAACTCTACTACGACATCAAGGTTCACCACAGACTAGAGGACGGCCCCAAGCACATCCTCACGCAGCTCAGAGTAATGAGGTCGCAGCCCAAGAAGGTCCAAACAGCTGTGACCTTCTACGTGCGGACAGGAGCATGGTTCGCACACTCAGAATGTGTCCTCCTCTCGCTGATGGCGAGTCAGAGTGAGGACGACCGCAGGTTCGCCGTGACCCAGATTTTGAAGCTGAGGGCTAGCGAGGAGTATGGGGACACCAGTGTAAGACCTCGCATCACACTCAAGCTGAACGTGTCAGCCACCAGCTTGCAGACACTGATCAGCTGGCAGCCTGGCCAGGTGCACGAGCCGGCAGTCACCTGTTCACTGTCCGGGGATCAGATCCAGAAGATCCTGGTCAAGCCGTACGAGGTTCCGGAGTTCTCTATCCACACTCAGAGCACCGAAAGAGTCGTGAAGCAGGAGACAGAGGCTGCGGCAGCAGTGGTGGGGCAGCAGGCCAGAGACGGGTTCATCTGGGCTCGGGCCCACCACCGGGAGACCATGCCCTGCTTCAGGTCTAAGAAGGACATGATGGACATGTTCTAGGCCAACGTAGAGGCTGTGACACTGTGATGTAGTGCCTGATGAACCAACTGATCAGAAAGAGCTTACCACGCTAGTCATTTGGAACTCATATTGGTGCATGATGCAATACACAGGACCAACCGGGCACTGCGTACTCATTTAAGCATTATTCGATAAGGGTGCAATATAAAAGTGAGATTTTGCATAGTAAGAATTGCTCAAATGCAAAAATGGAAATAGATAAAATCGTCTTAGAATTCCATTTTACATAGGAAATTGGCATGCCAAAGTTGAGATTTTTTTTTTTTTTATACGGCGTACCCTAATCCCCGTCCCTTACCCTTACCCTTCCGTCACGTCCCGTCCCGTCCCAATGCTCTAAACATGAACGTAATTTGGGTAAGACACCCCTGGGATCTATTTTCTCGGCTGGTAGCTTTAACATGAAGGATTTAAGGCCCAGCGGACATCCCTGTGACACGCCTTTATTAAATACATGTGTAGTGGGTTGGCGGGTCGAGACAGGTAGAGACAAGTGGAGGACAGGTGGAATACAGGTGGTGGAAGAGAGGAAACAGGTGGATACAGGTGGAAGACAGGTGGAAGACAGGTGGAAGACAGGTGGAGACAGGTGGAAGACATGTGGTGGATAGCTGGTGGAAGAGTGGAGACCGGTGATTGACAGGTGGAGACAGGTGGAGACAAGTGGAGACAGGTGGATGACAGGTGGATGACATATGGAAACAGGTGGGAGACAGGTGGATGACAGGTTGAAGACAGGTGGAGGAGAGGTGGATACAGGTGGTGGATAGGTGGTGGAAGATTGGAGACAGGTGGTTGACAGGTGGATACAGGTGGTGGATAGGTGGAAGACATGTGGACAGGTGGAAACAGGTGGACATGTGGAATACATGCGGGTACAGGTGGTTGACAGGTGGAAGACAGGTGGAAGACAGGTGGTGACAGGTGGTGGACAGGTGGAAGACAGGTGGAGACAGGTGGATCGCTTTATTCTTCAGTCCGCGAGGCTTGAAATTTCCCTTGGTGATGCTTGAAAATTCGTGGATGCAATTTATTTAAATTCGCGTCAGCTCTCTCTTCTCTCTCTCTCTTCTCTCTCTCTCTCTCTCTCTCTCTCTCCTCCTCTCTCTCTTCCTCCCTCTCTCTCCTCTCTCTTCTCTCTCTTCTCTCTCTCTCTCTCTCTCTCTCTCTCTCTCTCTCTCTCTCTCTCTCTCTCTCTCTCTCTCTCTCTCTCTCTGGTGCCTGGAATGTTGATGAATTTCTCAGTAGTAGTATATATCTTTTCATATCTCCTACTTGAGTATATGTATGTATGCATATAGTCAAGAGGCAGACACCCGATTTCTAGGCTAACCGTGCAATATCTGGATTACAACGTTTTTTTGGTTTATTATGGCTTATTAGGGTCTCCTGACATAGAAACTGCATGATGCTACTCTGGCATCATTGAGCAATTTTTTTGTAGCCAAAATTCAAGATGGCCGCCACCGAAAATCACAGTTTTTTTTAAATATAATTCTTTTTTATGTAAACACCACAAGATAATAAATTTGGTCATATATTTAGGATAAGGAGATATGTGGAATTAATTCCAAACAAATACAAGTGTGTAGAAAACATTTAATTTCCATAAATCCAAGGTGGCTGCCAAAACGTCAGCATTTTTGCGTAAAAAATCGTAACGTTTGAACCATTTATGATAGAAAGATGAATTTGAGGCTGCAACCTATGTTTTTGGGGTAAAGTAATTGTTTTTAAAAACAATAAAATAATATTTGGAACACTTATTACCATGAAGAAATCCAATATGGCCACCAAAACACCAATCAATATATATTAGTTGGTGTTTTTACATCAAAATAGTATTGCCTTTGTACGCATTGTTTTGAATATGTGGAGACAAAAAACTAGCACGACTTTTTTTTTGACAAGATAGTAATCCTATAGGAAATGTAAATCAAATTTAACACACGCAAACCCATAAATACACATATATTTGTAACAAATATTGAAATAAACATGTATATAAATAAATACATAGTCTTTTTATTTTCTAGATTAACCACAAAAGGAAAACCAGATGCTGTCCGATGTCATCTACTCCCTGCTGTACAATTGACTCGGCTTTCAAATCCTGTAGGGTGACCCAAATCTATCTGCCATGCTGACCCTTTTAGAATTGCCATCCATACACTTCTCAGAGATCAGCTTTCACGTTTGAAAATTTTTGTTTATTGGACTCTCTTTACGGCGACAAAAGTCTTTCATCGTCGTTCCACCATGTCTGCGTGTTTGTTCAAGTGCCAAAACACTGATGAAAAACTTACCACAGTTGGCCAGGATAGGATTCAAACCATCATTTCTGCCAGCAAAGAGCGTTTGGATACTGTTCACATAACACTTGAAAAGCTCTTGGAAAACAGCTCTGAGTTTAACGTGCAGTGTCATAGATCCTGTGTGTCGACATATACGTCAAAAACCCATATATTAAAAACATTAAAAAGGCAATATCGTCACGAAAGACCGCATAGTGAGCCGGGCCTGTGCGTCGGAAGAGATCAGAACACTTTGATTTTAAGATACACTGTATATTTTGTGGACAAAAATGCCAACCATTGGACAAGAAAAACCCGAGTCCCTGGAAAGAGGTGATTCAATGTAGGACATCCGACAGACCAGGAAGGAAGAACTTCAAGCAAACAATATTAGACAAATGTGACGAAAGAAAGGATGACTATGGCTCTGCTGTGAGAATTAGAGTATCTAGAGGAATTGGAGATTTGCATGCTGCCGATGCCCAGTATCATAAAGCCTGTCACAGAGTGTTCTTTAGAGAGCGTCATGCTTCAAGCACACCCGTATCATCCAAGTACAACGACAAAGCTCCGGTATTGCATGCCATGACATCAGATCCAAGTCATATATGGACATCGCTTGAGCTGCACGCTATATATATGGACCACATTGACTCTGAAGATGCCATGACACGTCGGACACTGATTGAAAAACTTGGTGAGTTCTTTGGTGACAGTTTGATAGAATTGCACATCCGTGGTTGTGCATGATCAAGACTAAACTCCAGTTTCAAAAGTTGTCAATCAGATTAGGAATGAGGTCAAGTCTATTGAACAAGACTCAACCTACAATTTCACCCAGTTTATGAAGCCAAAGGCCATAAATCAAACAAGTGAAACGTTGCTGTCTCTTGTATCCCATCTAGTATCGAAAGGGAGTGTAACAAGACAGTCGCTGAGTTCGGCCCAGTCGATACAATCGCACATTACACACATATGTAATGCTACAACACTTGGCTTGGCTGTGAAACTTCATCACAGATTTGGTTCCAAGGAGATTGTGTCAGTATTACACGAGTATGGTTATGTGTCAACTTACGAAGAGGTTATGAGGTTCCGTGCCTCGTGTGCTAAATACACTGCAGACAACGGGTTTACTTCACAGGGTCTTAACAAGGATGGTAAGAGTCTTGGATCATGGATTGATAATTACGCCCTCCAGACCCATACCCCTAATGGCAACAGGGAAACTCATAATCTCGTGGTGGAGTTTACACAACCTCATGATGGCAATGCCGAAAAAAACGATACAACTATAGGAATACCCCGGTTAGCCAAGAACGATCTGAAGACATTCAAACTAAGTAAAATGCAAGGAGTTGTGCTTCATCATTATCTAGGGCCGACCAAGCCTTTGCCCCCAAACATAACAACAGGCATCACCATGGGAACTGAATTTATGCAAGTTGTAACGACAGATGATAGCATTAAATCTTCTTTAATGCTCGATGTAAAGTGGCTTGTTGAAGCAATTCAAAACCTCGATGGCATACCATTGGAGTGGTCTGGGTGCATGACTGCTAATGCCAGGGAAAATGTCAATGTTGGAAAAGTTACCAAATATGTCTTTGGGCCTATGATTGATGGCCAGCCAAGTCATTCAGACACCGTGCTAACGGCTCACATTTTGATTGAGCAATTTGGGAAAGCTCATGGCATGAAATACCTTCATGTTACTGTTGATTACATGCATGCAAATTAAATGTTTCCTACACACTTGTATTTGTTTGGAATTAATTCCACATATCTCCTAACCCTAAATATATGCCCAAATTTATTATCTTGTGGTGTTTACATAAAAAATAATGATATCTAAAAAAAAACCTGTGATTTTCGGTGGCGGCCATCTTGAATTTTGGCTATAAAAAAAATGCTCAATGTGCCAGAGTGGGCATCATGCAGTATATATCTCAGGATACCCCAATAAGCCCCAAAAAACAATAAAACATTGTAATCCAGATATTGCTAGGTTCTGACCCTCTGCCTCCTGACTAATATGTATGTAATACTATAGGTATGTATGTATATTTTGAGACTATAATAATATATATATATATATATATATTATATATATATATATATTATATATATATTATTATATATATATATATATTATATATATATATATTATAATATATAAAATATATATATAAATTTTTATATATATATATCTTTTCCTTATTCCGTATTACAATGTGATATTATTTTTTTTCCGTTGGGGATTTCTTTTTATTGTGTATTATTTTTTTTTGTTAAAAAAAAATATTTTTAGATTTTTTTTTTTTCTTTCTTCTTTCTTTTTTCTTCTTTTTTCTCTTTTCTTTCTTCTTATATATTATTTTTGTTTCTTCTCTTCTCTTCTTCTCCTCTCTTCTTTCTTTTCTTTTCTCTTTCTTTTTTCTCTTTTCCTTTCTCTTTCTCGTTTCAATTTTCTTTTTTTTTCTCTGTTTCTTTTATTTTTTTTTTTCTTTCTTTTCTTTTTCTTTTTTTTTCTTTTTTTTTATCTCTCTTGATTTTTTCTTATTTTTTTTTTTTTTATTTTTTTATTTCTTTTTTTTTTTCTTTTTCTCTCTCTCTCTCTCTCTCTCTCTCTCTCTCTCTCTCTCTCTCCCCTCTCTCTCTCTCTCTCTCTCTCTCTCTCTTCTCTCTCTCCTCTCTCTCTCTCTCTCTCTCTCTTCTCTCTCTCTCTCTCTGGCGACCATAGACGCCACGGGGGGGGTGCGCCAAGGGGCCCCATCCAGCTGTTTACTGTTCACCATATACATGGACCAGCTTGTTAGGATGCTGAGGCGTAGTGTTGGGCTTGAGGGGTTTCTTGTAGACTTACATATGCTATTACTTATGGATGATAGGTAATACTGGCCACGTCAAGGGATTCGTGTTTGAGAAAACTGAGTGTAGTACTGGATTATTGTCGTGAATATGGAATGGTGTTAAATGAAAAGAAAACAAAGGTTATGGTTATTCGCGGCACGGCTGAAGACAGAATCCCGTTGGTAATGCATGATATTAAGATTGAGTACGCTTCGAAATACCTGTATTTAGGGTTTGATGTTTAGCGATGATGCAAAAATAAATTCGGCGTTAGGTCTTCACGAAACGTCAGGAGAAGCACAGCTCAATAAATTTGCTATATTTTGTGCTGCGAATTCTAATATGCCATACATTTATAAGCGCAAGGTGTTCGATGCTGCAATGACATCATCTCTTTTGTACAGTTCAGAAACCTGGCTAGTAACGTATCCGAAGAAGATCATTGCACAATACAACAGAGCCGTAAAGTGTTTGCTAGGAGTCAGAAAATATACCAGTCCGGATCTCTGTATGATTGAATCAGGCATACAACCAGCACAAGATGTAATTGCTAGGAGGAGGCGAAATTTTCTTGAGTCACGGTTGAGGGCACCAGATGAAGGGGAACCCTATCATTTAGCGTTCAGGTTGTGTGAGGCGGCCAATACTCCGGGATACAGATTCTTGACACAGGCACTAAGGTATGAGAGTATTGTAAACCCACTTGACAGGGTGGCTAGACGGATTCAGGAGAAACCTCAGACTGCCTCAAATATGTCACATACAGAACACAAATCAACACCGGACTCTCTGTACATTCAGTGTATGTAAATAGGATTTTATCCCGGATTATAAACGCCAAGCATTTACGAGGCTACGTACATGTCCCATAATCTTAGAATAGAAACAGGCAGGAGAAATGGAATACCGAAAGAACTACGACTGTGTTCATGTGTAGGAAATGCAGTGCAGGATGAGTCCCATGTGTTGTTGCAGTGTCCACTCTCCAGCCAATGTAGAAGCAACTATGTCATGCTAGACTTCTCCAGTATGGATAATTTGATGGGTACAAGGGATAAAGTAGGCTATCTGTGCAGTTATATATATGATGTATTGAAATTATATACGTAAGGGATGTGTCACCATAGTAGATGTGTTTCGTTTGTTTGTTTTAGGTTAATATGAAATATGTAGGAGTATAAATTTGGACAAATATGAGGAAATTATACATGTAATAAGGTAAAATGTTTGTGAAACTTTTGTCAATAAACTAATAATAATAATAATCTCTCTCTCTCGGCCGTAAATTTAATCAGTCTTGCCTTTCTTTTCCCTCGCTTTTTTTCAACTAACAAACTTTTTTCTTTCACCACCAAAAAAATTCCCTTCGTCCACCACGTCCGCACTGTGCTTCTTAAGTGGCGGCCAGGCGAGGCTACCAACTCCTCTTCTTCCTCCTCCTCCTCCTACTCCTCCTCCTCCTCCTCCTCCTCCTCCTCCTCCTCCTCCTCCTCCTCCTCCTCCTCCTCCTCCTCCTCCTTCTTCTTCCTCCTTCTTCCTCCTCTTCTTCCTTCTCATATTTTATTCATACTAGATAAAGCGAATCCAGGGAGGGCGCGGTGGCGGCTTCAGGAAGAGGAGGAGGAGGAGGAGGAGGAGGAGGAGGAGGAGGAGGAGGAGGAGGAGGAGGAGGAGGAGGAGGAGGAGGAGGAGGAGGAGGAGGAGGAGGAGAGGAGGAGAGGAGGAGGAGGAGGAGGGGAGGAGGAAGAGGAGGAGGAAGAAGAGGACGAGGAGGAGGAGGAAAAGGAGGAGGAGGAAGAGGAGGAGGAGGAAGAAGAGGACGAGGAGGAGGAGGAAAAGGAGGAGGAGGAAGAGGAGGCGGAGGAAGAGGAGGAGGAGGAGGAAGGGGAGGAGGAGGAGGAGGAGGAGGAGGAGGAGGAGGAGGAAGAAAAGAACGCGGACGAGGAGGAGGAGGAGGGATTGTGGGTAGAGGCAACGCATGTAAATTACAAAAGGATCAACGTGTACACTAATGATGTGATTGCCTTGACTCTCTCTCTCTCTCTCTCTCTCTCTCTCTCTCTCTCTCTCTCTCTCTCTCTCTCTCTCTCTCTCTCTCTCTCTCTCTCTCTCTCTCTCTCTCTCTCTCTCTCTCTCTCTCTCTCTCTCTCTCTCTCTCTCTCTCTCTCTCTCTATGTCTGTGTATCCATTATCTGTTTATCTATTTCTCTCACTTTATTTCACTGTCTTTCTTTTTGTTTGTCTGTCTCGGAAATAATTTTATCTCCTTTTAGTGAACTCTTGATTATTTTCCTCCACGTCCACCTTCCTCCTCCTCCTTCTCCTCCTCCTCCTCCTCCTCCTCCTCCTCCTCCTCCTCCTCTCCTCCTCCTCTTCCTCCTCTTACCCAACCTCAGTATTCTTCATAGCTCGCAGGACCTAATATCATATAATACAAGGGTAGTTCGTAAGGTCCTTCTCGACATACACAATGAGCAATGAACTGTCTCGTTGTAGGAGTATTTTCATTATTTTCCAATCAGCGGGAAGTTAAGAGAAGAGAGAGGGAGAGATGATGGAATGGAGGGTTGGAGTAGTGGAGGGAGGAGAGTAGGAGAGAAGATATAAGGAAGGGAGGCTGGAAAGAAAGGATAAGATAAGATTTTCATCCTATCTAGACACTTTGCAAGTACCAACTACAAGGATATTGACTATACAAACCGCCGCCACGTCAGCACGAACTAGGCGGACTCGAACCGCTGACCGAATGCACAGGGACGCTGCACATTGCGAACTCACGTCTCTACCAAGCTTGCCACCTTGACGGGCTGGAAAGAAAGGAAGGATGTAGGAGAGGAAGAAAAGGAAGAGCGGGAATGAGGGAGGGAGACAAGGTGGGAAGAACAGAGAGAGAGAGAGAGAGAGAGAGAGAGAGAGAGAGAGAGAGAGAGAGAGAGAGAGAGAGATCGGATGGTCACTTGATCAGAGATGTGGGAAAGCTTATTACAGTAGACGAGAGAAGAAGAGAGAGAACAGACGTGAGTGCGTCACTTACTTGATCAAGGCACAGCAGTGCTTGCGAACATTTATACTTTACTATACACTATGTCACAGGCGGTAAACACACACACACACACACACACACACACATCACCACACACCACACACACACACACACACACACACACACACACACACACACATGTAACACACACACACACACACACACACACACACACACACACACACACACACACACACACACACACACACACACACACACACACACACACACACACACACACACACACACACACACACACACACACACACACACACACACACACACACAACACAACCACAACACACACACACACACACACACACACACACACACACACACACACACACACACACACACACACACACACACACACACACACCACACACACACACACACACACACACACACACACACCAGTCTGTATTATTATGTGCTGCCATTCTTTTCCTGTCCTAATTTTCTGTCTTCTCTTCCTCCTGTTCTCTCTGGTTGCTATTTTCTACAATCCTTTTTGTTCTCGCCTTCTTCTTCCTGCTTCTTTCAACATCTTCGATTCTCTTATATCTCCCTCATTCGCTAGTTGTTCTTTTATTCTTTTTCTTTAATCAATTTTACTCCTTCCCATCATTCAAGATTTTTTTTTTTTTATCGTCTTCTCTTTCCAGTTTTTTTTATTATTCCTCCTTCGTCTGTGGTTCCTCTCTTCTCTTATCCTTCTTCCTCTTCGTATCTCACTCTTCTCTTTCTTCTCCTTCTCATCTTTTTCGGACTATGTATTTATTCTTTCTCTGTTCTCTCCTTTCCTGCTCTCCCTTGTAGTGTTTTCTTTATTCCCTCTCACACTTTCCCTCCTAAATCTCTGTTTTTCTCTCTCTTACCACATTGAGGAGGAAGGAAGGAGGTAAGGAAGGAAGGAAATAAGGAAGGAGGGAAGGAAGGAAGTAAGATATGAGCTAACGAGGGAGGAAGGAAGAAAGGGAGAGAGGAAGTAAGGAAGGAAGGAAAAAGGAAGGAGGAAGGGAGGGAAGAAGGAAGGAATTAAGGAGGATAGAAGGTTAACGAGGGAAAAAGGAAGATAGGAAGTAATGAAGGAGACAAGAAAGGGGGGAATGAATGAAGTAAGGAGAAAGGAAAAAAGGAAAGAAGGGAGGGAAGGAAGGAAAAGAAGGAAAATACATAAATATAAGTTAATATAAGTGAATGGTGCAAGACGATTTTGTGAAGATGAAAAGACTAGAATATAATGACCAAATGCGACGTTATAGCAGCCGTCACACCGTCACAGCGTTACAGTTCTGAATAATTTACTCCCTCTTAACGTTAAATAATGTCTCTTTTATCTCCTCCTCCTCTTCCTTCTCTTCCTCCCGTTCCTGCTACCTCGTTTTTCCATATTTTTGTAAACAAAGACCGACTGAGTATCCTCCTCTTCTTCTTCCTTTTCCCCTTCTTCCACCTCGTCTAGTAAATGTAATAACTCTACTAATACTCTCTCTCTCTCTCTCTCTCTCTCTCTCTCTCTCTCTCTCTCTCTCTCTCCCCTCTCTCCTCTCTCTCTCTCTCTCTCTCTTCTCTGCCCGTCAGGGTGGCAAGGTTGGTAGAGACGTGAGTTCCCCAATGTCTGCAGCGTCCCTGTGCATTCGGTCAGCGGTTCGAGTCCGCCTAGTTCGTGCTGACGTGGCGGCGCTTTGTATAGTCAATAACCTTGTAGTTGGTACTTGCAAAGTGTCTAGATAGGATGAAAATCTTATCTTATCTCTCTCTCTCTCTCTCTCTCTCTCTCTTTTGTTTAATTAATACCATCTTACATAATGTATAATTATTCGGAAGGGAGAATATTTTACAGGTTAAAGGTGGTATTGTGAGTACCCCCTACCTTAAAACCTAACCTCAACCACATAAATACCTAGGATTACTCAACTAATGCCAACTATTTACAGGGTTTATAATTAGTCACTCGTGACTCTGCCACACACATCACTGAGCCACACATTAATAGACACTTAAAATATCTGAGCCCCACAGTAACACAGTAGTCAGCCCCACTGAGCACACAGTAACACTAAAGTCGTTCCGGCACTTGCATGAGGCTATAAAGCTGCTCCACCATCGCACGTACATTAATTTTGTATCAACTGTCGTTGGTGGTGTGACGTGTGTGAGCGAGGCGTGGCCAGGGCTGCAGGTGCCACGGTAACGGCAGGTAGGTATTACCAAAGCGGGTATCATAGCTATGACAGAAATGTATCATACCTCCTGAATATCATAAATCAATGACATACGCCATATATCATATGTTTAGAATCTAGCGAAACCATTTATCATAGTGGCCTGCTAAATATAGCGTCATTGTTTCTTTAAAATGGTTATATAATCAGTAAACTCATCCCTTGACCAAGTTTTATGGATTTATACTTCTTCTCTTATGTTTATAACATGATTAGGGCAGTGACACAGAAAGTAATGTAGTAATTCATTCCCGAAAATAAGGCATATAGATGTACCGTTGAGCAAGATCTGTGTAAACACGAGACAGAGTTGCCAGATGGCGATGGTTTCGATCTAAAAGCTGTCTGTACAAAGTTGATGAGGAACAATATGCCCTCGCACGGTCTACCCGGTATTTCCTAATCAGCTGTGCATCACTCAGCTCACTCAACACGTCCCTATTTGGGCGAATATTCCTTCAATGAGGCTGTTATTGTGTCTCGGCCATATTAACTGTGTGACCGTATATCATAGCCGCGGGGCCGTATATCATAGTCGCGGGGCCGTATATCATAGTCGTGGGGCCGTATATCATAGCCGCGGGGCCGTATATCATAGTCGCGGGGCCGTATATCATAGCCGCGGGGCCGTATATCATAGTCGCGGGGCCGTATATCATAGCCGCGGGGCCGTATATCATAGTCGCGCTAGAACACCGTGAACCCACTCTTAGCCTCCCGCGCGGTTTGTGATACTCCCCCCTCAATTTATGATATTCGCCAGCCAGTTGTGACTAAAATGGGCCATTTTGTCCAGCTATGATATACGTTCTTAACTATGATCGCTTTGGTAATACCGGTCCTGGTGTTGACCACTGATCGGCGGGGCGAATTCTGGAGCGGCTGTAAGTGAGCCACCCGCAGCTTCTGCGCTTTGTAGAGGGTGGTAAGGCCCGCCACGTCCCGGCGGTGCTGCAGGCCGTGCAGGCCGGACTGTTGCTCGGGTGGCCATCCCAAAGTATTTGTTCGGCCTCCGCTTAACCTTGTCTAGCATCGCCAGGTGCTATGAGGCTGCTCCGCTCCAGGCGAGGCAAAAGTACTCCAGCGAGGAGCGGACCTTGGCCTTGTACAACAGTTCGCGGCCCCTGCCATCATGAAACCAAGAGATCCTCCTGAGGGAGGCGAGCTTCCCTGCTGCTGTTCTAGTGAGCTGCGTGATGTGAGTCCTGAAGGTTGGCTTGTTGTCGTAAGTGACCCCCACGATCTTCATTTCCCGCTGTGGCGCCAGTGTCGACCCGTTGAATGTGAGGCGGAATCCACTTTCCGTCCTGAACACCACAAGTAGTTGTGTTTTTTGAGGAGCAAACTGACCTGCTATATGTGCGCCCAGCCCGCTATCATCTATACGGTGGAATATAGCGTTGAGGCGGGACGTCGTGGACACTTCCTCCACCGGGGTGAAGGCAATTGAGACGGTGATGTCGTCCGCGTACGCCCTGGCACTGGGGACAAGGTTCAGCAAGCCGTTGATATATAATATATATATATATATATATATATATATATATATATATATATATATATATATATATATATATATATATATATATATATATTCCACAGCAGCGGCCCCAACACGCTGCCCTGTGGCACACCTGCCTCAATTTTGTGTGGCGATGACTGCTGTCCTTTGTGCACCACCCGCATGTGCCGCTCTTGTAGGTAATCGCGTAGCAGCTCCAGCAGGGCCCCACCCACGTCGACCGCGCGCAGCTTTACCAACAGAACGGCGTGCCACACGCGATCGAAGGCGCCAGCGATGTCCAACGCCAGAGAACAGCCGTGGGTCTCCCTTGGTCCAAGGCGTCGCTCCACTCGCTGACCAGCAGGAGGTTGAGGTCCGCGCTCGCCCCTTCCTGAACCCAAACTTTCTGGCGCTGAGGAGATATTGGATCTCAAGGTGGGAAGTGAGGCGCCGTACTATGATGCCATCATACACTTTGCCCACCATAGACAGCAGGAAGATGGGGCGGTAGTTGGATGCCTTTGACCTGCTGCCCTTTGTGTGCACCAGGACGACGTTGCTTGCCTTCCACATTCGCGGCCACCTGTTGTGATGCAGGATGGCCTCAAAGATCATGGTAAGGGGGGCGAGTCAGCTCAGCTCACCAGAGCACCTCCGTAGCTCTGATGTATCTGTGCGTGAGCTCACCTACGTTCGTGTGAAACCCTCGCACGTTGGCCGAGACGATGCGAAGCTCCCGATGCAATGACGGCGCATCCGCGCCGTCTGCTGTTGTCGCGGAAGGCTGTCGCCGTAACCGTGCGACCTAAGTTGCGGCGGGAAGCTTGTAACCTGGGGGTGTGGGAGGTGGTGGGCGTGATTTCCCTGGGGCAGGGTTGTTGGGGGTCCCCAGATGGATGTGTGGCTGTGTGAAGGGAGTCGCCACGTAGCAGCGCCTATGAGGACGGCTAGTGTCTCCTGGCTGCCTACCCTGACAGCCTCAATCAGGTCCTGGTGTCTCTTATCCGCTTGCCGCTCACGACAGGTTTGCGTCGTATTGAAGCTTCCCTGGCAGTTATCACACGTAAGCCTCTTTGAGCACCGCTCCTCTGAGTGGCCCTGACGATGGCACCAAGAGCACTTGACCTGACGTGGCCTCTCGTTGTACTCTCTTTTCTCGGCTCTAGTTTCCGTCCCACTCAGTGGCACGCCTGTCCTTAGGCCTTACGGGATGATTATTCCGTCCTTGAGTCCGTCCTTGATTCCGTCCTTGATTTTGTGGCGGCTGCCTGTGTCCCTGAGGTGGCTGTTGGCTCACGACACTGGTTTGCGGGCAAATTTCAGGGTTTTCACGCTCAGCCTCGAGTTGCGGGGGCGCCACCTCAAGGCCAGATGGAGGATGAGAAGGGTTGGCGGGATGATGTGCGCAACGGCATCACTTGCTCTCGTACCCACGGTCTTGAATCATCAGAATTATCTTTCATCTGGCTTCCACTTCAATGTCAGTCTCTTACGAAATGTATATGTGTTGTATATCTCTCACCTAACTCCTCGCACTATGTAAAATGCTTAGACTATTTAACATCACATATGGAGCACATCTCATCTCATTTTCCTTTAGCAGAAATATCCATTCCTGGGGATTTGAATGTTCACCACCAGCATTGGCTATCATTTTCTTTCACTGACCAATCTGGTGAAAAATCCTACAGCTTTCTTATCCTCCAAGACCTAGAGCAGCTGGTGCAGCATCCTACCCGTATTCCTGACTGCCTCGGAGACATACCCAACAATTTTTTCTAACTACTAATCCTTTTGCTTACTCTGTGAAACTATTCTCTCCATTGGGTTCCTCCGATCGCTATCTTATTTCTGTAACCTGTCCTATCGCTCCGGTGCCACCTCGGCCCCACCTAAGCGGAGGTGCTTCTGCCATTTCAACTCAGCTAAGTGGGAAGACATAAGGCAGTACTACTCAGATTTTCCATGGAATGATTACTGCTTCCATGTCAAAGACCCATCTCTTTGTGCAGAGCGCATAAGTGAGGTCATAGTCACTGGCATGGAGGCGTACATTCCACACACTTTCTCTAATCCTAAAGCCCGTCACCCTTGGTTTAACTCTGTTTGTTCTCATGCTGTCCAAGATAAAGAGGCGGCACATAGACGGTACCGTAGCCACCCATCTCCTGAAATTCATACCCTTTATATTTCTGCCCGTAATCATGCCAAATTTTTACTTCAACTTACCAAAAACTCCTTCATTCATAGAAAATGTAAAAATTTCTCTGAATCGCATTCCTCTCGTGACTTCTGGCATCTAGCTAATAACGTACATCTCTAACAATTTTTCTTCTTCATTTTTCCATCCTATGCTTCAACCAGATGGCTCCACAGCTGTCTCATCTATTTCTAAAGCTGAATTCTTCGCTTAAACCTTTGCTGAAAATACCACTCTGATTGATGAAGGGCTTGTTCCTCCTTCTCCTCCACCCTCTGACTATATTATGCCTGCTATTAAGATCCTTTGCAATGATGTTTTTTCTTGCCCTTTCTGGCCTGGATACTCGGAAGGCTTACGGTCCTGGCTGAGTACCTCCTATTGTTCTCAAAAACTGTGCTTCAGTGCATGCACCCTGCCTGGTCAAACTTTTCCGTCTTTGTCTATCTACTTTCCACCTTTCCTTCTTGCTGGAAGTTTGCTCACATCCGACCTGTCCCTAAGAAAGGTGACCATTCTAATCCTTCAAACTACCTTCATATAGCTTTGACTTCCTGTCTTTCTAAAGCTTTTGAATCTATACTTAAAGAAGATTCTTGAGCATCTATTTGCTCACAATCTTCTATCTGATCGTCAGTACGGTTTCCGTAAAGGGCGATCTACTGGTGATCTTCTAGCGTTCCTATCTGAATCTTGGTCATCCTCCTTTACGGGTTTCGGTAAAACTTTTGCTGTTGCCCTTGACATATCAAAAGCTTTTGATAGAGTCTGGCACAATTCTTTAATTTCCAAACTACCCTCATTCGGCTTCTATCCCTTTTTCTGTTCCTTCATCTTAAGTTTCCTTTCAAACCGTTATATTGCAGCTACTGTAGACGGACATTGTTTTTTTCCTATATCTATCCATAGTGGTGCTCTCCAGGGTTCTGTCCTATCACCCACTCTCTTTCTATTATTCATTAATGATTTTCTAAGTCTAACTCAAAGCCCTATCCACTCCTACACTGATGATTATACCCTGCATTTTTCAACGTCGTTTATTAGTTGTCCGACTCAACAGGAACTAAGTGATTCACGGAGAGATGCCACCGAGCGCCTAACTTCTGATCTTTCTATAATTTCTGATTAGGGCAAAGCAAACCTTGTTCTGTGTAATGCCTCAAAAACCGAATCTCTTCACTTATCCACTGGACAAAACCTACCAGATAGCTATCCCCTCTTCTTCAATGACACTAAACTATCTCCTTCTACAATGAATATTCCTGGACTATCCTTTATTAAAAATTTGAGCTGGAAATCTCACATCTCATCTCTTGCTAAAACAGCCTCTAAGCAGTTAGGTGTCTTGTGGCGTCTGCGTCCTTTTTTTTCTCCCTCCCAGTTGCTTGTTCTCTACAGGGGCCTTATCCGCCCGTGTAGGGAGTATGTCTCACATGTTTGGAGGGAATCCACTCATACAGCTCTCCTAAACAGGATTGAGTCGAAAGCTTTTCGTCTCATCAACTCCCCTCCTCTGACTTTCTTCAATATTTAATTCACCGCCGCAATGTTGCTTCTCTTGCTATCTTCTACCGTTATTTTCATGCTCAATGGTCTTCTGAACTTGCTAACTGCATGCCTCCCCCACTCCCGCGGCCTTGCTGCACAATAATTTCTACTCATTCTCATCCCTTTTCTGTCCATCTTCCAAATGCAAGAGTTAATCAGTAGCTTTACTCTTTCATCCCTTTCACTGGTAAACTCTAGAAGTTTCTTCCTGTTTCTATTTTTCCACCTTCCTACGACTTAAATCTTTGTAAGAGAAAAGTAACAAGACATCACCCGAGCTATAATTTGGCCCACCCCCCTTTCTTTATTCTTTTACTGTCTTCTTTATAGGGACTGGCAACTAAGCGGGCTTTGTGTTACTCTTTTTGTTGTGGCCCTGGCAGTCCTTTGTGATGTAAAAAAAAGGAAAATAAATATATAGAAGAAAATATTAAAAACTATTAACTGCTAGCGAGAGAGAGAGAGAGAGAGAGAGAGAGAGAGAGAGAGAGAGAGAGAGAGAGAGAGAGAGAGAGAGAGAGAGAGAGAGAGAGAGAGAGAGAGAGAGAGAGAGAGAGAGAGAGAGAGAGAGAAAAGAGAGAGAGAGAGAGAGAGAGAGAGAGAGAGAGAGAGAGAGAGAGAGAGAGAGAGAGATAACAAAAATAAATGATAGGGAGGTGCGAGGTAAAAAGGACACTGGAAAAAATCTAATGGGATAAAAATTCAGATATAAAAAAAAAAATATAGTAGGAATGTAGTGATCAGTTTAGGGGATTTTTTTAAGGGGTGTCATTGACATTCCAGCCTTTTTGGCCTCTTTATAAAGTGTTGTGACTGGCTGACTAGAGGGAGAGAGAGGGAAGGAGGATGAGGAAAGGAAGGGAGGGAAGGAAGGAAGTGAAGGGGAAGATAGAGAGGGAGGGAGGGAGAGGGAATGAGGGAAGGAAAAAAAGGAAATAAAACGTAATGAAAGAAATAAAGAGAGAGAGAGAGAGAGAGAGAGAGAGAGAGAGAGAGAGAGAGAGAGAGAGAGAGAGAGAGAGAGAGAGAGAGAGAGAGAGAGAGAGAGAGAGAGAGAGAGAGAGAGAGAGAGAGAGAGAGAGAGAGAGAGAGAGAGAGAGAGAAAAAAAAAAATGTGGTTTAGGTTTACTTTAAGTTTTGTTAGATTTACTTAATGAAAAGACAGCTTTTATAAGATTTTGTTTAGGTATAGTTAGGGTTTATTAGACTTGGTTTAGTTAAAGTTAGGTTTCATTATAACTGGTTTAGGTAAAGTTTAGTTTTATTATATTTGGTTTAGGTAAAGCTAGGTTTTATTAATATATGGTTTAGGTAGAGTTAGGTGTTATTATATTTGGTTTAGGTAAAGTTAAGTTTTAATATATTTGGTTTAGGTAGTATTAGGTTAGTTAAAGTATTATTAGGGTTGATGAACTTGAGTTATTCTGTTACCTTACTAAAAGTACTATGTTTCCCTGTTGATTACTCTCATACATTCGACTTGGCAATGTAAATTTACTCTTCTATCAGATGGTTTTAAAGTAATCGTCCCGACCCATTTTTTCTTTGCATAATTATGTTGAATGTTCATTCAAAATACTTAATCCACAAAAAATATTCATTTCCACGCCATTTTTCCGTAAAAACACGACTTTTCGTAGAAAGCGCAGGAAAAAACCCAGCCCCATACCAGCCGCGGTGCGAAACTTGTCGATGACGTCCTGGGAGGCCGTCAAACTGCAACACACAGCTTGCCTCTCCCCGAAGCACAAACAAGGCACAAACCATCTCCACACATTTTTCGTGGCCGTATTGGTCGGAAACGGGTACTAATCTCTCTAGAAATGCACAGCTTTCTTGCTGCACCCATAAAGGATGCAAGTATGTGCCATATCGCAAAACAAATATATCAGAAACACCCAAAACTATTCAAGTACTATATTATTTATATGTTTACGTGTTTCTGTATTACCGCGGGGAGTTAAACTGCCTTTTGTGACGTCGCCGAGCCATGGTGCGTCGTCTGCTAGTCGCCAAGAGCGTTTTGGAAGTTAGGGAAATTTGCAGATTTTGATTGCGGATTATTTAAAAACGGCTGACTGGATGCAAAAAGTGACAACATATTGTTGATATATTCGATAATGGCTATATTTTGACTGCATAAAATCAGGAATGATAAATGGTCTGGACGATTAATTTAAAGTGTTTTAAGGACAGTGTTGTGAAGGGCTAGATGAGTCTCTGCAAAACTCTTCTGTTTGTATAACCTTTTTTTTTTTTTTTTTTTTTTTTTGCACACAATTTTTATCACTGCGCAAAAGCCATTCATGAGTGAATATATCGCAAGTTTGATGTGATGTGTCATGTATTCATTTTTTACTTCATTTATTTGTTTATTGTTTATATATATATATATATATATATATATATATATATATATATATATATATATATATATATATATATATATATATATATAATATATATATATATATATATATATATATAATTGATTTTCTTATTTGGTACATCTTGATGTTTTCAGGGTGACAAAGACACTCGTCATACTTGGGGTTGTTTATGCGCAACGTTTCGCCAAGGCACTTGGCATCGTCAGGCTAAAAATAGTTAAAAATTTAATATATTGCAATGCTAAAAAGCGAACATCTAAAAAATTAATTCTTAGAAACAATAAAATATTCCTATATTATCTAAAATTACTAACTAATAAATAAAATATAATTTGTACTTAACGGACCTTGGTGTGTATGCTGTCTGAGTTGGTAGAGGACTGAATGAACACTAGTTTCGTGGGTAACATTTCAGCTTGTGTGGGGCGATCGAACCGAGAGTCGGGCAATCGAAACATTTCAAAACAAAGTCATTTCACACCAACTATATATACTCAAATGACTACCACTGTTTCGATTGCCCGACTCTCGGTTCGATCGCCCCACACAAGCAGAAATGTTTACCCACAAAAACTAGTGTTCATTCAGTCCTTACCAACTCAGACAGCATACACACCAAGGTCCGTTAAGTACAAATTATATTTTATTTATTAGTTAGTAATTTTAGATAATATAGGAATATTTTTTTGTTTCTTAGAATTAATTTTTTAATGTTCGCTTTTTAGCATTGCAATATATTAATTTTTTTACTATTATTAGCCTGATGATGCCAAGTTTCTTTGGCGAAACGTTGCGCATAACAACCCCAAGTATGACAGTGTCTTTGTCACCCTGAAAAAATCAAATAATATATATTTTATATATTATAATATATATAATATATTTTATATATATATAAAATATATATATATATAAAATATATATATATTATAATATATTATATATTATATATATCAGGCTATTGCATTCACTTGCGTTTCCCATTATTCACTTTATTATTCTTTTCGGGACGCAAAACACACACACCCCACACGCAAAGCGCGCGCACCACACACACACACACACACACACACACACACACACACACAACACACACACACACACACACACACACACACACACACATAACCTAGATGGAAAGTTATCTGCGAGGAAGATAAAAGAGTTCAGTAGTAAAGGATGAAAAATGTGAACGGAGAAAGCTATTTAGTGGGATACAACAATGATCAATGTTGGCACCAATAATGTTCACGATTTATGTCAATGACATAACTGAAGAAATAAAAAGTTATAGTAGTCTATGTGCGGATGATGCAAAACTATTAAGAGAAATAAAAAGTTATAAAGACTGTAAAACACAACAAAATGACCTGAACAAGATCTACGAATGGAGCAGAAGATGGAAAAGGGAATTTAATGTGAATAAGTGTCATTTGATTGAAATTGGAAAAAGCGAAAAGAGATATTAATCAATCAATCAATCATTGGGGGCATACGCCGGGGGGCGCTTCGCCTCGCCCACCCTACGACGCTACTCCCTGGGGTCACCTCGCGCGAGTCCCCATGTAGACTCCCTTCCCATACCAAGCAACTTTCGACAGGAAGCATCAACTTGCCCCAGCCACGAGCCTTGTGGTCGTCCCCTTGGCCTCCTCCACGCCGGATTGTCTCTTACAGATACAACCCGATGGGAAGGATCGGTTTCTGGGTAGAGTGTCACATGTCCATATAGCCGAAGTTGGCGCTGAGTCCGCTGACGGACTATGCAGGTAATAGGCCTCGATTCAGACTCACGGTGCAATCGCTGGTTTGACATGTAATCATCCCAGCGATACCCCATGATTCTTCGAAGACACTTATTATTTATAACAGGCATCGATTCGCCTCTTCAAGTCGCTACTTAGTGTCCATGTCTCACAACCATAGAGTAAGACAGGGATCACAAGCGACTTCAAGATCCGGATCTTTAGCCTTTCCTGCACAAAGGTTTCCGACAAAAGCCAAAAACTCCTGCTGAGCGAATCAATAACACCGTGGGCTATGCCAATCCGCCGTAAGACTTCTTGACGTGACCCACCGAAATTATGGACAACGCTATCAAGTATGTAAAACTTTCCAAGATTTCAATGTCCTCACCGCACGCATGAGCAGACTGTACTGTTTCATCTAGTAAGCCTCCAAACACCTGGACCTTTTGGCAGATGCCTGAAAAACATAAGGAAGTACAACTTCTCTCATAGAAATGTAGAAATTTGGAATGGACTAAACGAGGAGGTGATATCGGCACAATGTGCACCAATTGAAGGAAAGACTGGATAAATGTAGATACGGAGACGGGACCACACGAGTGTACCTTCACGAGCATTAGCTCTGTAATACACAACTAAGTAAACACAACTAGGTAAATACACACACACACACACACACGCACACATACACACGCATACATAAACACAGAACACACAGTTTTGGTAGAGTTTTGGCAAACGCACTTCTTAATATTTGCAGGGATATTAACACATTACTAACAGACTTTGAGTTCATTTTTATTCTAATAACTCATGTTTAGATTCTGTTGTAAAGTATTTTACCAGTTTATTGATGACCTTAAGTGCACTGTCCTTATATCATTACTCCTGTTATACCAAACATTTGGTGGGATTCCTCTTTGCTATGTTGTCATGTAAACCCTCACCTTGTATAGGTATTTGTAAGGATTGGCAACACTGAGAATCGGTATAGATACACAGCGATGTAACACCAGTTAGGTATACATGTCTTTATACAATGCGAGGACGCATTGTTATAAGGGGAGAGCGATATTAGCGTACTGGTTATATATTATATGTATGTGTTAATCGATACTAATACAGTATGTCTGAGTGTGTGTGTGTCTTGTACTGGCGCCTAGCGGATGCTGAGTGCTGACAACTTTTGATGAGGCTATGTTGACGAAGTATCACGCCATGGCCCATAAGGATGACGTGGACAGTCAACCCGGTGTCTTGAAGCAACACGTAGACACACCTCGCCCCTGGCTCCAGAATACACACACAAGTTGTGTGTGTATCATCTCAGCGCTCTGCCCAAGGATGATGACGCTGACGAGAATGCAACAGGCCTGAGAGACATGTCCACCGGAACCTGTCAGTTCCTGCCTCCTTTCCTTATATGCTGCAACTGGCCGGAGAGGGGATAGAACACAGAACACGGAGAGCTACAGGAGACGCGTTAGCCTTGCGCTCCTACTCACGACACCTTTCAGAGTGTCTGTGTGTACCTCACACCTGGGGGTGTGGAGTACCTTGTCACAACATTTTCAGTTCTGGCTCTGTCTATTAGACATTAGTTTCATTGGCCGTTACTTAACGAACTGCGTGACATTATTAAGTATAAACCCTCACAAGTGTACATATATATATTTAATATATATCTTTTGTAGTATATTGTCTTACTCGAATCCTTTGGCACTAAGAATACTTATAAATTACGTAGGAACCGCTCGACCACGTTTAGCCCATACATACCACTTTATTTGACGTGTACCTCTGGGCAACGAGGCAAGTTACCAGCCCGTCAAGAGGGCATCATCCGGCAATCACCCTTACAGGTTAGTCAACCAGTATCAACATGGAGTGAACCCGTTACCCGTAAAATAACCATACTAAGAAGGGTAACTCTCTCTCTCTCTCTCTCTCTCTCTCTCTCTCTCTCTCTCTCTCTTTTCTCTCTCTCTCTCTCTCTCTCTCTCTCTCTTCTCTCTCTCTCTCTCTCTCTCTCTCTCTCTCTTCTCTCTCTCTCTCTCTCTCTCTCTCTCTCTCTCTCTCTCTCTCCTCTCTCTCCTCTCTCTCTCTCTCTTCTCTCTCTCTCTCTCTTTAGATATTGACAAGTGCTTGTGGGCTCTTCGGACCCATGTATTGATGTTTGTAGTAGTAGTATATTTTAAACAACAATGTGAGTGCAAACTCCAATCGTGTTTTTGCTGTCGTTGGTCACTGGTCAAAGTGCCTTGGGGTAGACCACCTACCACCACCGTAGCCTGTATCACCCCAGCCTCACGCTTGTCTCACCCCAGCCCCACGCCTGCCTCACCCCAGCCCCACGCCTGTCTCAACCCAGCCCCACGCCTGTCCTGCAAGCACACACGCACACACACTCACACACGCACACAAACGGTAAGTCCATGAGTCTACGGAGTTAGTGAAATGCGGCAAGACGTTACCGCAAAGTTCATTCCTGTAATTTAATCTCTGAAAAGAGTTTTTAGCCCAAAACCCCCCTTCAAAATTATTCAATCGACATGGGACTAAGCCGTTTACCCCCTACGATTTATTTCCGATTTTTTGAGCCTACTCTCATCAAATTGAATTTACAGTTTCGGCTACCCAAAACAGACAGACACACACACACACACACAGAGACACACAGCTACTCCTATAGTATATTAGATAAGTACAATAGTGCTGCGTCGCTTCGCTTTCCACACTGTATACCACTCACAGCCCTCTCTCACCCCTCTCACATCCACTCCTCACACTCTCACGCCCAATCCCAATTCCACTCCCTATCACGCCCACTCACCCTTTCACGGCCAATCCCAACCCCCTATCACGCCCAATCCCAGCCCAATCCCAGCCCTATCCCCGCCCACTTCCCACCCGATCCCGCCCAAGTTTATGATAATGGCGGTAGAACGCACAGCAGCCAAGCAAATTTTTTACGATTTTTTTTGTATATGTTTTTTTTCCTTTATTTTAATCCTCTGAATGCCTATGTTGTTGTTGTTGTTGATTTGTGTTGTTGCTGTTGTTGTTGTGTTGTTGTTGTTGACTATGTTACGGTTATTACTGAAGGCTTTATTTCTTTGATTGTATATTGAATATAAAAATTTGTGGGGTTTTTCTTCTTTTTATGAGAGAGGATGAGAGGATATGATGTCAGATATATGTGTCAATGCGGTATAGTGTGTGTGTGTGTGTGTGTGTGTGTGTGTGTGTGTGTGTGTGTGTTTGTGTGGTGTGTGTGTGTGTGTGTATGTGTGTGTGTGTGTGTGTGTGTGTGTGTGTGCGTGCGCTATTCATACCTTATTTTATGTCGCAGTGATATCTCTCTCTTATCTTTTTTTTCTTTTCTGTTCTCTCTCTTCTCTCTCTCTCTTCTCTCTCTCTCTCTCTCTCTCTACTCTCTCTCTCTCTCTCTCCCCTTCTCTCTCTCTCTCTCCTCTCCTCTCTTCTCTCCTCCTCCTCTTTTTCTCTCCTTCTCTCTCTTTCTCAGAAGCCCTCAATTGGAGTGCTCTTGAACAGTACTTGAGAGATAGATAGATAGAGAGAGAGAGAGAGAGAGAGAGAGAGAGAGAGAGAGAGAGAGAGAGAGAGAGAGAGAGAGAGAGAGAGAGAGAGAGAGAGAGAGAGAGAGAGAGAGAGAGAGAGAGAGAGAGAGAGAGAGAGAGAGAGAGAGAGAGAGAGAGAGAGAGAGGAGAGAGAGAGAAAAAAAAAATGTGGTTTAGGTTTACTCTAAGTTTTGTTAGATTTACTTAATGAAAAGACAGCTTTTATAAGATTTTGTTTAGGTATAGTTAGGGTTTATTAGACTTGGTTTAGTTAAAGTTAGGTTTCATTATAACTGGTTTAGGTAAAGTTTAGTTTTATTATATTTGGTTTAGGTAAAGCTAGGTTTTATTAATATATGGTTTAGGTAGAGTTAGGTGTTATTATATTTGGTTTAGGTAAAGTTAAGTTTTAATATATTTGGTTTAGGTAGTATTAGGTTAGTTAAAGTATTATTAGGGTAGATGAACTTGAGTTATTCTGTTACCTTACTAAAAGTACTATGTTTCCCTGTTGATTACTCTCATACATTCGACTTGGCAATGTAAATTTACTCTTCTATCAGATGGTTTTAAAGTAATCGTCCCGACCCATTTTTTCTTTGCATAATTATGTTAAATTTTCATTCAAAATACTTAATCCACAAAAAATATTCATTTCCACGCCGTATTTCCGTAAAAACACGACTTTTGTAGCAAGCGCAGGAAAAAACCCAGCCCCCATACCAGCCGCGGTGCGAAACTTATCAATGACGTCCTGGGAGGCCGTCAAACTGCATCACACAGCTTGCCTCTCCCCGAAGCACAAACAAGGCACAAATCATCTCCACACATTTTTCGTGGCCGTATTGGTCGGAAACGGGTACTAATCTCTCTAGAAATGCACAGCTTTCTTGCTGCACCCATAAAGGATGCAAGTATGTGCCATATCGCAAAACAAATATATCAGAAACACCCAAAACTATTCAAGTACTATATTATTTATATGTTTACGTGTTTCTGTATTACCGCGGGGGGTTAAGCTGCCTTTTGTGACGTCACCGAGCCATGGTGCGTCGTCTGCTAGTCGCCAAGAGCGTTTTGGAAGTTAGGGAAATTTGCAGATTTTGATTGCGGATTATTTAAAAACGGCTGACTGGATGCAAAAAGTGACAACATATTGTGGATATATTCGATAATGGCTATATTTTGACTGCATAAAATCAGGAATGATAAATGGTCTGGACGATTAATTTAAAGTGTTTTAGGGACAGTGTTGTGAAGGGCTAGATGAGTCTCTGCAAAACTCTTCTGTTTGTATAACCTATTTTTTTTAGTTATTTTTTGCACACAATTGTTATCACTGCGCAAAAGCCATTCATGAGTGAATATATCGCAAGTTTGATGTGATGTGTCATGTATTCAGTTTTTACTTCATTTATTTGTTTATTGTTTATATATATATAATATATATATATATATATATATATATATATATATATATATATATATATATTTTTTTTTTTTTTTTTTTTTTATGCCAGGCTTTTGCATTCACTTGCGTTTCCCATCATTCACTTTATATATTCTTTTATACACACACACACACACACACACACACACACACACACACACACACACACACACACACACACACACACACACACACACACACACACACACAACCTAGATGGAAAGTTATCTGAGAGGAAGAGAAATGATAACAGTAGTAAAGGATGAAAAATCTGAACGGAGAAAGCTATTTAATGGGATACAACAATGATCAGTGTTGGCACCAATAATGTTCACGATTTATGTCAATGACATAACTGATGAAATAAAAAGTTATATTAGTCTATGTGCGGATGATGCACAACTATTAAGAGAAATAAAAAGCTATACAGACTAAAACACAACAAAATGACCTGAACAAGATCTACGAATGGAGCAGAAGATTGGAAATGGAATTTAATGTGAATAAGTGTTATGTGATGGAAATTGGAAAAGCGAAAAGAGATATAAATCAATCAATCAATCATTGGGGGCATACGCCGGGGGGCGCGTCGCCTCGCCCACCCTACGACGCTACTCCCTGGGGTCACCTCGCACGAGTCACCATGCATGCTCCCTTCCCATACCAAGCAACTTTCAACAGGAAGCATCAACTTGCCCCAGCCATGAGCCTTGTGGTCGTCCCCTTGGCCTCTTCCACGCCGGATTGTCTCTTACAGATACAACCCGATGGGAAGGATCGGTTTCAAGGTAGAGTGTCACATGTCCATATAGCCGAAGTTGGCGCTGAGTCCGCTGACGGACTATGCAGGTAATAGGCCTCGATTCAGACTCACGGTACAATCGCTGGTTTGACATGTAATCATCCCAGCGATACCCCATGACTCTTCGAAGACACTTATTATCAAAGGCATCGATTCGCCTCTTCAAGTCGCTACTTAGTGTCCATGTCTCACAACCATAGAGTAAGACAGGGATCACAAGCGACTTCAAGATCCGGATCTTTAGCCTCCTGCACAGGTACCGACAACGCCAAAAACTCCCGCTGAGCGAATCAATAACACCGGGGGCTATGCCAATCTGCCGTAAGACTTCTTGACGTGACCCACCGACATTATGGACAGCGCTATCAAGGTATGTAAAACTTTCCAAGATCTCAATGTCCTCACCGCACGCATGAGCAGACTGTACTGTTTCATCTAGTAAGCCTTCAAACACCTGGACCTTTTGGCAGATGCCTGAAAAACATAAAGAAGTACAACTTCTCTCATAGAAATGCAGAAATTTGGAATGGACTAAACGAGGAGGTGATATCGGCACAATGTGTACCAATTGAAAAAAAGATTGGATAAATGTAGATACGGATATTGATATTGATATTGATATATTTATTTGGCCATGTAGTTTTGTACATATGAACATATTACATATAGTGATAAAGCCAGGTCCAATAAGCCGAAGCTTTTATAGGACGGAGACGGGACCACACGAGTGGTCCCGGTAAATATATATATATTTTACGGAGACGGGACCACACGAGTGTAGCTCAAGCTCTGTAAAACACAACTAAGTAAACACAACTAGGTAAATACACACACACACACACACGCACACATACACACGCATACATACACACAGCACACACACACACACACGCACACATACACACACATACATACACACACACACACACACACACACACACACACACACACACACACACACACACACACACACACACACACACACACACACACACACACACACACACACACGCACATATCATCCTTATCACTCAGAGAAAAGTTGCTTTGTATCAAAAGAATCTCTCTCTCTCTCTCTCTCTCTCTCTCTCTCTCTCTCTCTCTCTCTCTCTCATCTCTCTTCTCTCTCTCCTCTCTCTCTCTCTCTCCTCTCTCTCTCTCTCTCTCTCTCTCTCTCTCTCTTTAGGTATTGATAAGTACAATGGGGAGTTTTCTAATAAGCTCACGCTCAAGCCTGTCTCTCAGGCTGTCACATCCTCTGCTCTGTGAGGCTGAATGATCTATCATTTACCGTAAATTCTCTGTACTTCTTTGGGACATATCAGAATTACCCTTCAATACAACAACTGAAACAGTTCTTAATAAAAATGTAGTTTATCATTTTATTTGTCTACACTTGATGAAAATATTGCAAAACAATTGAATACTTGAAAACTCAATCTTTAAAAATCGTCTTTTCATAAAAAAACACGAGTTCAAGCAGAATGAGGCTTCAGGAAATATCTACTTGTATGTAAGCATTCACTGAGTACCTATTTTGGGTGTATTAGTCTCTCCTACGACGAACATTTAACCAAGAAGTAATTTAAGTGCTTGGCACCTCAACGAACAGTCCTCTATCGAAGACAATACATGGTCTTGTTTACTATTTCCCCCGCCGCGAACTCTAAGCCCCTCCACCTCAATCTTTCCCTCTGAATCAATCAATCAACCCTTCCCTCTGAATACCCTATGTCCTCTGGTTTATCCTATTGTAACGAAGGAGGGTGGGGGCAACCCACCCCTCTCAAACTTCGTCACACTAACGGCTCGGGGCTATGGAGGAGACGGAAAGGACTGCAAGGAGACATTTACTGTTGTGCACGGCTTTATTACCCCAACTACTACTACCCACAGTACATAGTGACTGCACGTCTGTCACGTAACTACACGCGCCACTCCGCTCCGCCCCAACACAACACAAGTCACAGTCAAAGCACGAAATAAGGAGACGAAAGTCTTCTTTATATAGGAAACGGTATGTGGGAGCGGATGCCACGAATATTCCAGTAGAGGATAGAGTGTGATGAGATAAGCGGGTGATGATAGTTAGGATGACATGTAGCCTGTGGTATTGAGAAGTTAGGAGTATCAGTGATATGAGCTGTGAGGTAAGGAGCGGCGGCGCTGAGCTGTCTATCCCCGTGTCGTGTCAACAGGAAAGTGGGTGATAGCAGATCCTGCCGGCGGGATGGTTTCTGTGGAGATGCTGAACGCCACACTCTGTCTTGGTTAAATGTTCGTCGTAAGAGAGACATATACACCCAAAATAGGTACTCAGTGAATGCTTACATACAAGTAGATATTTCCTGAAGCCTCATTCTGCTTGAACTTGTGTTTTTTTATGAAAAGACGATTTTTAAAGATTGAGTTTTCAAGTATTCAATTGTTTTGCCAATATTTTCACCAAGTGCAGACAAATAAAATGATAAACTACATTTTTTATTAAGAACTGTTTCAGTTGTTGTATTGAAGGGTAATTCTGATATATCCCAAAGAAGTACAGAGAATTTACGGTAAATGATAGATCATTCAGCCTCACAGAGCAGAGGATGTGAGATGCGCGAGAGACATCTGGCGGTTTAGCTTCGAAAACTCCCCATAGTGCTGCATCGCTTCGCTTTCCATACTTTATACCACTCACAGTTCTCTCTCACCCCTCTCACATCTATCCTCACACTCTCACGCCCAATCCCAATCCATCCTATCACGCACTTCCTCACCCTCTCACGCAATCCAATTGGGGCCCCCCCCCCCCAAAAAAGGATTCCCCCCCTTTTATTTTTGAGAGAGGATAGAGGGAAAGATGTCAAATAGGTAATGCGGTATAGTGTTTTTGTGTGTGTTTTGTGGGGTGTGTGTGTGTGTGTTTTGTGTGTGTTTTGTGGTGGGGGCTATTCATATTATTTTATGTCGCAGTGATAATTTTTTCTTTTCTTTTTTTTTTTTTCTTTTTTTTTTTTTCTCCTCTCTCTCTCTTTCTCTCTCTCTCCCCCATCCCTTTCTCTCCTCCCTTTTCTCCTCTCTCCTCGTTTTTTTCTTTCTCTTTTTCCTCTCTCTCCTCTCTCTCTCTTTTCTCTCTCTCTCTCTCCTTTTCTCTCTCTCTCTCTCTAAAACCCCCAATTTGGGGTGCTCTTGAACAGTAATTAAAAAAGAGAGAGAGAGAGAAGAGAGAGGAGAGAGAGAGAAAAAAGAGGAGAGGGAGAGAGAGAGAGAAAAAAGAGAGTGAAAAAAAAAAAAAATTTTTTTTAATTAAAAGGGGGATGGGGAGAGAGGGGAGAGAGAGAGAAGAGGGGAAGAGAGAAGAACGAGAGAAGAGAAGAGAGAGGAGAGAGGAGAGGAGAAGTAAAACACCCTAAATTCAAAACCCCTTTTTCTTTCCCCCCCACTCACTTTTGGGTCCACCCCAAAACCCGGGGAACCCCAATAAAACTTTCCCCCCTTTTGGGGGGGGGGGGGAAAAAAAAGGGGGGGGGAAAAAAGAGGGGGGGGGGAAAAAAAAAAAAAACCCCAACCTTACCTTAAAAAAATAAACCTTTCTGTTTTTCCCCAAAAATCCCCTTACCAACTTTTTCCCCTTTTCCTACTTTCCCCTTCCTCCCCTCCCCCTTTTCACCTTAAATTTTTATAGTTTTCCCTTTATTTTAGTTTTTTTCCCCGTTTTCCTTATTTTATTTTCCCTCCTTTCCCTTTTATTTGCTTAAACCCCCTTTTCCTCTTCCTTGTGTGTGGGGTGTGTGTTTTGTGTGTGTGTGTGGTGTTAGGTGTAAAATTTTGTTTAGGGTTTTTTAAATAGTGTAAAGGGGCGGGGTTTGGACCCTCTCTCTCTCTCTCTCTCTCTTCTCTCTCTCTTTCCCTCCCTTTTCTCTCTTTTTCTCTTATCTCTCTCTTTCTCTCTCTCTCCCCTCTCTCTCTCTCTCTCTCTCTCTCTCTCTCTCTCTCTCTCTCTCTCTCTCTCTCTCATGTAAAATGGCGCGTAATGCTTGTTGAATCGAGTTTTTATTGTAAGAGGATTCGAACCCTTGTATCGGTGGTATCGGGACGGCCTAGTGTCCTATCTGCCTCAATTCCTGACACTCACACACACACACACACACACCTCACCTCACCTTACCTCTCTCTCTCTCTCTCTCTCTCTCTCCTCTCTCTCTCTCTCTCTCTCTCTCTCTCCTCTCTCTCTCTCTCTCTCTCTCTCTGTAACCGGTAAGAAGGAAGGTGAAAGAAAATAAAAAGGTGAATCCTTGCTAAGACTCTTTTTGAGGTGAATGTTGAGGGGGTGACGGAGGGGGGGGGAGGTGGTGTTGATTCAGAAGAGATGTTTCTTTTCTCTCTGGATTTTCTTTGGTGGTTAGTTTTCTTTCCTCTTATATCTTCTGTATCTCTTTATATATTTATTTCTCTCTTTCTATCTCGCCTTCTATATACCTCTCTATCTCACTACTGCTATTGCTTTTCTTTTCTCTTATTACTTCTTTATCTCTTTTTATCCCTTTTCTCTTTCTATCTCCCACTATATCTCTCTATCTCTCACAACTTATCCCTTTTTCCTCTTTTTTTTACAACTATATTTATATTTTATTAATGTAGGAATCCTTTTCGAATTTTTTCTTTGATAATATCCTTTTTATCCTCATCGTTCGTTTCCTTTTATCCTGAATCCATTTCCTCGCGTGAATAGAATAGAATTTTCATCTTCCTTATGGATCCCAATACCTCTATTGTGTATACTCGTACGTAACAAAGGGGAGTCCGATCCAATTTATGTCGGATCAGAGCGTATTTCACCTCTTTTCCTTATTGTTGCAAAAGAAGGATCGAAGAGCAAGAAGTATGACATTCGATTCCTTTTATTATGTTTTAACACACTAACAACAACAACAGCATGAGTAAGTAGATAGTTTATATATTTTTTTATATGTTCAGGAACTGGTCAATTAATTTTAGTCAAGTTTATATACGTACATCTACAAAAACTTACATTAGCCTTACATAAAATCTTAGATAGACTTACATTCCACATTTATAATCGTATATCTATACAGGACTGATCAGGGGCAAAAAATTAAAATACAATATATAAAATAATAGAAAACGATGTAATATATAGCCCGCTAGTTGCCAGACCCTATATTGCAGACAGAAAGAAATGTTTATAGTTTTGGGGGCAATTAGTTCGGGAGTGTCTTGACACTCCTCTTTTGAAGTCATTTAAGTCATAGGAAGGTGGAAAAATAGAAACAGGAAGAGAGTACCAGAGTGGATAGAGGGATGGATGAGTTCTACGAGGTGGCGCCTGCCCGTCGAAACACAACTGGGGAAAACTCCGGAGGGTTCTTTGTGTGGGCTCCTGGAACGTTCTGAGCCTCTCAGACGATCATCGACTACTTATCCTATCGGGCGAGCTCAGTAGGCTAAGGGCGAATATTGTGGGACTCTCTGAGACGAGGAGACCTGCCAGTGGTGAGACTAGCAGTGGGGATTACACCTACTACTGATCCGGCATAAACAATGGTCACCGTGTCCTATATAGGTAGCTATAGCAAATTCTCTAGCAAACTGCAGCAGTCTGTTGTTGACTTTTACTCCGGATGATGAGCGTATAATGCGGGTGTGGATGAATCTCACTCTGAGTTTCATGTCTCTTGTTGCAGTGTAAGATCCTACCGAGGTGTGTGAATCTGAAGAGAAGGAGATGTTCTACGCCAAACTCGACTCTGTATTAGACCAGTGTCCTCCTCGGGACACACTCATTGTCTTGGGCGACTTCAATGCTACTACTGGCACTGTGAGAGATGGCTATGAGTTATGTGTTGGTCCCCATGGCTCCGGTACCAGAAACATTAACAGTTCTCTCCTTCTGAACTTTGCAACGTCCAGAAGGTTGATAATTGCAGGTTCTTGGTATCAGAGACCAGAGCTGCACCGTTGGAAATGGTACATATAGTAATGCCGGAGAGGTAGCTAAGAAGATCGACCACATCCAAGTTAGTACTCGTTGCAGGATCCTCCACAATTGCAGGGTCTACCGGAGTGCTGAGTTCTTTGCAGCTGATCACATACTTGTTGTTGCTACACTTAAGCTTCATGTCATGTCCAGAAAGATCTCAAGAGGTAACCATACTGTGTTACATCTTGATAAGCTGAAGGACTTGACATGTGCCCATGAGTACGCGGTGGCAGTCTCAAACCGGTTATATGTGCTTAGTGCCCTCGAAGACCCTGTAGAACTGTGGGATACCTTCAAACGTGAAACTCTCCAGGCTTCCAAGGAGTGTATTGTGGAGCGCCCGAGGTCAAGACGTGGTTTTGACTCGACGGAGACGCTGGAGAATATCGAGGAGAGTCGCGCTGCCAGGCTTGCTGGGAACTGGGACCAGCACAGGGCTTTGTCACGCAGAACTCAAACCCTCCTGGGGAGAGACAAAGAGAGGTATGTCAGCTGTCTCGCTGAGGATGTCGAGGGTCATTTGAACGCTAATGACCAAGTCTCCATCTCGGGCGAGTGCTACCCGAGCAGCAGATCTGCGCATCGTGTTGGACATGGATGGGCAGATGGCTCGTTGGGCTGAGTACTTTGTGTAGTTGTTCACGGTGGACCCTCCAATTTAGCAGCTCCACACAACTGGATTACGGGGAGTGGATGCCGATCCTCCTATTGACGAAACCGCACCCTCACTTGACGAAGTCAGAGAGATATAGCAAAGTTGAGGGGTGGAAAGGTATCTAGTGTTTGTAATGTCAGTGCAGAGTTCCTCAAAGCTGGGTGTGAAGCCATGATCCGAGGGTTGCATGCTGTCCTGACTTCCGTGTGGCAATCAGATACCATTCCTATTGACTGGAAAAGCGGGCTGGTCGTCCCTATCTGGAAAGGGAAAAGGGACAGTCAGGATTGCAACAATTACCGTGGTATTACACTGCTCAGCGTGCTAGGCAAGGTGCTTGCACATCTATTGCTGACGCAGATCCGCAGCCATCTGCTGAAGTATCAGAGACCTCAGCAGTCTGGGTTCACGCCTGGTAAGTCAACAAGGGTCCGTATTCTAGCGCTTCGTGTCCTTGTGGAACGCCGACGTGAGTTTCGACAGGGGATGCTTACAGTCTATGTTGATCTCAAGAAGGCGTTTGACTCAGTGCATCGTGAATCTCTCTTTTCTCTTCTGCGACTTCGCGGGATTCCTGCAAGGACTATAGGTTTGATGACTGGTCTGTACTCTAGGACTGAGATTGCTGTGAAGTATGAGAGAGGTGTATCCAGCTTCTTTCCTGTGAATACAGGAGTGAGGCAAGGGTGCGTACCTGCCCAATAACTGTTCAACACTTGTATGGACTGGGTATTGGGCAAAAGTTGTAGATCAAAGTGATTGAGGAGGAGTTCAGCAACACCAAAATCACTGACTTTTTTTTGCCGATGATGCAATAATTTTTGCTGAGTCGCTGGAGGTCCTGGCGATGGCTCTCGAGGCGCTGCACGAGGAGGCACTGCCTTTGGGACTTGAGGTCTCCTGGCTCAAGACCAAGGTCTATGTGTTTGGAGGCTTAGTAGATGAAACAGTACAGTCTGTTCATGTGTGCGGCGAGGACATTGAAATCTTGGAAAATTTTACATACCTTGGTAGCGCAGTCCATAATGCTGGCGGGTCGCATCAAGAAGTCTTACGGCGGATTGGCATAGCCCACAGTGTTATGGACTCACTCAGCACTAGTATTTGGCGTTGTCGGTACCTGTGCAGGTGGACAAAGATCTATATCTTCAAGTCGCTTGTGATCCCGGTCTTACTCTATGGTTGTGAAACATGGACACTAAATAGCGACTTTTAGATGCGAATCGATGCCTTTGGTAATAAATGTCTTTGCAGAATCATGTGATATCGCTGGGATGATTACTTGTCATATCAGCGATTACATTGTGAGACTGAATATCCCTATTAGGCCTATTATTTGCATATTCCGTCAGCGCCAACTTCGGCTATATGGGCATGTGGCAGGCTACCCTGAAATCGATCTTTCCCATCAGGTTGTATATGTAAGAGACAATCCGGCGTGGAGGAGGCCAAGGGGCCGACCACAAGACTCGTGGCTGGGCAAGTTGATGCTTCCAGTCGAGAGTTGCTTGATATCGGAAAGGACCTGCATGGGCACTCGCGCGTGGTGACCCCTGGGAGTGGCGTCGTAGGGTGGGCGAGGCGACGCGCGCCCCGGCGCCCAATGATTAATTGATTTAAAGATATCTCAGTTAATAGTTTTTTTTAAATCTGGCCACACAGTTATTTAAAGTTATGGCCACACTTTTACTTTTAAAATCTGGCCACACATTTACTCTAAAAATATGGCCACACATTTACTCTAAAAATATGGCCACACATTTAATAAAATACATGCAGACACATTTACTAAAAAATATGGCCATACATTTACTAAAAAATGCGGCCACACATTTACTAAACAATATGGCCACACTTTTAGTAAAAAAATATGGCCACATATTTACTACAAAAAATATGGCTACACATTAACTTAAAAAATTTGGCAACACATTTACCTGGAATCAAAACTACTTATTATTCCCTCATTATAAAGACAATCAGACTAAGTTAGGTTTTCAAACAGTATACTTTCGCCGAGCTAATCACCAAAGCTCTTGTAAGTTTATTTTTCATTATTGCAGCATTAACGAGGCAAATGGAGCACTCCTTCTTAATTGAGTTAGTATATTTATCTTAAGTTAACCCCTTGTTATTTTTAAGCCCAGGGAGACACGCATCGTAAAGCCTGAGGTGATCTGACGAAGGAACACCTGAGTGAGTGCGCTTGTCTGGTGTGGCGGGGCGGCGCATCACTCACAGGCAGAGGTGGGACATGGGGGAAGGAGGTGTATTTAAGTGTTGTGAGTAAAATTAAGGATAAAGAGAATATCAAACCTTCACGCACGTCACGAAAGGAAAAAAGACTTAGGCGTGTAAAGAGACAAGATTTAAAACTAGAACCAAGACACTTTGTACTTCATTATATCATATTCTATATAAAAAATACTATATATCAGACTCTGCATCCTATAAAAAGGCGCTATTGGAGACTACGCCATATTTATAAAAGGCGCTATTACAGACTCCATACCCAATAAAAAAAGGCGATATTTCAGACTCTACACCCTATAAAAAAAACGTTATTGAGACTGTGCCATATCAAAAACAGGCGCTATTATAGACTCTACTCCATATATAGAAAAGGATTATAATCTATAGCGTCAGTATAGAAACCTTAAGCCCCATCAAGCGGCCGAGGTGAAGCCCTTATGCTGGTGTCCTTGGAGGAGGAGGAGTTAAGGCTATTTAAGGGCGTGTGGTGATCCATCATCCATGGTCACCAGCCCTTATGGTGGTGACCTATAGGAGGAATGAAGGGTATGTACGTAAGGGCGTTTGGTGAAGCCCTTATGGTGGTGCCTTAGAAGGAATTAAGGGTTAATAAGGCGTGTGGTGAAGCCCTTATGGTGGTGCCTTAGAATGAATTAAGGGGTTAATAAGGGCGTGTGGTGAAACTTTTATGGTTTCCTGCCCTATAGGAGGAGGCGGCAGAAGAGGAATCAAGGTTGTGTAAGGGCGTGTGGGGATAAAGGGCGGTCAGGTAATAGCGATGCGAGGCAGGGCAGGATGAGGCAAGGGACAACACTCACCTCCATAAAACACCTTAATTGGAGAGCCGTTCGTCATATTTCCACCAATATAATATATTCTCCTTATTTTCTGCCGTCACGGAAAATATTGTGTTTTAATTCTTGCGCGTGCGTTTGTGTGACAGATTTTTTTTATTTCCTTATACTTAGAAAGCTTATAACGCAGGTAGGCAGGTAAGTCGGTCAATTGTGTGGCATTATTCCCTCTAATCAACCTAAATCAACTACATTCTACAGTGGAACAATTTTTGGATAGTCTTAAAACTTCTTCCATACATAACCTCGTCGAGCCTCTTCGGATTTCTCGTATATATCAAAATTAAAGAGATACATATACAGGGAGGTCTCGTTATACGAGCATTCGATATACGATAATTAGATTTAGGCGGCAGGGAAATGGTAGGTAGATTAGGGGAGGCGGTAGCGGAGTGGTTAGCGTCTCCGACTGGCGTTCTCGGTGACCCGAGTTCGATCCCCGAAGAAACCCAAAACCTTTCTGCACCGTCGAGTGGCCAAAGAACACCCACATGCCCTGCCCATCAACTCTACCTCCGATTGAGAGTGCATCGGAGGACACAGGGGGGCGGCATGAGCCTCTAATCACAGGCGTCACTATAAGAATCCTGCCTGCGCCACTACGGGCGAGGACCAGCCATCATCAGAGCCCTCAAGTGAACCTCCAGAGCTTACCATCCGAGCCCTGGGTCACCACTGCTTACAGGCGCTATAGGCACAAATGTAAAAAAAAAAAAATTTAAATAAAAAAATTGATAACGTCGTCCTTTAATTTTTCTTTCTATCTTTTTTACGCCCTCAATAATCATGATCTCTGTTAAAATCCTTCTTATTCTATAAATAGAACTCATTTTTTTCAATATTAATATGGTTTCTTCTGTGATTTAATAATATTACGTATAGATTCCCGATACCATTTGAGGGGCAGGCACGAAGCGAGGTTCTCTCTCTCTCTTCTCTCTCTCTCTTCTTCTCCATTCTCTCTCTCTCTCTCGTCTCTTCTCTCTCTCTTCTCTCTCTCTCTCTCTCTCTCTCCTCTCCTCTCTCTTCTCTCTCTCTCTCTCTCTCTCTCTCATCTCCTCTCTTCTCTCTCTCTCTCTCTCTCGTCTCTCTCTCTCTTTCTCTCTCTCTCTCTCCTCTCTCTCTCTCTCTCTCTCTCTCTCTCTCTTCTCTCTCTATGTGTGTGTGTGTGTATGTGTGTATGTAAAATGAAATATACAAGGGAGATGAATGAGGATTGGAGAGAGAGAGAGAGAGAGAGAGAGAGAGAGAGAGAGAGAGAGAGAGAGAGGAGAGAGAGAGAGAGAGAGAGAGAGAGAGAGAAGAGAGAGAGAAGAGAGAGAAGAGAGTAAAGAGAGAGAAGTAAGAAGAGAGCAGTGAGAGATAAAGAGTGTGACTTAACAAGGAGCAGTGATATAACGCAGAACGATTATCGGGCGAAGTGCAAGGTGCTGGCAGGCAAGAAAGTAGAGTAAAAGGGAAGCTGAGGCAAGACTTGTGCTTATAATTTTCTGCTACAAGTCTCACATTGTTTACAGCATCACAACGACTCAGGGGACTTGTTTGTGTCTAGGAGTTTGGCCTTTGTGGTGTGGTAGTGTAAAGGCGAATTTGGCTTGGCTTGTGATAGGAAGGGATGCTTAAGAAGGAGGGATTTGAAGAAAAGCCTTTATGTTTAGGGGGTTTAAAGGTGCTTTTTTGTGGGTTTTGAGGGATTTTATAATACGTTTTTTTAACAAAAGAGTAATTATTTTATTATGTTTGCTTATTTATGTTTATTTATATCTTATTATATTTAAATAACAGAGTCTTGTTCTATATGCATTCAATTACAGCCGTGCGCGCCCGTGTATATATGTGTGTGTGTGTGTCTCGCTCTGGTGGTGAACGGACGTGTTTCCTTGAGCTCCGTACCTTGTGACTTGATAAACCAGCCATGGCAAAAACAATTACCGAGTTAAGAAGAATGCAGCGAAGCCAGCTAACCCGGCTTACAAAGGAAGATCTAATAGAAAGCATCCTTACAGCACCAGACCCCAACGAAGTAGCACTGAAGGAATTGACAGGGAAGTTTCAAGACCTGTTCAAGGAAGTGGTCGAGCTAAAACTAGCTGTTACCTCACCCGATAGCAACATTAACAAGAAGATTGACGGGCTACAAGACCAGGTAAAGAAACAAGCAGAGGTTATTGTGAAGCAACAACGTTACCTGGAAACCTTGGACCGAAGAGATCAAGAGAAGAATATTGTTGTGACTGGGGTACCGGATGAAAACGAGGCGTTGGAGGGTGCAACAGCGGAGGTAAATTACAGAAGATCTGGGCGAGTGTAGAAGCTGGCGACGAAATAAAAGGACACAGAAGGTTGGGCATGAAGGTTGACAATAAACGGCGTCCCATCTTGGTGACTGTTGACAGTAAGGAAGCAAGAGACAGAATCTTGGAGAAGACAAACAAACTGAAGCAGGCTGGTGGTGAGTTCAGGAGGATTTACATCAAGAAGGACGTACACCCCAGCATCAGGGCCGAGTGGTGGAAACTGCGCGAGGTAGAGAAGAAGGAAAAGGAGCGTCCTGAAAATTCTGGATGCGTGATTCGACTGGATACGCGAGAAAAAAAGCTGTACAGGGACAACGTGGTGATCGATGAGTGGAAGCAGCAGTTTTTCTAAGTCGACCACAGTGTGTAAAAACTCTTAAGATTATGTCCTGGAACATAAATGGTGCAAGAACTAGGTTAGAACAAATGGAGGTGCAAAGTGTACTACTAAATTACGACATAAATTAGTTTAAACGAAGTTAAGACATCACTACCAGTCTCTTTTCCTGGTTATGTTTCGTTTAAAAGTGAAGTGAGAGGCTCAACTGAACGCGGGGGAACTGTGTTACTTGTGAAGGATTATTTATCTAAGTATGTAACAGATTTAGACATAAGTAAAGAAGATCAAATCTGGGTTCAGTTCCGTTGTGTACTAAAGTGCTTGTTTGGGTTTTGCTACATACCCCCACGTGACTCAGAGTATTATTCCCATGATTCATTTGCTTCGATATAAGAGAAGCTTAAGACAAGTGAGTGTAATGAATTTTGTGTAATTGGTGATCTGAATGCAAGGTTTGGTACTTCCATCCGAGAGTTTGTCAGACATACTGAGGTTCTGAATCAGGAAAAAGTTTGCTACCCAGTTTTACATTGGTAATCTCTCGTCACCCATACAGGGCACTCTGCTACCGGCTTCCGCTGGGTGCAGACGTGCTTCGGCCTGCTCCTGGTTCTCTCAGCTTGGTTCCTGACACGCTGGCTCGACTCCGGTTTCCTGTGAGTGCGCACCATGGAGCCCTCGGGCCCTGTCTCTCTTGTGGACCTTCTTGATGCTGACCTGGCGCTGAACGACGATGATGGTGTTATGTCTCTGGAGGACTGGCCGTCGTCACCTCACCATGGCCGCCATTCTGCGCTGGTCCCCGGTGCCGAAGCGGCCCCGCCTTCCCCCGTGCCGCCCCTCGCTACGCTTCACCACGCCCAACAGGCCCCTTCCTCCCGTGCGGCCCCGTTGCTGCGCGCCCCTCCGCCCCCAGCGTTCGCGCCCAGGGATGCCTATATTAAGCTTCTGTTTCGGAACAACCCATCTGTGGCCATCAAGCTTCGGTGGTTGTCTGAGGTCAACGGGGCCTTTCATCTCGACCGTGACCAGGCTGAGGTCAAGATGGCTGCCATTACATCTCGTTTCGTCTACATCTCCCGCCAACGCCCGGACATTGTCACCAGCGTAACAAAAGGAGAGTTCTTATCCCTTCCTCTCGAGATCCAAGACTCGCCGGACAAGCCCCGTAAGTTCCCTACATACCTCCTTACCCGTTACCCTGTCTGCAGTGATCCAGCCCTGGCCAAGGAGCTGCCGGGCGTCTACTCGGCTCGCCGCTTCTACCAGAAGGGCTCGGCTATTAACCGTTTGGTCGTTACTTGGAGCCTTCCTCAGCCACCTCCCCCGAGTGTCGCCTTTAGCTTCCTTCCCAGCCTGCCATCCTGTGAGTTTCGCAGGATGAAGGATGAACAGCCGTTATGCTTTCGATGCTGGGGCTTCGGTCACATCTCTCGGTATTGTTTCGCGGCGGAGCGGTGTGCTTGGTGCTCAGGCCCCCACGACTCCCGCTCGTGCCCTCACCGCGCCCCTCCACCAGCTGCCCCTGCTTCTGATTCAGCCTCGACGCCTCCTCAGGTCTCCCCACCGGACACCTCTCTCTGGGAGTGTCCCCGTTGTCACCAAGCCGGGGTTAACGTCTGGCACGGCTGTGCAAGACGCCAGACTGTCGCCGCTCCTGCTGCCACGATAATTCCTCAACTCGCACCTCCACCACCACCTCTCCGCAGTGTCCCTCACCCTGCCTTACCACTTCGGTCTCTCCGCAGGTGACTGCACTCAGCAATACTGATGCCGCTCTCCAGTCCCGGATTGCTTCGCTTGAAGTGGCTATTGATGGAGTCGAGGCTCGCCTGGATCGTTTGGCTGAACAGCGCGCCACTTTGAATGCTTCCCTGAAGACCGTGGCTGAGTCTCAGAGGGTCATTATTGCTTCCGTCGCCACCTTCGCGAAGATGGATCTCTTTGCCGCTCGTTTCGAGACCCTGCCTGCTACCGTTGCCCCCAGGGCGCCTCCCTCGTGTGGTGCCCGCGCCACACCCTTTGCCCGCGCCTCACCCCCTGCCCGCGCCGCCGCCGCATCATCGCCTGGTCGTCGTACTCTTCGGGGCAGAGTTCGGTGACCAGGTGGTGCTTTCTTTGTGCGGCCCGATCGTTGCAGACTCCCTTTCCTGTCTACGTCTTTTTTGTCCCTGTGTGTGTGTGTGTGTGTGTGTGTTTGGCGTGCCCTGCGTGGCACGAGTGCTCTGTCTCAATTCATCCCATGACCATGCTTGTTACTAGGTTTGTCGCCTTCGGGCGTAATAAATTAATCAAAAAAAAAAAAAAAAAAAAGTTTTACCAGACGATGTACGAGTTCCAAGTGAAAATGCCTATATTTTATTAAATATATGTAAGGAAGCAGAAATGGTGATGTTGAACAATATTAAGGTTGGTGCCAAGCATTTCCTGAGTAGCAAGACCTATAAAAAGGGTAGCGAGTGGGTTTCTGAATTAGATATTTGTGTCTTGAGTGACTCAGTGCTGAGCAGGGTGACACCATTCTCGGTGCTTCAGAGACAGTGTTTACCGTCGGATCACGCGCCCATTGCTGTGACCATGACTTTGCCTGGCGTGGATATGGAGAGCCTGTGTACTCGTGCTAATCATTTGGGTGACCATGCTGTGATGTGCAATGAATCTGGCCGGAATAAGCATGTTTTAAGAAACCTGTGCATTGGAATGCGATAGATAAGGAAATGGTTTTGAGCAAATTACAGTCAGTAGACCTACCCGCCGAGATAAACCAAGTCAATCATGTGATCAAAAATGTTTCGGACAACTTGTATGACTGTGTGTATCGAAGCAGGCGGGAACCTCAGGCAGTGTATGGAGAGCCTACCTCAGACAGGTGGGAGAGATTGCTTGAAAATAAAGATGACTTGAAGCTATGGAGAGCTATAAATTGGAAAGGTGAATATATCAGTGACGTTAAACCTGATTGTCGGCCCTCAGATGAGGAATTTAAGTATTTCTATGAAAGCAATTTCTATTCACCTAACACAGAGCTCACTGGTTACGAATTCAACTCTAATGTTAACATACCTATTTTAGATGACCCGATTACATCAAGTGAAGTACAACAACAGGTAAGAAAGCTGAAATCAGACAAGGCATGTGGCCCTGACGGTGTCCCTCCTGGGATATTTAAGATGATGTCTGCTCAATGGATAACTGTTTTGGCAAGCATTTTTAATGTTATATTCATGCAAGGTACCTATCCAGTAGAATGGTCAAGAGCTAAACTAGTTACACTTTTTAAGAAGGGAGATAGGAAAGAGGCTAAGAACTACAGAGGAATAAGTGTGATGAATAGCATGGCTAAGGTATATGACATGGTTTTACACTCGCGGCTGAAGCAGTGGTTTAGACCTCACCGGGAGCAGGCGGGCAGTCAGGAGAAAAGAAGTTGTATAGAACATAGTTACATTAAGATTATTGTGCGACATGGCAAGGAGGAAGAAGCTGAAACTATTTGTAGCATTTATAGATTTCTCACAAGCATATGATAGAGTTCCCAGACATAAGTTGTTTAGAGTTTTACTACGCTTAGGTTGTGGATCAATTATGTTGGGTGCTTTGGTTGCCATTTATACCCAGACAGAGAGCTTGCTTGGAACAACCGTAATACTAATTACGATGGGAGTAAGACAGGGATCATCTACTTCAGGTTTGCTATTTATTTTGTTTGTAGAAGAGTTAATGAAGATTATTAAAGGTGGTTGTGAACTAGACGGGTTTCTACAATGGCTTCATATTCTTGTACTTATGGATGACACAGTCTTACTTTCAACAAAGAGATGTAACATGCTGAAAAAGATGTCTTTGCTTCAAAATTATTGTACAGAATATGGTATGAAAAACAACCAATCAAAGACCAAATTTTTTGTGATAAATGGCGGTGTTGGTGATTAGGAGGTGTTGGTGGTGAACGGGTTAGTGGTGGAGCACTGCCAGATGTATGTGTACCTTGG
>JACEEZ010000631.1:190000-195000 GCA_016584305.1 Chionoecetes opilio | reverse complement strand
AGCCTCTCAACGCGTTTACGTCTCCCAGCGATGTCAGGCAGCTGCATGGCATCACAGTGAAGTAGCACAAGGCATCTCTCTGGGAGTTCGATCTTCTCTGCAGTGGCCACTTCCTTTCGGTTCTTTCTTCGATGGCGGCGGATGAAGCTCGTAGAGAGCGTGATGTTGTCGATGTTCTGACCGGTTGCCTTGGCCACGGCTCCTACCACTGCCATCACAGCCGGATCTGAGACCTTAAAGCGGTCCAGTTTGGTGGTCACTTCCTTTGACAGGATCATGTCAGACTTCTTTCCAGCTCTTCTCTTAGGAGGACTTAGGCACTTGAACTCGGCATCACTTCCATCCGTTTTCTCGTGAGAGGACGAAGACGATGAAGCCACCTGGCTTGAAGGCACACTACTTGAGGCGATCTTTTTCTCCATCTCCGCAGCCTGCTTCCGCTTCTCCTCCGCTTCTTCCCGCTTCCGCTTTTTCTCTTGGAGCCTCGCTGACACAGTGTCCAGTCCGGTCATGGAGGAAGTCGATCGATCCTCGCTTTGGCTGATGAGGAAGGCCCTGTCCTCCTCGTTTGTGGTCTTCTCAAGGGCATCTCTGTGCGCCACATCGAACAAGTCATCACGATCCCCTTGAAAGATATCCTCCTTCATCCTTGCCGTTTCCGAAGCTCTTTTCTTGTGCTTCTGAAGACCCTCGTAGGCCTCCACTAACTTGAGCAGCTTCGCCTTGTTGTAACGCAGTGTGGAGGTAGGGAGACCTGCCTTCTCCCAAATTCCCAGGACTTCCTCCACGGTCTCCTTCGCAGCCTCCGCCTTTGTTTTCTTTTCCAGACCGTGGTGGAAGTAGAACTTTCGGAGCACTTGCCCCTTCGAGGGGAGACGGCTCCCGGTGATGTTCTCCTCCGGGTGACCGATCAACCACCACTGTTTGCGAGTAGAAGCCATCGCACCTGTGAAAGGAAAAATGGGAATATTTAAGTTCTCTGTTCTGTTAGTCATCGCGACTGAAAATGATAACTTTTAGTTCCCCGAACAACAAGTAATGTTATTACCGGGGTTCTTAATAGACGTTCAATACATTTGCTGCAACGCTTTTTACCTAGTGCAGATGTGGCAGTTTGTGCAGGTGCGGCAGTTAGTGCAGTGTAAGAAGCGGAGAGCGTCACGACGGCACAACCTCCCCGTTCAAAATAATGTGTCGCTCTGGGGGACCTTTAAATCTTATCTGATTGAGTTCAAATTTAATGTGCACCTATAAGACCCCAAGTGGAACAAGAAGAACATGTGGCCCGAAGTCTCCCACAACTTTTATATTATTGAACAGCCCTAATATATATATATATATATATATGTATATATATATATGTATATATATAATATATTATATATAATATATATATATATATACCTATATTGTATATATATATATATATTATATATATATATATATATATATATATATATATAATATAAATATAATTATATTTAAAGGAGTTGTGTTACATTATTTTTAACGTTACTTTATATTCGCTTTGACATCACAGCCGCTCTTGTTAGTTTACTTTTCTTGTAACATGCGCTGCAGAAAACCAATTATCGGTGGGGAAATATCGACTCTTTGTGCTCTGTTCGTAATTGTCAGAGTCAACCCTCGTTTGTGTGTGTGTGTGTGTGTGTGTGTTTGTATGTGTTTTAATTTACATATATGGCTCAGGTGTTGCAAAATTGAGGTCAGTATGCTGTAGGTATATTACATTGTTCTCATTTTATCCTCAGGTCACGGCAGAAATTTATTATAACATCATGAATAACTTAATATATAACATTGTATATCATATTATATAACTCTGCTAACATGTCATCATATTAATCCATCGCCAAGAGAGGATGACATTTTGGTAAACATGTGAAATTATTTAAAATTGTTATATGAACATCTCTTTCCAACTTGTATATAATAATGTCCGTTTTAATGTATATGTTTTTTACTGGCTAGATTATAAATTTCACGTCAGGTTATCTGAAAAAGTTAGTTTTAGTTATACAGGCAATCATTAGCGCGCCCAAGGTGGAGGTACCAAGGGGACCGTGGCCCCCTTCTAAATCTCCTTCCGTGTAAGATATCACAATACACTAACAGTCGGTTATATAATATTATTACAGGTTCTAACGATGTGACCACGTCACCTGCCCGTGTAGCTACAACTAACTTGATTTGGTGGCACATTATGCTTCACGTAATGCCTTGGACAAACATCTAAAACTACCAAAACTATTGTGTCAGTACCAGAAATAAGAAATAAGGCCTGAAACGGAAATCAGCCGATGGCGGAAAAAGTTATCATCTTGCGGCTAGCGAGAAATCTGGCCGGTTTACTGGCTGGTAAAAATACAATTCTGGTCCCCACCCGGAAAACATTCCTGGGTGCGCCCCTACAGGCAATTATTACCTATGTTGTCATAAAGTGTGTATATGAACCTATGTACACCTCTCCCTCCCTCAAGTGATGTGTAAGGGGTGTTAAGGGAGACAGGTGTGTACAGGTGTGTCTCTGATTGCAATCCTTTATGCTCCTTGCCTCCACCTGTTCTTTCTTATCTGTCTTTCATCATCTCTGTGCTTTATCCAACGGTTCTCTCCGCTCCTTTCCTCTTCCGCTCCACTTTCGACTCTTCTTTTTTTTTCTCAGACACCTCTCTCTCTCTCTCTCTCTCTCTCTCTCTCTCTCTCTCTCTCTCTCTCTCTCTCTCTCTCTCTCTCTCTCTCTCTCTCTCTCTCTCTCTCTCTCTCTCATCTTCTTCCTTGCCGTTTTCTTTTGTTACTAATTTCGCTATTATTACCCACATTATTCTTATTCTTTCTTCTCTTTTTGATGAATGAAACAATTCATATTCCTCCTCCTCCTCCTCCTCTCAAAGTAGTTTTTGCTGAAGTGTTCTATCGGTCTTGTGTTGTGTGTGTGTGTGTGTGTGTGTGTGTGTGTATGTGTGTGCAGAGCTAGGCAACATCTAAATACATTTGTATTTAAATACGTATTTAAATACATTTGTATATTTATAGCTGTATTTGAAAATACAATGGTTTTCACGTATAAAAACAGTATTTAAATACTTTAATGAGTATTTAAATACATTGTATTTAAATACTTATAATATACAAATGTAAATACTTTTGTATCAGTTAATTTGGCCATAAACCCGCCCAACTATCTGGCAAACCTAATGTTACAGTGAACCAGTGTTTCCACTTCAAGGAAATTTCCTTATTTTAAGGAAATTTAGGCCTGAGAAGGAAATTTCTAAGGAAACGCAAATCTAAGGAAATCCAGTTTTGTTCAGACATCTCTAGAAATATGTAGATTAAGTTAAATAGTCAGGTCAGCTGAAAAAAACCATTTTATTTGCCTTTGACAAACTGTCCAAAGGACAAATTTTCGGTGCTAATTTCTTATCATATTCATATTTATAGCATCTACCCAGTGGCGTACCGAGGGGGGGGGGGGGGGCATGCGGCCATGCCCCCCCCCCTTTGGCAAAGAAATAAATGTATATATTTATTATAATCATATATTATATATATATATTTTATATATATATATATATATAATATATTATATATATATATATATATATATATATATTATTAATATATATATATATATAAAATATATATTATATATATAATATATATATATATATAATATAATATATATATATATATATATATATATATTGTATATATATATATGGCCCCCCCTTTTCAATCTTCTCGGTACGCCACTGCATCTACCGCGGCAAGGATAATGGGGAATGGGGAGGAGCGAGGTACTGCATGCATGGGTGGTGGGTGGCGACGGGCTGGCGGGAGCCGCGGGACAGGGGGTATAGCTCTAACGACAAGTTCAGTTCCTGTCCTGCTGTCTGATAAAGCACCGTTAGCGTGTCTGGGACCAGTCACTAGTATTCTCATCAGTCACTATAGTATTCGGTGCTTCCTCCAGCCATTTATATAGTGTATTTAGCTCCAAGAATTTTCATACTGTTGAAAGTGTGTGCAAACTTTTATGATAACAATGCAACTAGAGCATTATGTCACGGAGTGGATTACATAGTGTCTTAGATGGTTTATAGAGTTTTCAAAGCAATGCATACTTATACTGCAAAAAAAGAGTTTTAGATATTTAGGAATAGGATATATTTTGGAAATTTAGATTTCATAGTTTTGTGCCACTGGAGATTTTATAATTAAATAAGTGAATACTTTCGAAACTCGATTTAATTCATGGTATTAAAATTTGTGTGTATTTAAAATGTATTCACAAATGTATTCAAATACTATTAATGTATTTAGTGTTTAGTATTTGAATACATTCGATGTATTTTGTGCCCAGCTGTGTGTGTGTGTGTATTCATTTAGTTGTATTCATCAAGTTGTATTTTTACAGGGCCAGAGCGACGTTCGTATGGCCCCGTCTACATATCAACATTTTTATCATTCATCCTTAGTGCTTAGTTTTGGCCGAAGCCACCACCCCGGAGATCAGGTCACAAGCCCCGGCTAACACCCGGTACCCATTCACTGCTGGGTGGACAGGGGCTCGGGTTTTAAGGAAACAGCCCATATGTTTCCGCTCCGCCCGGGGATTGAACCCGGGACTTCTCGGTTGTGAACCGAGCGCGAGCGTGTGTGTGTGTGTGTGTGTGTGTGAGGGAACTCTGTAGTGTAGTGGTTAGCACGCTCGGCTTACAACCGAGAAGTCCCGGGTTCGATCCCCGGGCGGAGCGAAAGATAGATGGGTGGTCCTTCTTAAATCCCTAGCCCCTGTCCACCCAGCAGTGAATGGATACCGGGTGCCAGCCGGGGGTTTGTAACCCCCCCCGCCCCGGGGTGGTGGCTTCGGCCAACACTAATATGCAGCAGCGGTAGATCACTATGGCTCTGAGGCATTATCCTCTAAACAAAACAAACAAGAGAACAAGAGTGTGCAAGTACGCACGTGCGTG
>JACEEZ010000631.1:145000-185000 GCA_016584305.1 Chionoecetes opilio | reverse complement strand
TGTAGACGTGGTTCAGTGTGGGGCATGAGGATGAAACAGAAGCTTTGGTCTCCAACGCCAGCTGCTTCTGTAGGGCAGGGAGAGCAGACTTGGAGGTGGGGGTGTAGTGGACCGTTACGGTGGGAATCATCCACGGTGGAGGACCAGGTAGAGCTTCAGCCTCCGGAACATTGATGTCGAGCCTTTGAAGTAAAGAAGACACAGTTTTAATAAGGGTGCGACCGCCAGCCTGAAGAGGATGTATACGTGGGCGGGGTTGCATAGCACTTCCAATAGTATGAGAGTAGTGAGGGACGACCTGAGGGTAATGCAGACATTTGATAGTGAGACGAGCAGCGATGGAGCAAATTCTCTCATAAATAGGTGGTAGGTGAAGCTCTGTTAACATGTTGACCACTCTAGTAGACAGAGGACAGCCCAAGATAACTCTCAACCCTGTTTTGGAATTTGTCAAGGGGGTCCAGGGATGTATGGGGTAACTGAATTAAAGCTGGAGAGAGATAGTCGATGACTGAACGGATGAAGGTTACGTAGATCATTCTGGCCACAGGGATGGAGAGTCCAGAAGTGTTGTTAACAAGCCATTTGAGTGGTACGAAGCGTTTCTGTAGCCGATCCAAAAGATCTTGCACGAAGGGATGTATGTGTTGTGCCCCAGTGACGCGGGGAATGGAGACTGGTGCGCCGAGGTAGATGTACTGTCTGCACAGGGGGAACGACACTCCCCAAAGTAGAAGTCTGGTAGCAGCCTCGGGTTCCGGAGGGTGAAGACTCTGCTTTTATCTGGGGATATAATTAGACCGCAGTCAGCGGCAGACATAGAAAAGGAATTTAGTAACTGCTGAAGATGGTATGGCGAGGTGGAGTGTATGCAGATATCGTCAGCACAGCACGTCACCGTGGTGTCAGGGACGTCAGGCAGGTTGGAAAGCAAACGGTGGACGAGAACATTAAATAGAAACGGACTGAGAACACCTCCCTGCGGAGTTCCTAACTCGAAGCCTTTAGGTGTGCTGCATGCTCCTTTATAGAGGACGCGAGAAGTCCGATTGCTGAGGTATCCTCTAATCCATTTCAGTAGCCGTCCTCTGACACCGAAGTCCACTAACTGGTCTAGGATGACGTCCCTGTTAGCAACATCGAAAGCGCTCTTGAGATCGATGAACGCAACCACACTGTTTGGGGAAAGGCGTGTGTAGAGGTCCATGAGGCAATGATGTGTGCATCGCTGCGGAAGAAAACCAAAAAGTCGGGATGACAGTACCCCCTCCAGCCGGAAAAGAAGACGGGTGAGCAATTCGCGCTCCATCACCCTGCTGAAGCAGGATGTGAGGGATACTGGCCTAAACTTGTCCGTCCCGGGTTTTGGAATGGGGACAATTGTGCTGCGGGTCCAGGCGACGGGCAGATACCCCAGCCTGTAGCAAAGGTTGTAAAGCTGTAGCAGAGGGTTACCTGGGACGTTATGTAGCTGACGGAGGACAGAATAGGTGATACCGTCGTCACCCGGAGCGGTCGACTTGCCTCGAGCCAGAGCCCGTCGCAGTTCATCCTCAGTAATGAGAGTGGGTCCATCGTCATCCTTCTCGAGCAACGCTGCCATCAGCCGTAGAGCGCGATGACCTGCACCGGCAGACAGGGCCGCCTGAACATGCTCGGGAAGGCTGCCTACCCGCGACTGTCTGGCCCAGTCATCGACAAGGTTTTGGGCGTACTCACCAGGACTGTGATGGAGGGCGTTGGCGGGTCTCTTCTTCGTCACCTTCCTGATGAGGTGCCACATTGTCCCAACACTCGTCTGCTGATTGATGCTGTCCCTGAATGTATGCCACGACTCTGTCCTCACGCAGGCCTGTAAGTGTACCAAGTCGTCCCTTGAAGCCTGGTATCGGTGAAGGTGAGCAGAATTAGGGTCCATTTGAAAAAGAAGACCAGCGTCCATAGCTGTCCTATTGGCCTGAAGAATGCGTTCGTCAAGGGTCCAAGAGTATGCAGCCGCCCGCCGTCGCATGTGTGGCCTGGAAATATAATGCGAGTAGAAATTGTTCGTCGAATCCACCAAAGAGGAATACAGGGCTTCGGGGGACTGAAAGTCAAACGTGGGGAGAAGGGAGGACATATAGGCAATATAATTAGGACAGTATTTGGGAGGAATCGAGATGCGAAGGCGGTGATGAGTTGGGGTGCGACTTTCTGGGAGTAGATACCGGAAGCTGAGAGCTACATGATCAGAGAAGAGGGAATTGACGGAGGTACACGTGACATGGGCCGCCACCAGACCAGACGTGATGATGTGATCCAGGGTCCCTCCGCGACCGTGAGTAGCACCACCTGTGTCCCAGCGAGTGAGATGGTTGCGTTTAATATATTGCAGAAGGCGATGCCCGCTCCGATTCCACCTCGACAGGTCGCCTAAGGCAGGATGCCGAGCGTTGAAGTCCCCCATGTAGATACTTCCTTGGTCTGTTGGAAGAGGAAGTGCAGCCACACTCAACTTACCAGGGGCGCAGTACACATTGTAGACCCGGATCTTGCCATTTCCCACAGCCACCTCAAACAGCTGAAAGGCTGTGTCTGCATCGTCGGAGTTACGGAGAAGCCGGTGCTGGATGGAGGAATGAATATAAGCAATGAGGCCATTCCGAACCTGGTGGACATAGGAAATAAACCCCTGGAGAGTTGGTGCAACCCGGAATTGATGTTGACCCACAAGAGCTTCCTGTATGAAAACCACCTGAGGGTGGTGACTGTACACATAAGCCTGAAGGGTAGCAAGTTTATCAAACGCCGTAACACCGCAAGCATTCCATGACACAACGTGTAGATGCTGGAGCCTGTTATCGAACTGTATGTCTTTTGTAACGAGAACCACATGTGGAGGAGGAAGCAACGAGACCAGGTGGTTTAGGAGAGAGAAGAGAGAGAGAGAGAGAGAGAGAGAGAGAGAGAGAGAGAGGGGAGAGAGAGAGAGAGAGAGAGAGAGAGAGAGAGAGAGAGAGAGAGAGATGGGTGGGGTTTGAAAGCATTCCCTAAAATAATAATTGTTTCACACACACACACACACACACACACACGCGCGCGCACACGCACACGCACACGCACACGCACACACACACACACACACACACCTAAAAATATATGGAAAAAATAAGTAGTACTAAGTCCCCCTAAAAAGTTACTTTTACCTCCTCCTCCTCTTCCTCCTCCTCCTCCTCCTAGAATATAAGAACATAAAGAAAATACGGAAGCTACAAGTGGCCGTGAGACGTACATGGCTACACGTGGCAGTTCCTGTATTTTCAATATAACTATGACTTCCATATCAACTACTTTTCAAATACTATTATCATACGTGAATATGTTGTTAATTCAACCCTCCCCCCCCCCCTCCAATTATATGGTAACACTGGTCTCTCCGTCTACACTGACCTATCTTGAACTGTTTCTGAATGATAAATTTATATAACTATTTTTTCGCGTTAAGCTCCCAACTTAATTATCCTACAGCAACACTTACTTATCAAAAGCTATTGTAAATGGATACATCTACAATTTCATCCCCGTCATTTCTACTTATCTATCGATTTTTTTCTTCGGATATCTATCTAGCTGCTGAAAATATTCCAAAATTGACGACTAACAGGTTTTTGTTATTTTGTCGCAAAACTATGAGTCGGAGCAGAAAACCTATCTAAGTAACAAATGTGTATATTCATGTGTTCTACGTGATGCAGCAATCGGCTCTTCAAAATACCTCATGTATGTCGAGAAAATTTATGATATGTATAAATGTACATAAATGCTATTTTCTCGCTTATTTACCAATCAATATTGTTTTGCTGTACGCCAAATGATAGCCCTTGATCTACTTCATATATACTTTTTTTATTCAGGTTGCACTTATCTGTCCTAGTTTCTTAGTTATTGAGGAAAAGGTGATTTAAAAAAATCGAAGGGTCCCTTTAAATCTAAAATACATCCCTTGCTCATTTGGCAAAAAAATGTTGGAAAATAGATTTGCTTGAAATTATGTTCATAGCAGTTTTCGAGCATGGTGAACACGAATCTGTAGTCATTTTTCAGTTTTAATGATTTGCATTCCCCATTTCAGCCAATTCACAATGATATGACACTTCCAGATACGTATTCTTTAGAAATCACAAATTAAACAGAACTTACCAAAGAGATAAAAAAAAACGACAGGGATTGCTAGATTAATCATTAATTCAATACACATATTATTAGTAGTATATTGTAGTAGTAGTAGTAGTATGACGTTCACTTTCTATAGAACCAATTTTAGGCATGTTCCCTAATCTGAAACATGATGAACCAAACATTATTATGTACATTATTAAACTATCATAAGATCCCATGGAGACGGTATTGGTGTTTTGAAAGATGATATGAATTATTACTGATCACTCATATGAATTTCATATTATGATAAATGTGTAAGATGAACATGGCATGCACATTTTTCCAGGCCAAAGACTGATGTCACTTGTGCACATGAAATACATGATCTGTGTGTTAAAAAAAACCAGCATAAATGTAAAACAAAAAAATCATTGGCTAGCATAGGTGAAATAAATTCCGCAGCGATTTATATAATAATAATAATAATAATATTAATAATTTTATTATCGCCCGGAGGCATACAGACAAAAACAAAGCAACAAGGACCAGCCAAGGAGTTAACTTGAGTTTTAGAGCAAAAACAAGAACAAGAACATAGTATAGGCACATTAGGGGACATAGTATCAATGTACAGAGAATAAACATACATGGACACCTGTCCTACCCCACATTCTGCACAAACAGCAGACCAAGCCACCGCTGTTGTATAGGTCCACATACATAGGCCGACCTCTGCCTGACAGAGGTGATGATGGAGTTCGTAGAGAGCTCCACCCTACTCCTTAAGCTCAACACGGAAGTGTCGACGGATCACATTCAGATTGTTCATTCCGTTCCTAGCGAAAGCCAGGGACGAGCTGCACCACCTGGTCAGCCCCAGAACCCTCTTAAGGATGTCATTGTGACAGACCTTAAGGCGGTTCAGAGTGACCACCTTGTACCGCGATGTAAGGGAAAAACACCACTCCCACCATCAGCCGGCTGAGGAGGAGCGGATAATTACTGGCGCTTCGAAGTGTAGCTCGAAGCTCGCCCTCGCCCTCGCCCCTTCCTTCAGCCTCTGAGGTCGTTAAGCCCGCGAAGGTCAGCGCCTTAACGACCTGGTTCCCGAGGCCTCAACCCATCACTACCTGCTTCGTGAGGCTTCCAACCGAGGTTACTAGGCCTCCATGCATCGGTATTCCAGACAGAGTAGGCTTGGTGCCGACCTGGAGCACACCTCTCTCCCTTGGCTGGGTTTTTGGGATCTACTACGACAAGGTGCCTCCACTTTCTTCCGTTCGTTTGTCTCCAGTGACACGCAGTGAGTATGTGTAGCTTCTCCTCCCCGTGTCACGGAGACAGAACGAGGAAGGGTGTTGCGAAGCCTCGGTGGTAGTATTCTTTATTTTATTGTGTTTTGTATTGTTTAACTGACTGAAGTGTAAGATTAAACTTCCACACAGTCCCCGTGTGTTTTCTCTCCGACACCCATTTGGTCCACTCCCTACCTGCTCAGACGATCCTGGATCTGGAAAGTGACGCGACCCGTACCATCACCCGTCACGGTCGCTTTCCCTTACACGCGACCACAGAGAGTTGCAGTATATAGAGTAGAAGTATACATTTAATTTTCATTCAAGCTTACTACATGTATATCGTAAGATAAAATGGAGGAGGAGGAGGAGGAGGAGGAAAGATGAGAACAGAGGAACACAGTATTAAAGGCATGTTCATGACAAAAACAGCAAATAAAACATCATCCACCCTTGATCAAGCACTCATTGACCACTGGGGAAGCTTCAAGCACGTCCACCTCAATGATTTCCGCTGTAGCCTCCAATTGAGGGTACTTTTATTAGATGGATGTTGGTGATATATCCTGAGGGTTGCAGAGAAAAAACAAATGTGTTCCTGCTATTGCATGTATTTGGTTGGGATTGCACAGAGCGAGAAGTACCAGAGGCCGCGAGACCTACACGAGGTAGTTCCTGTTACTTTACACTACCTACATCCACTTTTCATCCCCATCCATTAATTTATCCAGCCACCTTTTAAAGCTCCCTATTGACCCCGCACTGACCACCTAACGACTGAGTCCATCCCAATCATTTACCACTCTATTTGTGAACCAGTGTTTCCCTATTTCTTTTCTAAATCTACGCTTAAGGAGAAGGAGTCCTTGTACGGATGGAAGTGTCATAATCATATCTTACACTTTTTCACCACAAGGGACTCGGGGAGGTAGGTGAGGATGGCGTGTTTGTCTTTCTGGATGCGGTGCTTCTTTCCCCTTGTGGCACAGAACCTGCTTTGGATTCTGTGTTCCTCTGTTCTCCCCTTTCCTCCTCCTCCTCCTCCTCCTCCATTGTAAGGCGCGGTGTTAGTAAGTCTTGGTGGAGTCTCAGCGATCAAGGCCGACCACCTGGTCCCCTAAGACGAGGACTAGATAAATTAACCTTGGAACCCATGCATTAGAGAGAGAGCGAAAGCGTGAGCGAGAGCGTGAGCGAAAGCGTGAGCGAGAGCGTGAGGGAGAGCGAGAGCGAGAGAGAGGATCGACGGGGGCTCATCGGAGCGAGCGACGGGCGGAACCACTACTTCAAGCTTCAGCACGGCCGAGACGTAGGGCCTCACCGTGATGTCAAGGTACAACAGCAAACGGGGGAACCTACAAACATTCCGGGCAACCTAGCGGGCCAGCTACCACAGGGGCGACCCGAGGCCGAAGGTGAGGCAAGGAGATCAACTATAAAGGTTAAGCTTTGGATAGGGACACTAATTGCTCCTTTAGCCGTAATGTTACATTTTGGGAAGAATACTACGATGGTGTTTTGTAGCCTCGTTAAATAGAAAAAAAAGGGAGAGAGGGGAGAGATAGAAAGGAGAGAGCGAGAGGAGAGAGAGAGCTTCCCGCCCCGCCCTGGCCCTCAAGGATCAGAAATATACGTTAATAAAATCACAGAAACCATAGACCTATTGGAAAAAAAACGACTTGTATTATAGAATAAGAAATTTTTAACAGAGATCATGATTAATGAGGGAGTAAAAAAGATAGAAAGAAGAATGAACGGACGACGTTATCACTATACTCTGTTATTTTTACGAGGCGAAAAATCCTGACCCATTGCTGCTCACTGACTGATATTTGATGTCGGGAGAAGGGAATACTACGTTTCTTCTAAATTTCAGCTGTATTTTATCATAGTTAACCATATTATAAGGTAAACATAGGCATACATTTAAGCATGAGACATTAAGATAGAATGGTATTTTTCACCGCATTAAATAAAATAGACTATACCCCTAAGAAAATAATACAATAAGGAAGCTACAAGAGGCCGCGATACCTACAGGTGGTAGTTCCTGTAACGAAATGGATTATGGTTCTTACAGAGCTATAGATCTAATTTAGTTATGATATATGCGAGAAATCCGAAGAGGCTCGACGAGATTATGTATGGAAGAAGCTTTGTTAATATTAATGTAAGGTAAACATTAAAGTTGTTTATACTAATACCGTCTTTAAATATCTATCTATCTAGCAATTATTCATTTAAGGTGAGATTCGGAGGATTTTTCACCCTACATAGACTTCTATTCACGTAAATTTTCACCTTCGAAACCTCACAATACCATTATCATTGTTACTAAATAATCATTAATATTACTGTCATCGTCATTATTATTGTTTATATTATTATTGTTAGTATCATTATTATTACAAATATTACTATTATTAATAATGTAATTATTGTTATTTCCTATTACACACGTAGTGTAAGTGGGGTGCTTTGGTGTACTTGTGGTGTTAGATCGCCAGACAATGACACGCGTTTTCTTGTGGCTCTGGTTTATTGAAGAAACTGTTCAACTGTAGAGAAACACAAAATTCACAATGTAAGAACCACGTTACGAAATCAACCAATCTATACCACATATCTATAATAATATAAGCGAAAGTGTGTCTGTCTGTCTGTGCGTGTGTATGTGTGTCCGCGATAGATGTTGCCCCCAGTGGCGCAATCCCATCATATGGCACAGTTTTGGAACCAGGTCGACCAGGGGAACATTTTAAGCCCACTTATGGGTTGATCCGATCACTTTTTTTTTTTTTTTTTAGTAGCCTATTAGCGGGGTCTGGTCAGGGTTGTACCCTGCTACTGGTAACATGTAATCCAGTACAACCAGTCACATGGTCGGATCGTCGGCGACTAAACCGGCTCCCCCACTAGTTCTACCAGTCAGGAGGGTGTGCTGGACACCCAGATGGACTAAAAATAAGACCATCTTTAAGGGCAGATGAACTCACTATTGAGTCAATGGCCATCCAGCCCCAGCTATGGGTGAAATAGTGGACAGCCTGGGGTTAATCCCTACAGGGGGTTCTGCGTCCCTGGCCACGGTGAGCAGCAAGGCCAATCCCTGACATAGATTGGTTGGGGGTGGGTTTGCAACCCCTCCCTGTAAAAACCAAATCTAGCCGCTAACATTCTAAGAGGTAGAGGCCGGGGCGCGGTAATCGCGCCCCCGACCCGGTTTTGCCGGGGGGCCCGACCATGCAGACACCTCCAATGCCGACGCAGGTCGGCATTGACGGGTCTGCCGGCGGGTCTGCCTATGGCGAGTGCGGGGCAAAGCCCTCGGGAATCCCGCACTCTAAATCAAGTGGTAGGGCCCCCTAGCCCAACTTTTACTTATGGGGGTGGCCGGGGCGGTGCAGAAGCGGCGCCTGCCCGTCGAATCATTCCTGGGATAAACCTCCGGAGGGTTCTTCGTGTGGGCTCGTGGAACGTTCTGAGCCTCTCAGACGATCATCGACTACCTCTCCTATCGGGCGAGCTCAGTAGGCTGAGGGTGGATATAGTGGGACTCTCTGAGACGAGGAGGCCTGGCAGTGGCGAGACTAGCAGTGGGGGTTACACCTACTACTGGTCCGGTATGAGCAATGGTCACCGTGTACGGGGAGTAGCTATAGGCATCTCCAGTAAACTGCAGCCGTCAGTTGTTGAGGTTACTCCGGTTGATGAGCGTATAATGCGGGTGAGGATGAAACACACTTTGGGTTTCATGTCTCTTGTTGCAGTGTACGCTCCTACCGAGATGCGTAAAACTGAAGAGAAGGAGATGTTCTACGCCAAACTCGACTCTGTTTTAGACCAGTGTCCTCCTCGGGACACACTCATTGTCTTGGGCGACTTCAATGCTACTACTGGCACTGTGAGAGATGGCTACAAGTTATGTGTTGGTCCCCATGACTCCGGTACCAGAAACACCAACAGTTCTCTGCTTCTGAACTTTGCAAGATCCAGAAGGTTGAGAATTGCAGGTTCTTGGTATCAAAGGCCAGAGCTGCACCGCTGGACATGGTATAGTAATGCCGGAGGGGTAGCTAAGGAGATCGACCACATCCTCGTTAGTACTCGTTGGAGGATCCTTCAGAACTGCAGGGTGTACCGGAGTGCTGAGTTCTTTGGAACAGATCACAGACTTGTCGTTGCTACACTTAAGCTTCATGTCAAGTCCAGAAGAATCTCAAGAGGTAACCATACTGTGTTTCATCTTGAGAAACTGAAGGACTTGACATGTGCTCATGAGTATGCGGTGGCAGTCTCAAATCGGTTTGATGTGCTCGGTGCTCTCGGGGACCCTGTAGAACTGTGGGATACCTTCAAACGTGAAACTCTACAGGCTGCCAAGGAGTGTATTGGGGAGCGCCCGAGGTTAAGGCGTGCTTTTGTCTCGACGGAGACGCTGGAGAAAATCGAGGAGAGTCGCGCTGCCAGGCTGGCTGGGAATCGGGACCAGCACAGGGCTCTGTCACGCCGGACTAGAACCCTCCTGAAGAGAGACAAGGAGAGGTATGTCAGGAGTCTCGCTGAGGATGTCGAGGTTCATTTTAACGCTAATGACCTCCGACCCGCCTACTGAGCCCTGAAGAAGCTCCGTTCCAAGTCTCCTTCTCGGGCGAGTGCTATTCGAACAGCAGATGGGCGCCTCGTGTCGGACATGGATGGGCAGATGGCTCGTTGGGCTGAGTACTTTGGGTAGTTGTTCACGGTGGACCCTCCAACTGAGCAGCTCACACCACTGGGTTACAGGCAGTGGATGCCGATCCTCCCATTGACGAAACCGCACCCTCTCTTGACGAAGTCAGAGAGGCTGTCGCAAAGTTGAGGGGTGGAAAGGCAGCTGGTGTTTGTAATATCAGTGCGGAGCTCCTCAAAGCTGGGGGTGAGGCCATGATCCGCGGGCTGCATGCTGTCCTGACTGCCGTGTGGCAATCAGGTACCATTCCTCCTGACTGGAAAAGGGGGCTGGTCGTCCCTATCTGGAAAGGGAAAGGGGACCGTCAGGACTGCAACAATTACCGTGGTATTACACTGCTCAGCGTACCAGGCAAGGTGCTTGCCCATCTATTGATTGCTGACACGGATTCGTAGTCAACTGGTGAAGCATCAGAGACCTCAGCAGTCTAGGTTCACGCCTGGTAAGTCAACAACGGACCGTATCCTAGCGCTTCGTGTCCTGGTGGAACGCCAACGTGAGTTTCGACAAGGGCTGCTTGCAGCCTATGTTGATCTCAAGAAGACGTTTGACTCAGTGCATCGTGAGCCACTTTGGGATCTTCTGCGACTTCGAGGGATTTCTCGTCTTCGTCTTCCTGCAAGGACTATTGGTTTGATAACTGGTCTGTATTCTGGGACTGAGAGTGCTGTGAAGTGTGGGGCAGGTGTATCCAGCTTCTTTCCTGCATGTGAATACAGGAGTGAGGCAAGGGTGCGTCCTTGCCCCATCACTTTTCAACGCTTGTATGGACTGGGTATTGGACAAGGTTGTAGATCAAAGTGATTGTGGAGCATCCGTCGGCAACACCAAGATCACTGATCTTGTTTTTGCCGATGATGCAGTAATCTTTGCTGAGTCGCTGGAGGTCCTGGTGATGGCTTTCGAGGCGCTGCACGAGGAGGCAAAGCCTTTGGGACTTGAGGTCTCCTGGCTCAAGACCAAGGGCCAGGTGTTTGGAGACTTACTAGATGAAGCAGTACAGTCTGTTCATGCGTGTGGCGAGGACATTGAGATCTTGGAAAGTTTTACATACCTTGGTAGCGCAGTCCATAATGACGGCGGGTCACGTCAAGAAGTCTTACGGCGGATTGGCATAGCCCACGGTGTTATGGACTCGCTCAGCGGGAGTATTTGGCGTTGTAGGTATCTGTGCAGAAGGACATAGATCCGGATCTTCAAGTCGCTTGTGATCCCTGTCTTACTCTATGGTTGTGAGACAAGGACACTAAAACTTGAAAACAAGTGACTTGAAGAGACGAATCAATGCCTTTGGTAATAAGTGTCTTCGCAGAATCATGGGGTATCGCTGGGATGATTACGTGTCAAATCAGCGATTGCACCGTGAGACTGAATCGAGGCCTATTACCTGCATAGTCCGTCAGCGCCAACTTCGGCTATATGGGCATGTGGCACGCTACCCTGAAACCGATCCTTCCCATCGGGTTGTATCTGTAAGAGACAATCCGGCGTGGAGGAGGCCAAGGGGGCGCCCACAAGGCTCGTGGCTGGGGCAAGTTGATGTTTCTTGTCGAGAGCTACTTGGTATGGGAAAGGAGCCTGCATGGGAACTCGCGCTTGGAGACCCCCGGGAGTGGCGTCGTAGGGTGGGCGAGGCGACGCGCCCCCCAGCGTATGCCCCCAATGATTGATTGATTAGCGAGAATTGTGAAGAAAAAAAAGTGGGATGCGAGAATTGAGGAAACCTTGATGTAGGGTGATGGGTAATGGGTGAGTGAATGGGTGGGGTGATGTGTTGGGGGTGATGGGTGATGGGTGAGGGAATAGGTGGGGGTGATGGGTAATGGGTGAATGAATGGGTGTGTGGTGATAGGTAATGGGTGAGTGAATGGGTGGGGGGTGATGGGTAATGGGTGAGTGAATGGGTGTGTGGTGATGGGTAAGGCGTTAATACATACATTTCTACATCCATGATTTCAGGAAAGTTAGAAAATGCTATCTGGAGAGTCTGTGTTTGGTGGGTCGAAGGACCACCAAACACAGATAGCCCTCCGCAGAAGCTAGCCAAAAAGTCCGCCCGGAGGGCGGCTTTGCGGCTAGTACAAAATATATATGAATCAACTCAGTCTCATAAGAATCTCATCATGTTACACAAATTCCGTAAAGCACTCATCCTTTCTGTTAACTAGGTAGACCACAAGGTACATACCAAATCTACTTACAGTGTCTGGCGTTCTCTGGGTATTTATAAATCCGAATAAGTATCTGCTGGGTGCATCCATAACCTAACGCATTCACAAACACTGGTGTTGCCTCTGGTACAGCCTCACACCAGGTTCATTGGTCGTTTCGCTACCCACGCTGTCCAGTGACCACGTCGCTTACGCTCTGGTCACTCCCTGTTTACATCGCTTACTCTCCGACATCCGACACCAATACAAAAGAAAAAATCCGACCTATTTTAGATGTTACATTACCAATGGTATAATTTTTTTTTTTTTTTTTTCATTACTACTTTTAATATTAACATCATGATTATCATTAATATCATTTTCATTAATACTACTATTATCATTATAATTATTATTACTTTTCTTTTAATTATTATTATTATTATCATTACTATTGTTATTGCTATTAATATTGTCATTGTTATTTTCATCACTGTAATATTGTTATCATTAAAATTATTATCATTATCATTATTATCATTACATATCAATCATCATAATCATTATCATTCTCATCATCATCATTACTGTACACATTTTTGCTACCGTTAATATTGTAGGGATGTTCTATAATTCAGGGGTTCTCAAACTGGGGGTCGCGACCCCTCGAGGGCTCGCGAAAGTCTTCTGGGGGGTCGCGATATTTCTAGAATGTGTAAAATGCATTAGAGAACACAATATTTATAATTTTATTATTATTTCGTTATCTCTATTTTCAGTATAAAACAAAACATTGATTATAATTTCCTAGACCTTAATACATTACTAACAAAAAAAATGCTGTAACATAATCTGACTGAGAAAAGAGTTGATCCTGTATTCCGTTGTCCTGCCTTGCCTTTCCGCCAAGCCCTCACCCTTTCACGCGAAGGGTGAAGGTCAAGCCTTTCACGCGCTCACAGTTCCTGTATACTTGTATCATCGCTGCCCAACCCTTGTTAATGCAATACAAATCCACATCACAAGTCTAAACTTTATTTATGTTACTTATTTTTTTGATGCGTGTAAAGCAAGAATATATGATATAGATTGCACTGATTACGGTATCATTTCAGTATTCATAATGTACCGAATATACTATACATAGAATGTTATGATACGGAGCAATAAGACTACCTATATGTGTGGTTATGTATTTACCTAGCTGTGTTTTACAGGGCCTCACCTATACACTTGTGTGGTCCCGTCTCCGTATCTACATTTATCCATTCATCCAGTCTCTTTCAATTGGTGGTGCACATTATTTGTCAATATCACCTCCTCATTTAGTCCATTCCAAACTTCTACATTTCTATGAGATAAGCTGTACTACTTCTGTATGTTGTTCAGGCATCTCCCTTTTAATTTTTTTTAATGTCCTCTTGTGTATCGACCTCCGTTACGACGTTTTGTTTCCGAGTCATTAGTCTCTCATTGTCTGTTTTTTCAATCTTAGTTATTAGTTTGCAAATTGCTATTAAATCTCCTCTTTCTTTTCTCAAGTGTTGGTAACTTTATTGCCTTTATTTCCTTCAACCTTTCCTCATAAGAAAGTTCTTCTAGCTCTGGTATCATCTTTGCAGCTATTCTCTGTATCCTCTCCAACTTTTTCACATGCTTTCCAATTTACATTACATGACACTTATTCACATTAAATTCCATTTCCCATCTTCTGCTCCATTCGTAAATCTTGTTCAGGTCAATTTGTAGTGTTTCACAATCTTTATAGCGTTTTATTTCTCATAATAGTTTTGCATCACCCGCAAACAAACTAATATAACTATATATTTCATCAGTCATGTCATTGACATAAATCATGAACATTATTGGTGCCAACACCGATCCTTGTGGTCCCCCCCTCGGCCCCCACTAAATACTTTTCTCCATTCTGATTTGTCATCCTTTACTACTGTTCTCATTTCTCTTCCTCTCAGATAACTCAATCCAAGTTTTGATCATCCCCTTGATTCCTCCTATATTTTCATATTTTCAAAGTAGCCTCTGATGGAGAATTTTATCAAATGCCTTGTGTGTGTGTGTGTGTGTGTGTGTAAGGGAGAGAGAGAGAGAGAGAGAGAGAGAGAGAGAGAGAGAGAGAGAGAGAGAGAGAGAGAGAGAGAGAGAGAGAGAGAGAGAGAGAGAGAGAGAGAGAGAGAGAGAGAGAGAGAGAGAGAGAGAGAGAGAGAGAGAGAGAGAGAGAGAGAGAGAGAGAGAGAGAGAGAGGGAGAGTGCAAATATGTCAGATTGTCAGAAATTCTTTGGTTAGGGGGGAGGGGTTGCAAGCTTTTCGAAATTATTTGGAGGGGTCGCTGGCCAAAAAGTTTGAGAACCACTGTTTTATATTATTGCTGCTATAGGGGGATAGTGGCACCAGTTGTTAAGCGGAGGGTGGTGGGAAGAGGGGGGAAGAGTAAAAGTGATATCAGTTTTTGTGTGGCGAGGGGAAGGGATAGATAGCCCAGGAGCATTAGCGTTTAACCGGAAAATAAAAGGTAGAAAGCTGATTTTTTCAGGAAAGATAACTTGAGGTCTATCTAGTAACATGGCACAAAGTCCCCTAAAATTTAGGCTGTGGAAAATGTGCAATCCAAGATGGCCGCCGATGAGTCGGCCGGACACCAGAAAAACACTAAATATGCAATAACTTTGTTACTATTTATCATAGAGAGATGATTTTGGTCTCTAACCCTTTGTCTTTGTGGGTAAGGAGTGTAAATATACCGTTAAAAACTCAATCCAAGCTTCACTTTCAAAATAACCATGTGCTGTTTCAAGAAATGTCTATTTTACCGAATTGCAGAACTACCATTAGTAATCTGGTTTACATAGATTGCACAAAATTTAATTAACCAAATCATATTATAATAGGATGCTAACCTCTACAAACTGTGAAACATATAATACATGGATAAACATATCCCTACAGGATATATATCAATATCGAGAAGCAAATAATACAACAAAGAAACCATTGGTCAAGTCTGCCAGGTACCAGATGTGAGTATATTCACGTCATAAAGTTTACAACGCAATTCTAGTTTGTACCCTCATCTAAATCTATGGTTTGGCTGTTTTTACATGTCCCCTCAATACACGAGGAACACATTTCAGTGCAAGATAGCCCAGCTCAGTAACAACTGCATCTTTTTCCACATCCCACTTTGCAGCCGCAAGAGATAATTTGTAAAACCCGATCAGGTGCCACAGGTCTGTCTGTTTCAACTAGAAGTAACTTCTCATCTTTTACTTTCCATCGCCATTCAGTAGATGCCAGCTCATTTCCAGACCACTGCTGCACTGCTAAGTAGGCCCGATATGAATGATATTTGGCGGCAGCTGATGTTGGTGGCAGGCTCTCTAACTTGACTCCACTTGAGTACACAAATTTTCTGCCAACCTGCCTCATGTACAATACATACCGAAGCATATCCAGAGAGGTGGACTGAACTGCCCCATTCAGTTTTAGTAAAAACTGCTCTCCAACTCTTGCCACCTCTTCATGACCTAAAGAAGGCTGATAAACACATCTAGCATTAGGGATCCAGTATATAAAGCAGGTACAAGTAATTATGCTCTTTATCAGAGCAGAGCGCACAGGAGACTGGGATTTACATCTTCAAGCTATTAGTGAAATGATCCCGATATTCCTTGCAGCAGGCCATATTGCTTATGCTAAATCATCACGTCTATATCTTGACTCTATGAAAAAACGATCTGAAATCATGGGTAAAACTGAATTTCGAACTTTCTCCAAGCATGGCTACTTCACAATATAGAGAAGTGACAAATTTTGGAGTAGGAATTTTACTGACCAAATATTTGAGCAAAAGCACGCATAAGATTATTGAAGACATCTGGTGGATTGGTTCATGGTAGGGGAGTAACTGATAGCAATGTGACCACATGGGTCTTTATAACTCCAAATTGTGTTCCTATTTGAAATCCACTGGATAACTTATGTTGTGTTCATAGCAACACATCAGACCAGGATACTGATTTACTCACGTGTATCCAGAAGAGCACGTGACAGTCAGGATTGTGAAACTTTCAGTAATTGGCTTTCTACACATTGTCTGTATTTCCACTGTTGACGTTACTAATACTACAGGAAGTGCTGATGACTCATACACAGTGGGGAAAGCTGCAGCAAAAGCAAGGATAGGACGTAACTATGCTGATCAGAAAATGAAGCGAAAGGACAGGGTTTTGTCAATCGGCAGCACCAGGTCTGAGGCTTTTATCCGAGGACAGTGTGGAAGTCAACGCAACCCTTCTTTTCATGCGTATGCCATGTATTATGAAGCATCACAATGAAATGCGGGATTTAGTTTGTTATGAATTTGGGACCCACTCTCCCTCCCTTTTTCATAATGGGATGATTCGCAAAACCACCTAAAGTGTCCTTGCCATTATGCTGAAGTCAAAGGTGAATGACCAGTTATAGATCCCCGAGAACTCACAATCCATTATTGATGGTGGCCACCTCTTACACAGTGCAACTTGGCCATGTGACGCTACATATGGAAAGGTGTGTGACACCTATGTGACACATGTTCTTAATCATTATGGTAAGAGCTCAACAATCATATTTGATGGATACGACTTCACCATGTCAACAAAAGCAGTAGAACAACACAGGAGAGCAATCCAGAATGCATCTGCAGATATTATATTTGAGGTGGACATGGTGCCTACCCCCTCCCAAACGTCATTCCTGGCAAACATTAAGAACAAGCAGCGGTTGATTGGTAAACTCATAACAAATTTGAGTCTAATGGTGTGACCCGTAAGCAGAGCAATGCGAGATGCAGATCATCTCATTGTAGCTACATTACTGACTGCTGCACCTGGTGACCATGAACGACCAGTTGTAGTTGTTGGGAATGATACTGATTTGCTGGTGATGCTCACTGCCCAGGCAACTAGAAATATGAAAATGTTCATGATGTTTGAAAATGATCCATCAGTTTACAGCATAAATACTAGTCAATAGGCCATCAGTCCCAACCTTAAAACCCATCTCATGTTCCTACATGCTATAACAGGTTGTGATACTGTTTCAGACTTATACAATGTATGTAAGAGAAAGGCAGTGTCCATTATTGAAGGCAGGCACGAATGGGGAATTCTGGATGTGTTTTATCAGCCTTCTTTAGGTCATGAAGAGGTGGCAAGAGTTGGAGAACAGTTTTTGCTAAAACTGAATGGGGCAGTTCAGTCCACCTCTCTGGATATGCTTCGGTATGTATTGTACATGAGGCAGGTTGGTAAAAAAATTGTGTACTCAAGTGGAGTCAAGTTAGAGAGCCTGCCACCAACATCAGCTGCCGCCAAATATCATTCATATCGGGCCTACTTAGCAGTGCAGCAGTGGTCTGGAAATGAGCTGGCATCTACTGAATGGCGATGGAATGTAAAAGATGAGAAGTTACTTCCAGTTGAAACAGACAGACCTGTGGCACCTGATCGGGTTTTGCAAATTATCTCTTGCGACTGCAAAGTGGGATGTGGAAAAAGATGCAGTTGTTACTGAGCTGGGCTATCTTGCACTGAAATGTGTTCCTCGTGTATTGGGAGGACATGTAAAAACAGCCAAACCATAGATTTAGATGAGGGTACAAACTAGAATTGCGTTGTAAACTTTATGACGTGAATATACTCACATCTGGTACCTGGCAGACTTGACCAATGGTTTCTTTGTTGTAATATTTGCTTCTTGATATTGAAATATATCCTGTATGGATATGTTTATCCATGTATTATATGTTTCACAGTTTGTAGAGGTTAGCATCCTATTATAATATGATTTGGTTAATTAAATTTTGTGCAATCTATGTAAACCAGATTACTAATGGTGGTTCTGCAATTCGGTAGAATAGACATTTCTTGAAACAGCACATGGTTATTTTGAAAGTGAAGCTTGGATTGAGTTTTTAACGGTATATTTACACTCCTTACCCACAAAGACAAAGGGTTAGAGACCAAAATCATCTCTCTATGATAAATAGTAACAAAGTTATTGCATATTTAGTGTTTTTCTGGTGTCCGGCCGACTCATCGGCGGCCATCTTGGATTGTACATTTTCCACAGCCTAAATTTTAGGAGACTTTGTACCATGTTACTAGATAGACCTCAAGGCATCTTTCCTGAAAAAATCAGCTTTCTACCTTTTTTTCCCCGGTCCACCCATATTTTCAACTAATGCTCCTGGGCTAAGAGTATCAAATGTTGAGTTGAATGGTCGGTCGGTCATCGGTCGGTGTTGGTGGTCGTGGCAACAGTAGCAGTAACAAAACTGATAACATATCCACTAGTACCCAACAGAAGGAAATGAACAACTATAGGAGTTTCAGATTGAAACAGTGTAATTGTTGACACCAGGATAAGGTACTTTGATCAAAACTTAAACAAATTCACTCGTACCATCAATGTGGTAATTTACCATACAAAGTACGTACTACCACGTCAGAATGAAGACAAGTATTTGAGTTGGGCTCGAACGCAGGGACGCTGCATGCAACCACTCGTCGCTACCACTGTGCCACCGTAACAAGCTGTCATTATAGGTACGACAAGTGCGTGTGGGCCCTTCGGACCCATGTATTGATGTCTGTAGTAGTAGTATACAAGTGCTTGTGGGCCCTTTGGACCCATGTATTGATGTTTGTAGTAGTATACGTATATTAGACAACATGTGATTGCAAACTCCAATCGTATTGTTGCTGTCGTTGGTCACTGGTCAAACTGCCTCGGGGTAGACCACGTTCCGTGTGATTCCAACCCTTTGTGTTCCGTGTGATTCCAACCCTTTGTGTTCCGTGTGATTCCAACCCTTTGTGTTCCATGTGATTCTAACCCTTTGTGTTCCTTGTGATTCGAACCCTTTGTGTTCCGTGTGATTCCAACCCTTTGTGTTCCGTGTGATTCCAACCCTTTGTGTTTCGTGTGATTCCAACCCTTTGTGTTCCGTGTGATTCCAACACACACACAATCACACACGCGCACAAACGTAAGTCCATGAGTCTACTAAGTTTATGGAATGCGGCATGACGTTACCGCAGAGTTTTTCCATTTATATAATACTCCTAAAAGTGTTTTTAGCCCAAAACCACCCTACAAAATTATTCAATCGACGTGGGACCAAACCGCTTACCACCTACGATGTATTTGCGATTTTTTGAGCCTACTCTCATCAAAACTGAATATACAGTTTCGGCTATCCATAATAGACAGACACACAGACAGACAGACACACGGCTACTCCTATAGTATATTAGATACTAGCATCGGGCCCATCACCAGATATATAGCGGATAGGTACATTTAGTCATCCAGGTAAAACTTTTTATTGGCAAGAAGTCCTCTAGTACGGGGACAAGGAGGTGAGCTCCCCGCAAGCCCCTCATTGTCAAGTAGTATTAAAGTATCTACTGTAAGTATTAGAGGGACTGTGGTTTTTGCGTGAATATGATCTGTGAGACATAATATGCTCCAATCTAATATACCCTACCACCGAAACCAAATAATATGTAGACAAGTAGGTTCTAATTAAATGGTGCATGGGGCTCCCTCGACCAGCTGAACCAATCTTCTGGCTTGCTAAGAGATTGGTCAGTGATGAAAAACAAATGATGTGGCAGGTCAAGCAAATCGAAGAAATCAAAGCTAATTAAGATATGGGTTGATCGTTAGTTATATATATGACTGCTAGGAAAGGAACTGTTTAGTGTGAAAAACTGACCCTGCACTATCATTACAAATATTACATGAACAAATATTGCATAAACGTACATAAAGAGGAGGAAAACTAATGCAAAACATACCTTGCCAGCTTGTAGATGTACTGCGCTCATAATTCAACTTTGGTTTCTATTTACTATTCATTATGTATTGTACTTTATTGTACTATACGTAAAGTTTTCCAAAGCAGCTTCGAGGTAATGTAAAATAATCGTATTAATGCTTAAAATGTGTTAATATAATATATGAAAAAAATTACGGTAATAACAAAATTCATTTCTGTGCCGCATTTCCCAGTTTCATTAGGTGTTCATCGTAATAATAAAAAATGCACTTACCAATAATAAATCAGCCTCGTTTCATTTCATGGCTGACATTCTTCTTGTGCGATTGCTATTGACTGATTTAGTGAATTACAAATTTCTTTCACGAGTATTATTCATGTAGCTATAGTGGAAACGTCATTACCAGATTGAAATACAGACGTGATGAGAGAGAGAGAGAGAGAGAGAGAGAGAGAGAGAGAGAGAGAGAGAGAGAGAGAGAGAGAGAGAGAGAGAGAGAGAGAGAGAGAGAGGAGAGAGAGAGAGAGAAGAGAGAGAGGAGAGAGAGAGAGAGAGAGAGAGAGAGAGAGAGAGAGAGAGAGAGAGAGAGAGAGAGAGAGTAATATTTATATACATGTTTATGTACGTGTATATAAAGAAAAGAAAATAAAAAAATCAGTAATAATGTGTATTAAGTATGTGGTGTATATGTATTTGTGTGTGATGTAGTATATATGTATATATATATATATATATTATATGTGTGTGTGTATGTATATGTGTATGTGTATGTATGTATATGTATATATATGTGTGTATTTGTATGTGTATGTGTGTATGTGTATGTATGTATATGTGCATATGTACATGTATTTGTATGTGTACGTGCGCGTACGTGTATATGTGTTTGTATGTATATATTTGTATATGTGTTTGTGTGTATGGTTTGGGTTTGTGAATATGTGAATATGCGTATACGATACTTCTAACTCTTTATGAAAAACCAGATATGAGTTTACAGTATGAATAGGTACGTATGTATTATATTAGCTTATGTGCCCTAGGTAATTATTGAAATTTACGTAATTATTTTTGGGAGCTCTTTAAAAATGTTTACATTAAAAGAGCTCTGCCTTGATATTTGTGAAATGTTAACTTTCTTCGGGTTAAAAATGGGCAAATAAACAATTTTGACTTTGACTTTGACTTTGACTTTGACTTTAGAGAGAGAGAGAGAGAGAGAGAGAGAGAGAGAGAGAGAGAGAGAGAGAGAGAGAGAGAGAGAGAGAGAGAGAGAGAGAGAGAGAGAGAGAGAGAGAGAGAGAGAGAGAGAGAGAGAGAGAGAGAGAGAGGAGAGAGAGAGAGAGAGAGAGAGAGAGAGAGAGAGAGAGAGAGAGAGAGAAAAGGGTCGATTATTTGGGCTAAGGCAACAAACAATCGATTATAGTTGCCAGTATCCGAAACAGTTCTTGAAATATAGAAAATTAAAACAATCAAGTCTTATTCATATTCATGTTCATAGAAATACTATATAAATTATGTTCAAACTCTAATATTAACAAAAAAACGTTGTAGATGATAATGACGATAGGTAAAACCCTTAACAAATTTGAATAGGCCAAGAGAACAGAAGTGAACCTCCTCCTCTCCCATTTCAAGCATTCTCTCTAAACAATGACGACATAAATTAAAATAAGTTTTACGCCTGATTCTCATTCACAGCACTCATCATCATCATCATCATCATTAAATGAAAACCTATTTAAGGAACAAGGCGATAATCACAGAAGGGCAGAAAATGACTTCCTCCATTCGCATGTGCATGCGCTGTCATTTTAATGCGTATATATCGGATAATGTTCTAGTATTTATGTATGGTCATTCATATATATTTGCAATTTTCAATTGTTTAGTTCCCGGGGCTATGAAATGAAACGACGTTATTTCCATTTCACGGTAGCCATTATGGTAGCTTTGTCCCAGCCAGCACCGGATAATAGGACCCTTGTGGGTCTTATGTGGGCTAATTTATGGGCCCATGTAGGCAACTCACATAGGGCCCATAAAGATTTGGCCGCGGGCTCCATGTGCGTCTCATGTGGGCTGCCCAGGTGGGTTAGACATGGGATTTATGTGGGTCCCAGGTGGGATATAGGTGGGAGCTGTGTGAGTCCCAGGTGGACTAGACAAGGAATTTAGGTTGGATTTACATGGGTATTGTGTGGGCATGGCATTAGATTAACATGGTTATTGCACATTTGAATGATGCAGTATTATCGCTAAAGGGCTTTGGACATAGTTAATGTACAAAAGAAAAGTGAAAACCTTATACACATTATAAAATTTGTAATGTTTTCACTTTTCTTTTGTATATTAATTATGTCTAAGGCCCATTGCAATAATAATGCATCATTCATATGTGCAACATCTCGGCCTATACCCAGCCAGCACCGAATAATGGGTCCCAACCCATGTGGGTCTCATGTGGGCTACTTTATGGCCCCATGTGTGATATGCACATGGAGCCCATAAAAATGTGCAATTTTAATTAAGCCCCGTTTACATCTTCACGTCTCTCGACGGTGACCAGTCACGACTTGCTGAGTCATGCTGTGGTAAGCACCGGTCTTCATGTGGGTTGGCGTCTGGCCCAGACAGTCGGCGTCGGGTCGTAGGAGTTGTGAAGGGACTCGAGGGGTGTTCCGACTGTGTGGTGCATGCTCTGTACACTCGGGGCGGGTCTGCGACTCAATAATTTTACGATAAAAGTCGGCTTCGTGCTGGGACTCGTCGCCGAAGGCCCCGAGACTGGCACCGACCAGTCGGGGTCATACTGCGACCAGTCGGGGCCGTGACTAATCGTCATGAAATTTCCATTATTTTAATATGGGATAGACGGGGATGGTAGGTAGGGCAGTGCTGCGACCCACTGTAAATAGAGCAGTATCTTTAGTGCAGTATCTTTAGTGCTATACTGTTTCTGCAGTATATTTAGTGCTTTGGCGATTTTTATCACCATGTTATAGTCATCCTGTTAAATCAATTACATCTGGAGGCACATCAGATCTGTATATTATGTTGTTGTTGTTGTTTTTCCTGTATTGCTTCGTGTGAAAATGAAATAATAATAGTTATTATTTTTATTATTATTATTATAATATTATTAAAGTATTTGGGGCCTAGTCAAGGTGGGCAAGTGTGTAGACAACAGTGTGACCGACATCGGTGGCGTGGTTCACTACACAAGCGAAGGTTGAAAAGTGGTGTGGGGGATGGGCTAGAGCGCTGCCCACATCTTCAACCACTTGGCGTCTGTCGCAGCACGGCTGGGAACAGTTGCAGCATGACGGCAACCGTGGGTTCGCGTCGTGCTGCAACTGTCGGCAAATGTCGTCGCATGACACCAACTCAAAGTTGACCTTTAAATTTTCAAATACCCCTACTAATTTGCGACTATCGTCGACAATCGCGGACTAGTCGCCGATTAGTCGCCTAACAACGGCAAACCGTCGGCTAACCGCGCCGACTACGGTCGATGGTGGGGCTTGCCATATCCGGTGTCAGTCGCAGCAGGGCTGGAAACAGTCGCCGCATGACGACAACCGTGGTTGGTGTCGTGTTGCGATTGTCGGCGAATGTCGTCGCATGACGACAACCCATTATTAGGGGGCTAAATTCGAATTAGTCCGCAACAAACTAGTCGCCGATTAGTCGCCTAACTACGCCAACCCGAGCCAACCACGCCGATGTTGGAATTTCAGCACCCAAAAAATCGGCTGCATTCGACACCGACTGGATGAATCAGCAAGTCGTGACCGGTCGCCGACGCGAGTCGTGGAGATTTGAACGGGCCTTTATGCTAATGCCATTTTCCCTCCATTAGAGATAGTGTAGGTATTTACAAAGTACAGTCCTGTATAAAATTACTTTTTCATAACTATTTATAGTATTTATGTTAGAATGTATGTTAATAATATATAAAATCAAACAATTCATTTTAAGCTTATAATCTTTCATATTTTGAATATAATAATAATATAGATATAATATGATGATAATCATGTCTGCGGTGGCAGAAAAAAATACCAAATATGGATTTCCTTTGAGAGAATTTCAAAGGGAAGGTAAAAGGAACCTAACCTATTCAAATTATTCCCATAGCAAAATACCAAACAAAAACAGGTAAATAGATACATAAAATGAATGAATAAAAATAAGAAAATAATTAAATCAATTGTAAAAAACTATATTTATTTTTACCTATTATTATTTCTTATTTGTCAGTTAATTTTGGTTTTGTGGGAATAATTTGGCTATGTTAGGTTCCTTTTACCTTCTCTTTGAAATTGAAATAGCAATAGTCCTAATGTCGAGTTCGTTTTATATAGTGTGGAATGTAGGACTCGAGATTTTATAAATGCTAATATATTTCAAAGTGTAGCACATTGGTACCATTGGAAAGCTGGTTAATTTCCGCATTTATTATGTCGTTAGTAAAATATAAAATAGCAAATACACAGAAAAATACCATAGACATTCTCATTTAAGCACAGTGAAGATTTCTTGTTTACACAAAAGTTTGAAATAATGATACCCAAAGTTAACTTTGTACTGACACATTGATCGTCATCATCATCATTATCATCATAATCATCATCAAAATCATCATCATCATTACCGATGAATAAAAAACATTAACTTTTAAACAGTATAGAGTTTTTGCACAGAAGTTTGGAATAATGAAACTGTAAGTTCACTTTGTAACTGACACACTCATCATCATGATCATCGTCATCATCATCATCATCATCATCATTAAAGGAATTTGCTTCAAGGCACAGTAATTTGTTTTCTATGTAGAGGTTTAGAATATCAATTATAAAATTCTTCTATCTGGGTCGTATGTAACTCACTATCTGAGTCGTTGTCCAGTGACTTGTTTTCACATGGTGTGAAGCTACAAATGTCAGAACACTGTAAACCGTTTGCAGCACAAGGACACTGAAGAGCTCTACAAGACTTCCGACATTTGAAGGATTACATCTCAAGCACAGCATGTGGTGCAGGTGCACCATCCATCCATCCAGTCCACGGTTAAGTGCTTTTCATCATCATCACCAGTGACCTTTCCCCCCTGTCCTGTAGGAATGGGTGTTTTAGGATCATTCATCAAACATCGTCTCCCAATTGCAGTTTGATAATTTGCTCGTTGTGCGTGTTTCTTCAGACAGTCTGCACAGGGTGGTAACTGGTACGAGTCTTGTTCACCTTTCTTGGCACAAAACAATTTGTAGCGAAACTCATTGACTGATGTATCTCCAGAGGTAGAACCATACATGGCACACGCAAACGTTTCCAATCGAGCCTGAAAAGAGGATGAATTATTGCCTACTATTGCATTCGTGAATTACATTATTAGTGCCTGCATTCTTGTTTCGCCGCATTATTTCTTGCTGTTTTATGCTGTGTGCCTGATATTTATCAAAGACTACATGAATTATTCTTGAACTTTGTCTACCTTCTCGAAGTGCTGAAAGAAGTAAGGCATTTGCAATGTGTCCAAAGGTTATTTGCTCGCCTTTCATCTCATGAATTAATGCCATGCAATCAATAATTGTTGCTGATGGTGTTGGAATTTTCTCTGATTTGTAATCCTTTTGTAAGGCTCGGGCCAAAACAGCTTTGTTAGTCTTCCTTATGGTCCCATCTTCAGTGGCAAGAGACCATGGCAGGGGACCTAGCGGATGTGTCAAGACAACTTTTAGGTCTAGGTTCTTTCTTGTATGTGCAATAAGTACCATTTGCCCAACCAGCTTTCTATCTGCTTTCAAAATAGTTTTCTTTCCATGTGAAGAAACCTTCTTTTTCTTAGTCATATCTGAGAAGGTTTTGAGCCTGAACTAGGGCAGTGTGTCGTGAAAGTCATGGTCGGCTTAAGTCAGATGGCGGATTAGTTGATCCTCCATTTTCGTAATAAAAAAATATATTGTCAGAAAAAGGTAAAGATGGCAGCATACGCTATGCTGCGCGTGGCATTTGGTGCTCATCTCCGTGGCATTAGCCCTTAGAGCCTGTGGTGGGTGAGGACCCGTTTCCCCAGGACACAGGGTTAGTGTGACACCCGGGTTACCACAGTTACCTTCCCCAGGCTACCCCAGGTACCTATTTATCAAACCCGAAAGGAAGGAAGAACAGCTGTTTAAGCTGGTTGCCGACCTGCCCTGGCCCGGATGCATATTAACAATACGCTCGCCTTTTCGGCGGACCCCTTCAACCTTCCGCACTGCGCCTCCTCCAGCCGCTTGGCTCCGCCCACTCTTGAGTTTGAGCTTGAGTTGGGAATCACCCAGCGGATGCTTTCGGCGAAGCCTTTGGTCTGGCGTTCTCGTTTATGACGTTTAGGCGTTTCATCCTTCCCCTCTCTGCATCACATTCATACGGTATCCCCAATCACTGAGGGGCCCCCTGCCTCTCATTCTCTCATACGTGCTCTCCAAGGATTCTGTTACTCTCAACTTGGTGGAAAGATACCATATATGAGTAGTCTGGCGAGAAGATATCGGTGAAGCCTTTGGTCTGGCGTTCTCGTTTATAGTGTTCAGGAGTTTCATTTTCCCCTCCTTTCTCTCTGCATCACATTCATACGGTGTCTCCCATCACTGAGGGGCCCCTTCCTCTCATTCTCTCTCATACGTGCTCTTCAAGAATTCGTTTACACTCAACTTAGTGGAAAGATACCATATATGAGTCTGGCGAGACGATATGCGAGCTGATACTACTGTGATTGAGATAGATATGTTTGAGTGTTGCCATGCGATAATACATAGGCTACATTTCCGTGTTTGCAATAATAAATGTTTATTATGGAGCTAGCATCTTGTTCTTGTGGAAGTTTTATGATAGACTGGCTGAGATGAATATATTGGGTGCTCTAATTGGCGCTGGTGAGCACTATTCGGCTCAAAAAATAAGCTGGGATTCTATACAACCTTTCTACCAATTTTTCAGACTCCAAACACATTGCAGTACGCACGATATCCTTCTATAATTAGAGCACAACTCTCCGATGTTTATCTATTTTTAAGCATAGACATGTCACCTTAGTAGCCTCCAAGGATAATAAAATATATTATCCTTGGTAGCCTCTTTGTACCTAGAGGGAGCTTTCGACTCTACCTCTCATAGTGCTATATAATGTCTTTACTTTCCAGTTTCTTACTTTTCAGCACACTCAGAGACTGTCGGTATTAGGAAAATCGCACACTCATCATTGTGGAGGAATGTTACCATCATGATGAGTTAGGTTACCAGCGTTAGGTTGGTAGATATTCAACTGTACACCTATGTAGACTATGTATCTATAGATCTTTCTGCTCCATGGACCAAAGTTAGCTGTTGTGACCAGAGGAAGGCCATTTTCTTTTCCCTACTCTCCACAAAATACATTAAATCACAATATATAGATGAATAAGCCGTATTTACCTGTATATTCCCGGATAAATATCCACACACACACACACACACACACACACACACACACACACACACACACACACACAGCCTCTCTTGGCCAGTCCCCCTGTCAATAAGGAAGCTACAAGAGGTCGTGAGACCTACACGTGGTAGTTCCTGTTACTTAACACTACCTACATCTACCTTTCAGCCCCATCCATGAAATTGTCAAGCCTCCCTTTAAAACTCCCTATTGACTCCGCACTGACTACCCCATGACTAATGTATAATGGCTGCCCTGGTGTATTTTGTGGAGAGCCAGTCTATCATATAATTTCCACAAGAACAAGATGCTAGCTCCATAATAAACATTTATTATTGCAAACGCGGAAATGTAGCCTATGTATTATCGCGTGGCAACACTCAAACATATCTATCTCACTCATAGTAGCATCTGCTCGCATATCTTCTTGCCAGACTCATATATGGTATCTGTACCACCCAACATAGGTAAGATTTTTCACTTGTATTGGTGTCGGGTGTGGGAGTGTAAGCGATGTAAACGGGTAGTGACCGGAGAGTAATCGACGTGGACACTGGACAGCCTGGGTAGTGACGCGACCAAAAGGAACCGGTGTGAGACTGTACCAGAGGCAACACCAGTGTTTGTGAATGCGTTAGGTTATGGATACACTCAACAGATACTTATTTGGATTTATAAACACCTAGAGAACGCCAGAAACTGTAAGTAGATTCAGTGTGTACCTTGTTATTGTGAAATATGAATTTGTGGTGTGAACCATCGTGGTCTAGTTAACAGAAAGGATGAGTGCTTTACAGAATCTGTAATGTGATGAGATTATTATGGAGACTGAGTTGATTCAGGTATATTTTGTATTTGTGGTTAAGAATGGTTGATTTCGTTAAACGTGGTTCTTACATTGTGAATTTTGTTTTTGTCTACAGTTGAATCGCTTCTTCAATAAACCAGAGCCACAAGAAAACGCGTGTCATTGTCTGGCGACCTAACACCACAAGTACACCAAAGCACCCCCCTTACACTACGTGTGTAATAGTATCTTTCCACTAAGTTGAGTGTAAAATAATTCTTGGAGAGCACGTATGAGAAAGAATGAGAAGCAGGGGCCCCTCAGTGATGAGGAACACCGTATGAATGTGATGCAAAGAGGAAGGAGGGGAAAATGAAACTCCTGAAAACTATAAACGAGAACACCAGACCAAATTAAGGCTTCACTGATATCTTCTCGCCAGGCTCATATATGGTATCTTTCCACCAATTTGAGTGGAAAAAAACCTTGGAGAGCACGTATGAGAGAATGAGAGGCAGGGGGCCCCTCAGTGATGGGGGACACCGTATGAATGTGATGCAGAGAGGAAGGAGGGGCAAATGAAACTCCTGAACGCCAAATCAAAGGCTTCACCGACATCTTCTTGCCAGACTCTATATAGACCCTTTGACCAATTTGAGTGAAAAGAATCCTGGAGAGCACTTTGAGAGAATGGAGGCGGGGGACCCCAGTGATGAATGTGATGAATCAATGATGAATGATGGATGAATGTGATGCAGGAGGGGAAGGAGAAACCCCTGAACCCCCTAAACGAGAACGCCAATAAAGGGCTTCACCGACAAAATCGGGGAACTCCCAACTCAAGCTCAAATTCAAGAGTGGGCGGACCCAAGTGGCTGGAGGGGGGGCCCCGGGCGGTAGGCTGGGGGGGTCCCCCGAAAGGCGAGGTATTTTTAATATGGGGCCCCGGATTCGAACCAGGGCCCGCAGATTCGTACCCAGGCACGCTACCCACACACCACGGAGGGACAGTACCATTGCATTGGCTTTGTCAGTACACTTTAAATTTAGCATGTCTTTAAGAATAAAATAAAAAAAACACCAAAGAAAAAAGGACCCGACTTTGCTAAAACGGGGTTTATCTCCCTTACACATTTCAGAACCCAATTCCCATAAGCCTGCACGGAAATAAATAATCTACGCCCCCGAGTTAACTACTTTTTTTTACTCATGCTAGTGAAAGGGAGTATTGCATTTTATTTCGTTATAAACCTTGGGAAGGACGACTGCCCTTTCTAAATTTTAATTTGTTGAGCCAACCATGATTCTGGGGCTCCATTCCTTTGCAGCCATAACCAAGGGAGACCTTATCAATTTTTTCAGTGGGAGGTCTAAATTATTATTGTAAAGCCAAACCGGCTTGGAAAACCTATTTCAGCCGAAATCAGGTGAAAATATAGGCTTGAAAATGTTTCCAGGAATTTTCTTCTTTTTTCTTGTGACTACTTTTTGGGAAAACGGGTATACGGCCAAGGAAGAAATTTTGGGCAGAAAGTTATTTTTCGTCTCTTAACTTTTTAGTGGGAAAACTTTTACTATATGAGAAAAAAAAAAGGGGTAAGATGTCTAAAGTATTTTTTTTTACAGATTATACGCGAAAAAACTGTTTTTTTTAGGGGGGACTGCAGGCCAAAAAAGTGTCCCAAAGTAAAAAAGTTACAGTTTGACGAAATTTTTTTGGCTTCGAAAGGGAAAAAGAAAAAGGCATACAGGGGAAAAAAAAAAACCCATTGAGTTCATGTTAAAATTATATGTGCGTGTGCGGGTTGACAGGAAATATGAGTCAAAAAGGGGGAGTTTTAATTCAAATAAGGATATTTATGAGGGTGATCGGGGCAACGTGAGGGGTGGGCCCATGGGGGCAGCCCCCGGGCCCGCAGTGCTCCAGGTGCAGGAAAATTTTCCCCTGTTTAAGGGAAATTAGGTCACTCAGGGAAAAAGGGAAAAAAATTGAAAAAACCAAAAATGGGGAAATTCAAAAGATACGGAGAATGTAAAAACTTTTTGTGTATATATTTTTAAAATTTACGAGAGAGGAGAGAGAGAGAGAGAGAGAGAGGAGAGAGGAAGGGGAGGAAAAAGAAAAGAAAGAGAGAGATGGGGAAAAAATTCGCTATAAGTCTCAAAAATAGCGATTTTCTTGTCCGGTTTTGCAGTGTCGGTACAGTAGTGTTCGAGGTCCTTCTCGGGGACTCCGTGATTTCATTTCATTTCCGGTAAGCTGCCGTACGTTTGATGTTTGGAAAGTCTCTGAAGGATTTCTGTTACTGTGTATTGATGTGACCTGTAGTCATGTCTATCCCCCACCCCAGAGGTGCACCTAGGAATATTTTTGGGTGAGGGGGGGAAAGAAAATTTGTATTCGCCCCCCGTACACAGAAACCCGCCAGATTATCCCTAGTCGTGGATGGTAAATTTTTTTCCGCTCGGCTGATGGTTTTTCGGGCCCTATTTCATATTTCTGCTGCTGAAAAAATGTTTTGGTGCTTTTTAGAGTTGTTCAAGACATTTCGTAAAGATATGCGCGACCAAATCAAGATATAGGTGTACCCCCGGTCAGGTGACGCGGTCACATCGCGGGTAGAACCTGAATAATTTTTTTAACTGACTTAGTGTATTCTGTTTTCTTAAAAGGGAAGAAATTTTCGGAGAGCCCCGGGTTTGCGCCACTGCTCCATAAAAAACCCAAACGCCAGGCGACACTCAAAGATACACTGATAAAGGGGAAATGCCCCCAAATTTTTAAGTTTTGTGTTGAAGGGGTAAAGGCCCTCTGTATTCCTTTGCAAATTTGTGCAATTCTGAGGGAAAAAACGATAAAAAGGCGAAGGGAAATACAGGGCAAAACAGGGAGATGTTTGGGTGAATAAGGGAAATTTTGGCAGCTCGACTGGCAACATGGCAGCTGCTCGATGTGTTGTTTAGGTTTATTTTGGGTCTTTTTTTTAAGGTAATATCACGCAAAATAGGAACGAAAACATTTTTACAGAGGAAAAGGGGTGGGATGAGTCCTGTGTATAAGGGGAGTGTATTGTGACAAGGGGTATGTCAATTAGTAAATTTTCGAAACGAAATTAAGAGGATGGTGGCGGATGTGGCAAAACTTCTGGCCCAAAACAATGAAAGCTTTCCCAAAAACAAAACGGGGATGTAAATCGGCACTTATACTTTTACCTTAGGAACTTTTACAAGGCCCATTGTCTCGATTAAAAGTGGCAAAGTGAAAATTTTAGGGTCACGGCTAAAAAAACCCCGCCTGGAGAAAATCTTTGTTTTTTAAGCCGTTTTAAACACGGGCCCACTGCGATAGCATAAAAGAAATTCTACAAAGCAACGACCCCATGAAGTTAGCATTTTGGGTTTAATGGTGCCTTTTAAAAAAAGCACAGATTCTTCAAAGAGAAAAAAATTCGGGAGTTGGGGCAATTCAATGGTATCTTTGCCAGTAACTTACAGCAAAATGCTCGAGAATTTTTGGGGCACTGATTTTTTTGGAGCCCAAGATCAAAGAACTTTTTGGGTTTATATTCCCGGGGTTTTTTTCCTTAAGAAGTGCCCAAGTGTCTCTGGGAAAACACTTACAGCCTGAAACCATGTTTTTGGACGAAATCTACGACTCATCTTTTTTTTTTTTTTTTTTAAGAAAAATCGGGAAGGGTTGTTCCCAAAAAAAGGTGTGAAACTAAGAACAGAGACTGAGCTACAATAGTTAAAAACTTTAGCAACCTTCCAAATTTGGTTTGTCGCTTGGGATTGACAATTTTTTTAAACAAGGTCTTCAGCCATTTTGACCTGCTCTAGCAATGTGTTTTGGGGGGAAACATTTATCAATTGAAAGGGGGGTTTTTAAAAAGGGGGAAACATTAAAAAGCGGGGCATAGTTAAATTTTTGTTAAAAGGGTAATATTGGATGGTGAATGAGGGAAAGACGAGTTGAAAATTCAGATCCCCAAAGTAGGATATGTCTTTCTTTCAAAAAATTAACTTTAGAACAATGTACTCCATAAAGAGGTTGGGTGCAGGTTCCAAGGAAAAGAATTTCTGCAAGTGGATGGTATTGAAACCGGGTGTATTGGAAAACCCATTTGGCAAGAAAAAAAATGAATTAGAAGGACTCGAACAACGGGCGGAATCGAAAAGAAACCTCTGGTACAAACTGGCAACCATTTTAAAAAAGGAAAAGGTAAAATTTTTGGTAGGACATCGAAAAAAACCTTACAAACTGGCAAGGGGACTGACCCAGTACAAAGACATTCTGATTTTGTACTCAAAACGGGTTTTCAGGTTTTGAGCCTCAGGACAAAGGTACTGACTCTGGCAGCTAAAAAGAAAAAATTGTGAATTTACCATGGTAACACTGACAAAAGAAATAAGAAAAATCGAGAATTCAGATAGGACCTCGAAAAAAAGATTAATCCTGGTAACAAAGATTCGATCAGGGTACAAAAACCTCGACTAAGTTTCTTAACCAGTGTAAATATTGAAAGGTATGATGGTAAGGGCGATATGTTTTGAGCTTTCGACTAAAACTGAAGATTTGGAAAAAGGGGAATTTTATGAAACAAGCAGACAGGCTAGAACTGAACACCTTAAAAATTTTAGGTCGAACATAACCAAAGATTGGTGGGAAAAATTGTATACGGGGGGGTCTTTTCAAAAAAAATTTTTTTTAGAAAGTGGTAAAAAGATGCATCAAAATTGGGAAGGAAAAAGGGCAGGTGGACTTGCAAGGAATCTGGTTTTGATCAGAAAATAGGTCAAAGACTGGTTTGTGTCAAAGGGTAACAGTTGAAGATAGAGAAAGTGATGTACCTGGTTTTCTTTGTTAATGAATGATCCGGTGAAGACCGCAGTGCATAAAAATATTAAAATCAGGTTAAATTTTTCCGCTATATTTTTTGAAAATTCCTACAACATTTTTTCAAGCGAAAAAAAGGGTTCAGGGAGCTTCTGGACACTGAAGCTTTGAAAAAAAGGTTTAAACCACTTATTTGAACAAATAACCCCTTGTCTGGGGCAGTTTTTTTGCCCCCCAAAAATTTGTTATTGAAAGGGTTGACGACAATCACAAAAAGCATTTTTTAAAGAAACAGGCATATATCTTTGATCCAAAATGGTTGGTTCAAAACAATCCGAGTTAGGAATCATTATTAACTATGAGGTACAAATGAGTATCCAAAAGGTGGTGGCAATGTTGAGGGAATTAGAAGGATAATGATGATGAAAATTTGCTCGAGGTGTTAAACCCAATCCTTTTCCCTTTGATGAAGACGGAGATAGTTTGTGTGCCGTGTTGCGTTCAACAAGAGGATGATGGGGTGACATTCCAAGGCCCCAAATTTCCACGTTGGAGAAGCTTTTGAGAAAGGGGTATTTTTAATAAATACAAGAGGGTTTTGTTTCCTTTTTAGGTTGGGGTTTCCCGATGAGTCTTCTGACAATCCGTTTGGAACTTTTGCAGAGCTCTGAGCCTGCAAGTGAGTTATGCCAGTTTCTTCTCCAAGGTTTTTCCCATCTTTTCCTGATGGTAAAGGTGTTTTACAACCCAAAGGGTGGGCAATCAACCTCCCTTTAGGCTGGGTAAACATCTCATGAGGTACGACAAAAGGGTTTGCAAATGACCCAAATTTTTCCTAGTTGTAACAAATATGTACCAAAGAAGGCAAACATAACTTAGGAAATTTTACGCACAGAGGACACATGGGTCTTTTAAGTGTTAAAGAATGAGGAAAAGTTAGCCCAAAGGGGGACCATCCCATTTAAAAAAGTTTGTACTTTTTTTCTAGTGGCACAAGGGCAGTCAACAATTTTTTTCACAGCATATCTAAAAAAAGCTTTTGCTTTCTAGAATCTCAGAATAATTTTAAAGTGAAAAAATGTTCAAAATTGTTTTTGACGTAACCCAGCAGATTTTTACTGGTATGATTTTCATAGGGTTTCTACCTGGCTCAGAGGGAAATTTTAAAAAAACTGTGGTGAAAAGTTGGGGAATACCCGAAAGGGCCCGGATTGGTTTAAATTTCATTGATGAAAGGACGATTACTTTCTCAGGGAAAAAGGGTTCGGGAAAAAAAGTTGACATTGTGAATGAATCTTCCAAAAGAGGGAGATTTGCTAGGGGAAAATTGTCTTAAAAACCCGAATCGGGGGTGAAGATACATAATGAGAATGAGTTTTAAAGAGAGGTGCTATCCACTGCCCCATGGAATATCGTTAAAAAGGCCCCCCCCAGTTAAAGAAGGATTCGGTGAAATGTTGTGCCCATAGTTCGAAAAGATGAACCAAGGTTGTGGTAGAAAAAGAAAACGAAAAAAGAGAAATCTTGGAGCAGAAAAAAAATGATAAAAATTTAACTCGTATCTCTGGATAAGTGTGATTCACCAAACTGGACCCAAAAAAAATGGCCTGCACCCTTGGGACCAAAAGTTACCCACCCTCTGACAATGTATTAGAATTTTTTTTTTGATGTGGGCCCTTTTAAAAATGAGGAGCTTTAAGCAAAAGAAATGCTGGTTAAAGTGTAATGACCAAATGTAAATTTGGGGTTTCGTCAAAATCATAAAAGGTACAAAATGGTCCGATCCGAACCCCTTTGTCTAAGCCTGGGAACCCCACAAGGTCAAAGTCTTAGTTTTTCGGTTCAAACACCCATGGAGTACCCTGGCTATGAGCCTTTTGCGATCAAAATGGTGGTTTGTTCGTGAAAAAAAAGCCCAGGGTGAAATAAACCTGCTGGTTTTTTTGGTTGTTCCCATGTTAAAAACAAATTTGGGATTTGGGAAGAAACAACCTGCAATTTGGTCAATAGTGAATTTTTTAGTTTTGGGTGGCCAACATGACAAATATTTCTTCATATGATCAACTTCTCAAGATCGCTGAGATACATAATGAAACCAGAGACCCCGTCAGACTTCTTCTCTAGCATAGCAAAAAAAGGTCTCTTCAAAAAACAAAAGGGTGATACACCACTTTGGAAAGGTAGCCACGAAAATTTTTTAATGCCAACATAGGTTAAAGAGTTATCGGAAAAGAGTGTTTTGTTTATTATCAGGGATTTCCCTTGTCAAATACAGTAGAAACCACGTTAGCGAAATTTAAAGGAAGCAAAAAGGAAAAAAAAAAACAGTTGCCCCATGGTGGAAGATATTTGGGGGACGATGAAATTGGCAGGTGCTACTGGTCCAGAGGAGCAAGAAATTTTTTAAAAACTTTGTAGTTATCCCCTTAGGGTTTAATGGGACAAACATCCAAAATTATTTTTTGGAGAATTTATGTGTAATTTTCACCAAAAAAAGGAAGGTCAGAAAAGCAAATGTTTTCCCGCTTTTTATACCCACTTTTAGGTACATTGTGCACAAAGGTGACCCAAAAAAATGAGGACTATGCAGGGTTTTGCTCATGGGCAAGCCTGGTTGTACTCTAGATAAAGTTGGTAAAGGAGTTAGCTCTTTGAAACCGAATTGAAAAAGTTTTTTAAAAACCCCTTAGTCAGAAATTTTCCAAAGGAGTTTTTAACAGAGTCAGTACCCATAAGAATGTGCCCTCAGCACAGGACAAATTCGATGAGTTTCATGTTTAGGGGGAGGAACCAGAAAATACAGAGTTAGATGATGGATGGAGTGCGAAAAATTGGTAATGAACGTTGTTCAGGAGTTTAAAACTATGTCAGAGGTTTAGCAAATCCTGAATAGTGATGATGTTTTTTGAGGGAAAATGAAATGAAGTCTTGATGATGCCCCGTTTTGGTTGACTGACTTTGATCTAAAGGAGCCCAAGGTTGGATTTAGGAGAAAAAGAAAACTGCAGTATTCCAGAGGGGACAGTTATGTGGTTGTGATCCTTTTTAAAGCTAAATTCAAAAAGAAAGTTATTTACAAAATGGTAATTTTTGGGGAGAAAAGAAGCGTCGATCTACCTCCCCCCTTTTCATTTAAACATATCGGTAGGGCGGCTGTGGGAAAAAACTTCTTTAAAAAAAATGTGTCTCAAATTCATTTAGAGAGGGTAAAAATTTTTGGGAAGGCTGTTCCCACAGGTAAGCTGCATTCATGATTGGGAGGTGTACCTTTCATTTTCTTTGTTCAAGCTTCCCCAAAAAGTCGGGTTGGGAAGGATATAAGATTGTATGGAGATGTTTTTCAGGGTTCAAATTTAAATTGAAGGCACCAAGTTTCTTGCAATGAGAAAAGTCAATGTGGGCCTGCATAGGTTTACATGACAAACAAAAGATTTCAGGAAATAAAAAACAACAAGAACCCTTTGGGGGTATTTCAAGATTATTATGGGGGACTTTTTCCCCCAATTTCCACCAGTACTCGACTAACCCTCTACGTGTAAAAACCCCCAAAGATTCCATGATAACTGGGCAGTCCTTGTTCAAGTTTTCAAAAAAACTGTGGTATTAGAGAAATCTGAGGAAAAAAAGGTGGACAAAAGATTTTAGACATCTTTGACCAAATTTTCCCAAGGTACTTTGATAGAAATGATGGTATAAACTTGGGGACGTGACTTAAAAAGCAACAATTTTACTCCCCGTTTCAAGGAAAAATTTGAAAGTAGTGCATCATGCTTGGCAATAATGTGGGCTTGCAAGAGCTAATGTCGACGGAAAACTTCATTAGGTAACCAATTGCTGTTGTCAGGCGAGCAAACTGTGTCACAGCAGCTCATAGTAAGCCTTTAAAACAAGAGGTGGTTTTTTCCAAAAAAATTTTTACTTGTAAAAGGTATGGGTGTAAAGTGGTTGGGGTTTAATTTTTTGGAGGAAGCTGGTTTAACCAATGGTATAGGGTGTGGTAGATAATATTATACAAATTGGGGTAAGGCCCCCCAAATTTTCCCCAGTTGTCTTGGTAGAATTTTCCCGTTTAAGGGGGAACCCCTTTCTGGGTGACATGTGAAACCCAAAATAGTACCAATTTGTCCCCCTAACTAAAAAAAAGGGTTTAAGGAAAACCCCTTTTCATGAAAACAATGTTTCCAATAGTTCCGCATATCCATCACAATACATAAAGTCAAGGGGAGAGTTTTATAGGTTTCATCAACTTAGGGGCCAAAGAATTTTCGGTAGGTCTTTCTTATACTCATTTGTAGAGCAAAAAAAATTTAAAAAATTGGCCATTTAAACCATACCCAAAGGGCAGAAGGTTTCTTTCATTGAAGTTAAAAGATGTTTTCAAGGAAAGGTTAAGAAGGTAAAAGAGAGAAACAAAGAAAAGAGTTTGTATTTAAATTGGGGGGTTAAAAATTAAATTTGGAAAATACAATTTTTACAATTGGTTGGCTAGCGCAATGGCATACAGACGGAAAAAAAACAAAAAAGGACCTTGGGACAAAAAAAAAAAAATGGGCGTACGGGTGTATGCAAGGCCCGTCTATTCCCCTTTTCCAACAACAAAAACAAAAAAAAATTAAAAAACAAAAAACGAGGCAAGGATCCAAGGCCCAGACATCCCGGAGAGGAGAATACCCCCATTATCAAACAAATTTAGGTAATATTTTTAATACAATATAATATAGCGTATATTTCCTACAATAATTTGACTGTTCAGGGCCCCGTCACCAACAAGAGGCTACCCTGGAATTTGGATCTGACCCAAAAGAAGTTTTTTAAATTGCTTAGCAAGACTAATCAAACCAACAAGAAGTCACACTATTTTGCTGATAATTAACACCAGGCAAACAAAGAAGAGAGATTTATGTGGAGTTTGTAAATTTCTTGATTAAAAAAAATACCACTAGGTTTTTTAAAAAAACAAATTTAAAAATTTTGCCCCTTTTTTTTCTTTGGGAAAAAAGTAAAAAAAAAAAAGGGATGGTGAAGTTAGGTTTGGGTTTTTGGTAGGTTTAAAGAAGTATTTTAGGTGAGGGTATTTTTTTAAAAAATTTTTCTTAGCCCGTGCGAGCTTTGGGCACGTTTAAATCTTTTGTGGGACGTCTATTTTTTCCCAGTTAATATTTGTTGTTGTTTTTACATAGTCCCCATAGCGCCTTAGGCGTGGTGACCCCCGGGCCCGGGGGTGGTCTGTAGGTTCACTGAGGGCTGTGATGGCCCCGGGGCCCCCGCCGGGGGGGTGGCGCAGGCCGGATTTGATAGTGGGGGGCCGTGTTTTGGGCTATGCCGCCCCCCCGTGTCCTCCGAGCACTCGCAAACGAAGGGAGATTTTAAGGGGAGGGCATGTGGGTGTTCTTAAGCCCCCCGACGGTGCAGACATGTTTGGTTTTCTTCGAGGATCGAATCGGGTAAGGAAAAGCAGTCGGGGACGCTAAAAACTCCGCTCCGCCTCCCCCTTTGGGGGCACCTAGGTGAACATTCCGAGACGTGCGGGAAAAACTTAATCGACGGGGTTTTTATTTTGCGCTAACCCAAGGGTTTGTAAATTGACAGTAAAGGATTGGAAAAACTTGATAGGATCCCAGGGAAACCCTTTTTAATACTTTTGCCTGTATACTATATGTATATATAAATAATAGAACATATGTATATATAAATAATAGAACATATGTATATACACTATATAAGTATATATATATACTAGCCGCAAAGCCGCCCTCCGGGCGAACTTTTTGGCTAGCTCCTGCGGAGGGCTATTGGTGGGCTTTCGGTCCACCACCGTGTTGGTGGCGAAGGCCCACCAAACACAGACTCTCAGATAGCCCTTCTAACTTTCCTGAAATCATGGATGTAGAAATGTATGTATTAACGCCAACCATTCACATCACCCCAACCCATTCACTCACCCATTACCCATCACCCCCACCCATTCACTCACCTATTACCCATCACCCCCACCCATTCACTCCCCCATACCCATCACCACACACCCATTCACTCACCCATTACCCATCACCCCCCACCTATTCCCTCACCCATCACCCATCACCCCCCACCCATTCACTCACCCATCACCCCACACCCATTACCCATCACCCCACCATCACCCTACATCAAGGTTTCCTCAATTCTCGCAACCCACTTATTTTTCTCACAATTCTCGCTAATAGGCTGCTAAAAAAAAGAAAAACAAAGTGATCGAATCATCCTATAAGTGTGCTTAAAACCTTCCCTTGATCTGTTACCCTTCTTAGTATGGTTATTTTACGGATAACGGGTTCACTCCATGTTGATACTGGTTGACTAACCTGTAAGTAAGGGTGATTGCCGGATGACGCTCTCTTGACGGGCTGGTAACTTGCTTCGTTGCCCAGAGGTACACGTCAAATAAAGTGGTATGTATGGGCTAAACGTGGTCGAGCGGTTCTTACGTAATTTATAAGTATTCTTAGTGCCAAAGGATTCGAGTAAGACAATATACTACAAAAGATATATATTATCTATATATTTATACTTGTGAAGGTTTATACTTAATAATGTCACGCAGTTCGTTAAGTAACGGCCAATGAAACTAGTGTCTAATAGACAGAGCCGGGAACAGTTAATGACGTGACAAGGTACTCCACACCCCCAGGTGTGGGGTACACACAGACACCCAGGAAGGTGTGCGTGAGTAGGAGCGCAAGGCTAACGCGTCTCCTCTC
>JACEEZ010000631.1:97500-137500 GCA_016584305.1 Chionoecetes opilio | reverse complement strand
CCCTGCGAAGCGTCGGTTCGCAGAGTGAACGGCTTTGTATAGTCCGCTAGTTGTAGGATATGTTGTTTGCATAACATGCTTTTAAGGGAACCCATTGCTTGCTCTTGAGCCTCTCCCCATTCTACCTTGTTGGGGGAATGTTTTCTCAACAGTGAATGCAATGGGGCGGCTATGACAGAAAAATTGGGAATAAAATTACGGTAGTATCCCGCGAGACCCAAGAATGACTTTACCTGAGTTTTGGTCTGCGGGGTTGGAGCATTTCTGACTTTCTCTCTCTTGTCATCTTGGCACCCGTACTGTCCATGGCCAATGACGTGACCTATAAAGGACACCTGCTCCTTACCAATCTCACATTTACTCGGTTTGACGGTCATGCCATGTTTTTGGAGACGCTCGAAAACCGTTCTCAGAGTCCCCAGGTGTTCCCGAAAGGTGGATGAGTGTATCAACACATCATCCACAAACATTTCCAAGCCTTCTATACCCCTCATGACCTCGCGCATAACTTTATTAAAAGCTGCAGGCGAATTGGTCATCCCAAAGGGAAGAGCTCTGTATTGATACAGGCCGTCTGGTGTGCTGAAAGCAGTCACCTTCCTGCTCTCTTCGCTTAAAGGAATCTGGAAGAATCCCTTTGTTAGGTCCAGCTTAGAGAATATTTTAGAGCGGGTTAACCGTGGAAAAATTGTTTTAGGGTCGGCCATGGGCTCCGCATCCATTCTAGTGATTGAGTTAACTCGCCTATAATCACCACATATTCTGACCCCCCCATCTTTTTTCTTCACCACCACAATGGGGCTACAGTAGGGGGAGATGGATTTCTCTATGATTCCGGCAGTTTCCATTTCCTCAATTTCTTGCCTAACTGCGTCCACTACTCTAAGTGGTATTGGATAAGGCTTCACTCTTACTGGCTCCCGACTAGTGAGCTCAACTTTGTGCTCGGGCACTTTGGCGATTTTTGGTTTGTCAGAAAATGCGTCTGCATGTTTCTGCAATAATGAAACTATTTGGCTTCTCTCCCCAAACGTTAGTTCTTCGCCCAAGGACACGTCTTGATACGTCTCCGATTGGTGAGAAACTACATTTTATGGATCATCATCCTGTTCCCCTCAGGAATTACTGCTGCTGCTCCAATGATTTCAGGTTCAACCTCAGATGAATGAGCTCTTACCAACTCTAAACATTTCACCTGATCCTCACTTAACCTTGTCATGTGATGTGAAGTGGCTGAAATCTCGGAGGGAAAAAATTCCTTCAGCATGTTTATATGGAATCTCTTGAGGTGCCCATTTACAATGATGACATAGTTTAGATCACCTATCCTCTCCTGTACCTCGTAAGGACCCTTCCACTGCGCCAGCAGTTTGTTTCTCTCGGTGGGAAGCAACACTAGACATTTGTCTCCCACTTGGAATTTCCTTAGTTTAGTTTTTCGGTTGTAGTATGACCGTTGCACTTCCCGTGCTTTCAGCAATTCCTCTTTGGCAAGGTCACACGTCGCGTTGAGTCGGTCAGCTAAATCTATGACGTACTGATACGTTGTTTTGACCTCGGGGTCGGACACCTTGCCGTCCCATAGTTCACGCAATACATGTAATGGGCCTCTCACAGCCCTACCATACAGTAACTCAAAAGGAGAGAACTTAAGTGAGCTCTGAGGTGCCTCTCGATAAGCGAATAAGAGAGGGGCAATATAGCGTGGCCATTCTTTGGGCTGCTCATTAGCCATGCGTTTTAGCATTTTCTTCAAAGTGCCATTGAATTTTTCACACAACCCGTTACACATCGGGTGGTATGGTGTTGTTTGCAATCCCTTGCAAGCAACCAGCCTGAGCAGTTCATCCATCATTCCTGAGGTGAACTGTGTTCCTCGGTCGCTAAGAATCTCTTTGGGAATGCCCAGGCGGCAAAACACTCCTAGCTCGCCTCGGCCACGGTGCTCGTCTCTATATTCTTTATAGGAACGGCTTCAGGCCACCTGGTGCTAAAATCTATCAGGGTTAGGATATACCGGGACCCATCACTAGCTCGTGGCTCAATAGGCCCCACTATGTCAACAGCTATTCTCTCAAAAGGCTCCGAGATGATAGGCAGGGGCTGCAAGGGTGCTGGACGGACCCTGCCTTTGTCACTTGTTCGCTGACAAATATCGCAAGAACGCACCAACCTGGCTACTTCCTGGCCCATGCCTGGCCAGTAAAAGTTAGCTTGAATGCGATCCAACGTCTTACTCCTACCCATGTGTCCGCTCAGGGCAGTGCAGTGTCCCAATTTGAACACCGCTTGGCGATATTTCTCTGGTACTACAAACTGTAGTCGCTCCTCGCCGCGAGCTGTAATAAATTGACGGTAGAGCCGGTCGTTTTGCCTTACGAACCTTACGGAGTTACCGCGTATTGTCTTGGTCTTACCTTCCAAAAATCCTTTTCTCACTACTTCGAGCGAAGGATCTATTTCTACCTCATTCCTAACAGCTTCGCTATTCACGAAGTCAGCGTGGGAGGCAACTTTGAGAGGGGTGACAGTTTCTTTACGGTTACCGGCAGCTCGAGTGACTGCTACGGCTCCGATTTGGGTCGCCGTGTCGCAGGAAAGGACGTTTCTCGCCCCCTTAATGTTACCGATTATGAGGTCATATATAGGATTTTCTAGAGCTGCTGCATTTAACTGACCTGTGTAGAATGGTGTTACGACATACACCGAGACCTCAGGTGCCTTCCTTTGACTCCCGTCTATCATCGTCATCTGTATGTGGCGCCCGGTATGGTGACAACGACTCACCAGGCTCCTCCTTATAGTACAGCCTGTGGACCCACTGTCTCTCATTACTTTGACCGGCGAATCGTGCACGTAGCCCATTTCTACAGTAAGATTATGTTGGTTGGGCTCCACCACATTGGCTCCTGCAAGTCATATGGTGTGAGGTTCATCCTTATTATTGTAGTTACACGGATTGTCGTCGTCTGGCTTTCGTTGGCTCGACGAGTTACAATTTTCAGGCTCGGGTACGGGGTCGTAATGGGGTTCCACGTGTACGGCAGCAGCATTTCGGTGATAATAAGTATTCCTCGATCCAGAATTTGCACCTCGGCCTCCATTTTCCCGGAGTGCAGGCCTATAGCTTGACTGAAAGCGCGAGTTTCGAGCTGGGGGACGATATGAGAACATATTTGAACGGGCTGGCGTCGCCGTACTCCGAGGTGGCGAGCTATCAGCTTCCTTTCCCGTCTCTACAACCTCGACCCTAACTTTGTTCGGTAGCTTCGCCTTTTGACCAAACGCCTCAAAGTACGCGTCGGCCACCCTACTCATTTCAGACAATTGATTTATGCGGTCCATTTTTAGCCTCGCGACTAGTGGTTCCGGGCATGACTTGACGAATTGAGCGCGCAAAATTAAATCTGTAAGGCCCTTGACAGTCTCCTCTGCCCCATCCTTCTCATACCAATCTCTGAAATATCCGGCCAGTCTGGCTGCAAACTGAGAGGCCGTTTCGTATTGCTCTAAATGGGCCTCGACAAACTGTTGTTTGAGGCTGTCGGCGTTCAGCCCGTAGGCTTTCAAGAGAGCGTCCTTCATTTGTCCATAGTCACGGCTATGTTTCTCTAATCTTTGTAGCACGTCTAGTGCCTTACCCTCAAACAAGGTCATAAACTGGAGTTTACGCGTGATCTCGTCATATTCCAGGAGGTCAGCCGCGTCATCGTATCTTCTTCCTATGAAGTTTTCTGTGCTATCACTTTCCTTAAACATGGGAAGCTTTAATTTCGGACGGTTTATTCCTGATCCCCCGTTAGCAACAGTCTGATTACTGTTGCTGCTACTCGTTCTGCTTAACACCTCCAGCTCGTGCTGGCGGGCTTTCTCCCTCTCCTCTCTCTCTCTCAACTCCTTTTCCATTTCCTGTCTCTCCACGTGCTCGCGGAGTTTCTCCTCTCTATCTCTCAACTCCTTTTCATGCTCGCGGGCTTTCTCTTTCTCCTCTCTTTCCTCTCTCTCCACGTGCTCGCGGAGTTTCTCCCTCTCCTCTCTTTCCTCTCTCTCCTTTTCCCTTTCCTGTCTCTCCACGTGCTCGCGGACTTTCTCCTCTCTAGCTCTCAACTCCTTTTCATGCACGCGGGCTTTCTCTTTCTCCTCTATTTGTTGTACTCGCTCCACTCTCTGTGTCTCCATGAGCTTCAATTCCTTCTCGTACTCTCGCAATTGCTGCCTCTCCTCTCTTTCATCTCGTTGCCTATTGGCGACATATTCTTTAATGTCGTTAGGCTCCACGAGGCCTATCAACTCCGCCTCTTCCCTATATATCTGAATGCTCATGATGGCAGTGCTACTGTCTAGTCTGAATTCCCTGTATTAATCCTGGACTGGCAAACGTGAGGTCCCTGTGTGGGCTCCACTTGTAATGGACCAGGAGATTACCTCACTTAAGCTAACAGTCCAGAACCAACGTAGGGCAAATATCAAACACATGTACAGTTCCTTAACTAATTTATTTACAGTAAAATACACAATACACAAAATAGCACGCCACCACTCATTCAGTCCTCTTCCCTAGCTACCTACGAAGAGCTATCGCCTACGGTATCTGGCTGGGGAATAAAGAACGGGGTTAACTATGAATAGGTTAATCTCACGCTTATGTGACCACGTGGGAATGACCTCTCTGCAAGGTGTACGTTCCTCCTCGTCCTTTCACCTCCTGCCGGCTATCCCTACCTCGTCCTGCGCCCTCCTCTTCGTCCTTTCGCCGCGTTCGCCACCTACGTCCTCAACAGCACGGGGTCTGGGCAGGCGGGGAAGTAGAAGAGGCCGCGACGGGTCCTATGGGATGCACTGCCGGCAACTCGTTGTCCTCGGTACAACCTGTAGGGGAGGAATGAGGTCGCGACCTCGCGCGGCCGGCCCACCACAAGATGGCGGCTGGTGGCAAGTTGCCACTAGCCCCAAACTAACGGAGTTTCTTCTACGTCTCCTTTCTATCATGCATGCCTGATTTCCTATCATCCACCACATGCAATTTACATCGGGCGTTTTCAGGTAACGTACCCGGTTACTCGTTGGGAGGGAATCAATTGGGCCTAAAACCCCTTCCCACATACTTTGTTTACCAGAAAAACATTAACTGGGATCTCCCAGCAGGAACAAAAGCCTGGAGCTATGCGTGCTCTATGGGATACGAGCGCTTGAATGGCTAAAATTAAGTCTAGCCATTACATAGTGACGCCTGTGAGGCTCATGCCGCCCCCCTGTGTCCTCCGATGCACTCGCAGTCGAAGGTAGAGTTGATAGGCAGGGCATGTGGGTGTTCTTAGGCCACTCGACGGTGCAGAAAGGTTTTGGGTTTCTTCGGGGATCGAACTCGGGTCACCGAGAAAGCCAGTCGGAGACTCTAACCGCTCCGCTACCGCCTCCCCCAATACTCCCCCCGGTGTATTGGGTCGGGCTGGGAACGCCTCTTCAACTCGCTCGATCAAACATAAACCACTCTGGGACGACACGGCAGGACATGGGTCGTGAAAGACGGAACCCCAGATACAACCAAGACAACCCCAGGCCCCCCTCCGCCGCCCACCGCAGCGTTTTTCTGTTTTAATTTCTTCGTTTTTTTGGTATGCTTGGCTTGATCTGCTTCGCTTTTTTTATTTATTTTATCGGGCCTCCAGCAGGGGAGGACCACGGGCTAGCTTGAGCCCGTTAGAGAGATGCTTTGAAGAAAAAAAGAGGAGAGTGTTCGTGCAGCAGGCGTGTCGTTATCTTGGCTTGATTGCTTGTCTTGCTCTTCTTCCTTTTCCTGATTTTTCTCAGTTCCTTGATTTGATCTGTCACCACCATGGACGCGCGCACCCCCCAAATGCCAAGACATCCCGCACGGGCGGCTGGTCTCAATCTAGCCCCGATCCCCTGATTCGTACACAACACGGTGAGATGAAAAATGAGTGAAAGAAGTCGGAGATGAAAAGTGTTTTGTACGTTTAATTACCAAAGAGTGAACAGGGGGAGAAAGACTCCGTATAGCGGAGGGACCTACAGCTTAACGTGGGATCCGACGATCGAGGGTCGCCGCTCGACCTTATATACGCGTCACTGGCTAGGGTCAAGCCGCGTTCGAAAACACGGGCGATAACGGCCCGCCCAAATTAACAACAAAAGAAACCTACCTAATAATACAGGTTAAGCATTTGATGAAGTATTTAAACAATGATACAAGTTACTATTAAACTGTTGTGAAAATATGAACCACTACAACCTCGCCGTTCTGTTATCATTCAATTAAATTTACCTCTCTGGAAGAGAAAAGCAAACCCCTATGTCTAACCGCTACTACTTACATCATGTAATCCTAATCTATAATAATATAAGCGAAAGTGTGTATGTCTGTCTGTCTGTCTGTCCGCGATAGGTGCCGCCCCCTGTAGCGGAATCCCATTATATGGCACATTTTTGGAACCAGGTTGAGCAGGGGAAGCTTTTAAGCCCACTTTTAGGATGATCCGATCACTTTTTTTTCTCTTTTTTTTTAGCAGCCTATTAGCGAGAATTGGGAAAAAAAAGTGAGTTGCGAGAATTGAGGAAACCTTGATGTAGGGTGATGGGTAATGGGTGAGTGAATGGGTGGGGTGATGGGTAATGGGTGTGGGGTGATGGGTGAGTGAATGGTGTGATGGGTGAGGGAATAGGTGGGGGGTGATGGGTTATGGGTGAGTGGTGATGGGTAATGGGTGAGTGAATGGGTGGGGGATGATGGGTAATGGGTGAGTGAATGGGTGGGGGGTGATGGGTAATGGGTGAGTGAATGGGTTGGGGGTGATGTGAATGGGTTGGCGTTAATACATACATTTCTACATCCATGATTTCAGGAAAGCTAGAAGGGGCTATCTGGAGAGTCTGTGTTTGGTGGGCCGAAGGCCCACCAATAGCCCTCCGCAGGAGCTAGCCAAAAAGCCGCCCGGAGGGCGGCTTTGCTGCTAGTATATAATATAAACAAGTATCTCGGCCTGATTACAATAAAAAAATGACATATACTAGTATATAAGTATTATCAAAATACCGGCCTCGTTCAGTAAACTGGGCCGCGGGCCTACTTCCTTTGAAATGGTATGACCCTTCATACTTAATATTTAACAAGCGATGTAGCATAAAGAAGTATGGGAGGTACAAAGAAGCAAAAGAAAATATCACATTTCGCTCAGAAGCTCTCAAAATGGCCTCCTTCCTCCCTACTCAACTAGACATCAATACAAAATACGGGAAAAAACGGGAAAACCTAGGCATGACTAATGTATTGTGTCACGGCGCGAGATCACAAAGGCATTACTACGTATATACAAAGGCACATCTTAATAGTAAATATATTAAAGTAATCGTCCAGACCATTTCATCATTCCTGATTTGATGTAGTTAGAGTATAGACATTATCGAGTGTATCAACAATATGTTGTCACTTTTTGCATCCAGTCAGCCGTTTTTTAATAATCCGCAATCAAAATCTGTAAATTCCCCGAGCTTCGAAAACGCTGTTGGCAACTGGCAGACGATGCGCCACGGCTTCGGTGACGCATCAAGAGGTAGGCGGCCTCTATCCGCGCTGATCAGAAGCATGTAAACACAAGAGATAAATATAGTACTTGAAGATTTTTGGGTGTTTCTGATAGATTTTTTTTTGCGATATGCCACATGCATGCATCCTTTATGGGTGCAGCGGACACCAGGGGGGACAGCTGCACTTGAGTTGTGCAGGGGACAGCTGTGACTTTCCAGAGAAGTTTGCACACGTTTCCGACTGATACGACGACGTTAAATCTGTGGAAGATATTTTGTGCGGCGGACACATCACCCCCCACCCACCCACACATTCCGCAGCCACACACCATAGCGTAGCCTTGTATGGCAGTGTAACACAAACCAGTCAACAACACTCCCTTGCCTGTCATGTCACACTGTCTACATCACCCCCCACCCACCCACACATTCCATAGCCACACACCATAGCGTAGCCTTGTATGGCAGTGTAACACAAACCAGTCAACAACACTCCCTTGCCTGTCATGTCACACTGTCTACATCATCCCCCACCCACCATAGCGTAGCCCATCACAATCTGATGTTCGTTTTCCTCATAGTATACGCGAGCAGCGTCATTTATTTCGGTCTCAGATTGAGCATCGTACTCTAGATCTGTCACAGCGACAGATTCACTGTCTGACACCGAAGTACAATCGCTCATCATAACATTTGCCGACAGGTGTCAGACAGATGTTTACATTGGAGCCTCTGCGGGCGTCACTCTTCTGACGTCATCAATAACAGTCATAGTCCTGTTGGAGGGAAGATTTTTTTTTTCGCGCGCTTTTTACACAAGTCGTATTTTTACGGAAATAAGGCCTGGAAATCAATTATTTTTGGTGGATTAGGTGTTTTGAATGTGCATTCAACATAATTAGGCAAACAAAAATTGGGTCTGGACGATTACTTTAAGACTAAAACACGGAATAAACAATATTATGATACAAAATAGAGGATTATAGTAAAACACAGTAGTCACGTCGTGACAGACCTCCCCACAAAGAAAAGAAAAATATTAAGAGGGCAAATTGTCTGACAACCATTTTCTTAGATGTCAGTAGAGTGTGACAGAAAATCAGGGATCACATTGTCAATACCCTGCACATGAGTGATATATAAATTATAGTTCTGCAGGAAGAGACTTCAGCGAGTCAGGCGCTGGTTCTTCAGCTTGAAAATAGCCAAATAACTGAGTGGTCTGAATAAACGGTGATATGTTCCGAAGGAAGGAGGTAAAAGTTGAAGTGGTTAAGAGCCAAGATAAAACTCAGAAGCTCCTTCTTTACCACCAAGTAATTTTGCTGGGCGGGTGACAACTACTTACTGAAATATGCCACCGAGTGGTCGACTCCCTGTCTGTCTCCCTTTGAGCAATACAGCTCCCACTGCCCTGTCGCTAGCTAGCATCACACGCCACCTTAAAGTCCTTGTCAAAACTGGGAGATATGAGGACGGGGTAGCTACACAAAACACCCTGAAAGCCATGAAACGCCTCCTCGTATACTTTTTAAGCAGCTCTGTGAGAGGTAAGACCAAGTCCGCAAAATTCTTAACGTGGCGCCGATAGTACCCCACGGCACCCCTACGGACCAGCCTTTTTGTTTCAGCAACAGGCATCTAAAATAGCTTTCACTTTGACAGAAGGATGGGACAATTCATCAAGTCCTACCATACGCCCCAGATATTGAACTTGAGGTTGAGCGAAAGAACATTTACATAGATTAACTACTAGGTTCGCCTTGCGGAGAGCGTGGCACAAGGATTCAAGCTGATTCATGTGCTCCTCCCATGATGTTAGCTTCATAGGTGTCACTAACATACACATACTTTTTGGTAAGAGTAGAGGTGTAGCCAAGCGGGGGGCTAAGCAAAACACAAGGTGGTTTTATAATTATTATTATTATGAACAGAGTGACTCGGCCGAATACAGCTTGTGGTAATCTCACAAATACCGTCACCTGTAGGTAAGAAGACAAAAAGAGATGCGGGGCAAAAATACAGGTTCAAATTTTCTGTACGGCACCTATCCAAATCAGACATGCTTCCAGTAGAATACTGGTTATATTTATTATTAATCAACACCACAGTACGTGGTTGATTCAGTATTATAACAGATTAATTCACTGAAAAAGGAAATTAAAAAGTATTCCATTATGATTAAAATTACCATTCCCACAATAAAAAAAAAAATCCATTATGAACCATTTCCTTTATTTATGTATTTACTATTATTATTATTTTTACTTTGTGAACTTTAGACGCATGTTCGGCTGGAAAAGAACATGTTTAACAACGGTATCTGACGTTAGCACTGATTCAAAGAGAGCGTAATAGTGTTGAATACCATTCAAAACAATGGTGTCAACTTGCAATTCTACTTCGCTATTTCCTAGGCATGCATAAAAATAAATAAAAGGAAAGAGTGAAGCAGTTCCTCTTCCACGCGCTGTGTCAACCATATTTGTTAGTAATGTTTGTTAGTTCTTACAAGAAAATTAACCGTATTAGTCAAAGCAGGGAGTGCTTGTTCTAACACAGTAAAAGCTCGATTAAAGCTCTGTTTTTTTTAGGCAATTTAAATGGATGAGTGTATCAATAAAGGAAGATAAGAAGGTTAGTTGAAAGTACCTTAACCTAGTAAGTTCTTCCAGAACTCATGCATTTATCCCTATACCAAATAAAATGCACGAAAGCTGTCCAAGAAAGGCAATGAAAAGACAAGCAATCAATTACGCGGACGTAAATTATAAGCATGAGTTTGGTCAGTAGGAGCATTAGATTTATTAGTTTCAAGCCGCGTAGCATCGCCAAGTTTAGCAGTTTCTACTGAGCATAAATCAGGGTTGGCACTGGTCCGTTTAAGTCGATCACTGTGAATGACTTTTAATGTATTTAACCACGGATCCAAAATATCAAACTTATTTCCATGGAGTTGCTTAACTACCAGGCGCAGACCCACAAATTCAGGAGCTAATTTAGAGTTCCGTTCCGGGACTCGAATCATGACAGTCACCAACCCTGATTTGAACGGGTGAAGAGCGCCGGTGTTGTTGCGAGCACATAGCAGTTTTGGAAGCCTGTAATTTATCTCTGACATCGGAATATAAGTCTGAGAAAACTTTAAGTTGACATTTAGCATAATCATCAACATAGCATACAGGTTTTTGAGGGCTCCTAAGCAAGTCATATTATGGGAGTCGTTTCTCCATACCAAAATTAATAAAATAAGGAGTTTGACCTGTCGACTCACAAATATTGCAGTTAACACATGTAGCAACATGGGGTAACCATTCTTCCCATGCAACTATCAAGCAAGCCACCAACAAATGGGCGCAACACTTCCAGGACTTTCCTGTTCGCACGCTCAACTAAACCGTTACTGGCAGGGTGATAAGTTACCGTGAATGTTTGTTTGATGTTGAACTGCCCACAGATTTCATTAAGAAGCGCATTTTTAAATTCCGTGCCATTGGCACTCATTAAAACTCGGGGAGTTGAGAATGGACAAAATAAGTTGGCGATCAATGCGTGTGCAATAGTTTTGGCAGTTTTATCCATCACAGGGGCCAAAACAACATACCTTGAGAAGTGATCAACACATACGAACAGGTATTTAGACCCTTGACGACTAGAAGAAAGCTGTAATATATCATTAGGAGAGGCGGTAGCGGAGTGGTTAGCGTCTCCGACTGGCGTTCTCGGTGACCCGAGTTCGATCCCCGAAGAAGCCCAAAACCTTTCTGCACCGACGAGTGGCCTAAGAACACCCACATGCCCTGCCCATCAACTTTACCTTCGATTGCGAGTGCATCGGAGGACACAGGGGGGCGGCATGAGCCTCTAATCACAGGCGTCACTATAAGAATCCTGCCTGCGCCACCACGGGCGAGGACCATCCATCAGAGCCCTCAAGTGAACCTCCAGAGCCTACCATCCGAGCTCTGCGTCACCACTGCCTACAGGCGCTATAGGCGCTAATGTAAAAAAAAAAAAAAAAAAATAGCAACAATGTCCCAAGGACGCTCAGGAGTTGGATATTCCAAAATTGGTGCTGGCTTTGGCACCGTACCCTTATGCACAGCACATTTCACGCACTTAGTGACATATGCGTCAATATCTAACAGCATTTTAGGCCAAAAATAACTAGTGCGGGCCGCAGAAAGAGTACGCTCCTTTCCCGGGTGACCGGCTATTACAGACAGCATCATGAACTAGTTGCAGTACCACAGGTACAAATGACTCAGGTATCACAAATTGTCTCACCTGGGTCCGCTTATTTGGCCAAAATCTACAAAGGACCTGATCTGGTGATAAGAAAAATTGTGAAAAAGGAATGGGCATTTTAGGTAACGTTGCTGGTCACCCGATTCCAGAGCATATATCACTTTACTCCCCACGTCATGTTGACGTTGGGCAACAGCTAGTTCATGTGTGAAAATTTTTGAACTACAGGGGACTTGTCCGTCACCAGTCCAACATGTACATTTCTAGAAAGCGCATTAGCCACAAGATTGGCTCGACCTGGCAAGTACTTAAAAGTTGGATTGAATCCCTGTATTGTCAAAAACCAACGCGCGAGTCTTCCTGAAAGGTTTTTCCCTTTAAAAATTTCAGTGACAGCTGCGTGATCAGTATATACGGTTATATCATAACCTAGGATATAATCCCTAAACATTTTCAGAGCCCAGACAACTGCGAGTGATTCCAGGTGAGTTACTGAGTAATTATTCTCTGCCGGAAGTAAAGTTCTACTCGCGAACGCAACAGCGCGATTTTTTCCGCGTGCGTCAGTCTGCATCAATACAGCACCCAGCCCTAATGCAGAGGCATGCGTGTAAAGAACAAAAGGAACCTTATAGTCTGGGAATGCCAAGGCAGGGGCCGTAGTTAGGGCGACTTTTAGATTTTGAAAAGAGTTTTCATGTACAGCGTTCCAATTAAAGTGCACGTCCTTTTTTTAATACGTTTGTTAAGGGCGATGCAACCGCTGCAAAATTGGATATAAATTATCTATAGTAGCCACACAACCCAATGAAAGAACGGACATTGTCTACATTCTGAGGTCGCGGGAAATTTGTAATTGTAGTTATTTTATCTGACATTGTATGAAGTCCATCACCATCTACCACATGGCCTAAAGAGGTGATTTTAGACTTAAGGAATTCACATTTAGTCAGTTTAGCCTTGAGTCCAGCATCTTTCAACTTCAGAAGTATTGCTTCAAAATTAGCAAAATGAGACTTCGAGTCTTTGCTGCAAATTATAAGATCATCAAGGTAAGCATAGACAGTTTTGCCTAGCATATCGGAAAATAAATTATTAATCATTCTCTGAAAAGTAATAGGGGCTGAGTTTAAACCAAATGGCATTCTGAGCCACTCGTAGTGTCCACTAGGAGTGCTAAAGGCAGTAACTTCCCTAGATGCAGGAGCCATCGGCACCTGCCAGTAGCCACTAACCAAATCAAGGGAAATGGGAATGCCGAATGGGGAAAAGAGGATGTGTCTGGATTATAGGAAAGTGAATCAACATTTAGCCACTGATATACACCCCCTACCCAAATTGGAAGAGCTAGTAGAGTCTGTAGCGGGCTATAAATACTATGCCACCCTAGATATGAAAGATGCATATTATCAAATACTGTTGGATGAGAGTAGTAGAGATCTACAACTTTTAGTGAAGGAATATACTTATATAGGTTCAAAAGACTTCCCTTTGGATTGAATTGCAGTGCGGCAGTTTTCTCTTGCAAGTTAGCTCAGGTTTTAACCCCTTTACTGAAAGAGAACTGGCTTAAAAATTATCTGGATGACATCATCCTGATGGCACCCAGTTACGAAGTCTTGTTGGAGAGGATCGATAGGTTATTTGAACATCTGACTAAATTTGGAATCAAATTAAATTTGTCCAAATGTAAAATAGGGCAAAGAAAAGTTAGTTTTCTAGGACATGTAGTGACCAAAGAAGGTTACCAGCCCAACCCAGACAACATAGAAGCCGTAGAGAAAATGAAACCCCTTGAGGCACTATATCAAGGAAACCAGAAGATTTCTGGGAATGGTAGGTTTCTATAGGAAGTACATAGAAGGATTCGCTAAAATAGCGGTGCCGATCACTAATTTGACTAAGAAAGAAAACCCATTCGAATGGTCAGAGGAAAGCCATAAGGCATTTCAGATACTAAAAAATAAACTGACTAGTGCTCCCATCTTAACTAAGGCGAATCAATAAACCTTTTGTGTTGGATACCGATGTTAGTTAAACCCATGTAGGAGCAGTACTAATGCAATATAATGAACAGGGCAAAGCCCAGGTAATCTTTTACTTTTCCAAAAAATTAAAGCCAGTTGAAACGCGATACTCAGCAACAGATAGGGAAGCCCTAGGGATAGGTTTAGCCTGCAGACAGTTTCATCATTTCCTGTGGGGAACCAAAGTTATCATCAGAACAGACCACCAACCTTTAGTGTCAGTGTTTAAACAACGAACCAAGTCACCTAGGATGAACAGGTGGATCTTAGAAATGAGAGACTATAGGTATCAAATAGAATATAAAGAAGGGAGAAAGAACACTGTAGCAGACCAGCTTAGTAAACCAGTAAGAATCATTCGATGTCAAGTAGAAGTGAGATGGTTAGGGAAAACTAAAGAAGAAATCAAGGAAATGCAGCGAGAGGACCTCAGATGGAGAGAAATCGATAGAGTATCTAGAAGGAGGCAGAATACCCAGATCCAAATACCCCAGAAGTACTTTAGATCAATTTGTGATAGAAGAAGGAGTTTTATATTTAACTAAACAGCAGTTAGATAACAGTGTACACTACTTATTGGTTTTTCCTAGTGAACTGAAGCAAGCGGCCTTGGAATTAATTTATAATAAGGAATCAGGTCATTTATGGCAAAGGAAGTCAATAAGTAGCCTAAAGCAGAATATTTTTATTGGCCCAACTTAAAAACGGATGTGAGATAATATGTGAGGAACTGTTTAACCTGTCAACAGCATAAGGGTAGTCGTGGACTCCAACAACAATGGCAAGAATTACCGTCAATAAGTAGACCTCTAAAGAGGATAAGCATAGACATAACCGACATGGGAACGGGAGCCCACGGATACCGCTATGTATTAACTATAATAGATCATTATAGTAGGTTTACTGTGTTTTATAAATTAAGAACTAGGATGACCGAGGAAGTGTGTAAGAATTTCAGGGAATATATTAGTGTATTTGGAGCATCACATACTTTGTTGTTAGATAACGCTAGGGAATTTACTCCTCAGCAATTTAAAGAATTGTGTGAGTCATGTAAAATACAGTTAGGATACACCACGCCTTATCATTCACAGGTAATAGTATCTCTGAAAGGATACACCAAACAATGAAACAATTCTCTCTAACCTGTGCAAGGGTTATCCCACTAGATGGCCCAGTTATCTCTTAGAACCCCATAGAGTGCTGAATAGTGCAATGCATGAGACAATGGGTACCCCACCTTTCTATGCTTTCTTTTCCCGATACGCTCCAAGGTTGATTAGTGTGAAGTTACCACAAATTGATTCAGAGGAGGAAACAGAAGTGGCACACAAAAATCATCATGAGAACAAATTTGGAAAGAGGTAGAAAATGCCGGGAGAAAGCTAATGTGAAAAGGAAAAACGAAAGGTTGGAGAAAGATGAATTGGCGTGGGTGAAAAGAGAATGCTTTGAGCCGGCACCAACAGAAAACTCTCGGTTAAGTGGTTGGGACCGTACAAATTAGTGGAAGTATTGAGAGATGGTGGTGCATATGTGTTAGAAAATATATTTGACGGTGTACGTGTACAGAGAGCGGCCGAACAAATTAAACAATATAAAGGACAGGATGGCTGGCTGTTGGAGCCAGCAGAAGTAGTAATAATTGAGGAGGAACTTGAACAACCACCACCTAGAGAGAGGAGGCCAGTGAGGAGATATGTAAAGGAATGTTAATGACAGATGGTAAGAAGTCATCTCTAGTGAGAAAGAGATATTTTGATGAAAGTCCCCTAGTCCAACTTGTAAAGGTTAGGAGAATGGTTACCTTAGAGGGTGTACATAGATTACACTATACACTAGACCCGCAAAGGATATCGTTAGACCCGAAGATGTACTTGGCTCTGAGCTTTGCTCGTTGGGTGATTGACGCAGGAGTGTATGCCTCAATAAGGAGGTGAGCCTTATCCCAAGTTACGGAAGGGTATGGAGAAAATCCAGTCGTGATTTCTCCCTACGTGCTTATGCTTAGGTTTAGTAGGGTAAAGGAACAATCATTACAGACTAGAGAGATTAGTCCAGTTGCGACTCTATATGGCTTCGGCCTAAGTAAGTAGGAGATTAAGTGAGAAGGTGGAGTAAAGTCATTACATTGATTACACTGGGGAACAAATTTTTGTTGAGTTAGGTCTGACACTTGTTATTAAGTAAATTGTGGGTGCTGAATCCAAAACTGATCTCAGTTTTTCTCTATCACGTCAAGTTTTTGAACTGTAGGATTTTCGTTTTCTTAAAAAATATGAAAAATACTGTACATAACAGTAACAGTGCTTATTTTATAAAAAGTTGCAAATGTTAACACAATGAAAAATGAAAGAAATAGGCATGAATAGAATGTTTATTTAACATTATCATGTTTTTAGAAAGGATAAGGCTATAATTGTATGCAGGTTAAGGTAAAAATTTACGTTTGTAGCTTTGTCTGGAGTGTTCAACTTGAGGACTATCTCGTTTGATGCTCCAACAATAGTCAGCCATCATATGCACATCCCATCTACCCTGGTAACGTTCTTCCATAACCTTCAAATCTTGGTGAAATCGTTCACCTTGCTCGTCGCTAGCAGCACCAAGATTTTCCGGAAAGTTGGCAAGATGGCTATGCAAAAAATGTACTTTAATACTCATGTTGCAACCAAGCGCTTTGTAGCTCTCCAATAGTTTCTGAACAATTTCTGTGTAATTACTTGCACGTGTATTTCCAAGAAAGTTCTTGACGACGTCTTTGAATGATAGCCAAGCATTCTTTTCAAGGTCTGACATAGTACCGTTGAAATGTTCATCTTTGATGAGCTGTCGAATTTGTGGACCATCAAACACACCGGCCTTGATTTTTTCAATTGACAGTCCAGGAAATGCCAAGATGATGTACTTCAAACAGTCGCCATCCGTTGACAATGCTTTTACAAATTGTTTCAAAATTACATATTGGTTAGACCTAGTTTTATGTGCAGAGGTGGGAATATTATTTTCTTCCTGTCAACAAGTGGCTCATGTACAATGTTAGGATCTCCAAGTTTAAGATCAGATCTCGGAGGCCAATTCGTCTGAACCCAATGCTTCTCTAGAGCTCTGCTATCCCACATACAGAGAAAGCAGGGATACTTTGTGTATCCACGTTGTTGACCAAGAAGGAAGGACACCATTTTAAGGTCAACACAGATGATCCAATTGTGTTTGTCATATTGCAATAACTCAATGACTCTCTTTACATCTCCATATTCTTCAGGAAGACAGACCGAATGCCCAATAGGGATTGCGCCAAACAAATTGCCATTGTGTAGAAGTTTTACTACAGCTCACAAGTGGAATTTTGCTTATCTGGAGGGTAAGCTGTGGAGAAAAAACTTGACGTGCTAGAAAAAAACTGACTACAGATTTGGAATCAGCATGCCAATTTTAGTCTAAATAAGCTCAAAAATCTAACTCAACTATTTTTTTCTTCAAATTGTTCCCCAGTGTTATGTATCCCAAAACTGGCTAAATCTGCTCTTGGTGAGGGAGGTGAAGAAATTAAGAATGCAATACCACTTAATTATTGTTTTTGTAAAGTTCATTTGAGATTTGTAATGTCCAATTTATATATTTTTTTTGGTGGATAGAAAATTCATATGTGAATTTAAAAGGAGAGGAGTCATGATATGTTATTATTTTCTTGTTGTACTTAGCTAGATATCTGGTAGGATGTGTGATGAAGGACTGAGGAACAAGAAATTTTGTTTGGGGGAGAAGAAGCCATGTAACGCGAGAAAATGGGTTAATCCTGTGACATATATATATATATATATATATATATATATATATATATATATATATATATATATATATATATATATATATATATATATATATATATATATATAATATATATAGCCAGTTATTAAATAATAATAATTTTTCTTCACTCCTCAGTCCCAATTCATTTGGATATAGGTTTCCGGCATATATTATGCAGGGGAGGAAGACGTTTCCCCTGCAACCCTCAAGAAGGTATGTGAGTGACGGTGTACTTATAAGGATATCTAGTGCATTGATGAGTTCATGACAGACTTGTAACTTATGATTGTTATCAGGGTATGGTGCCTGGAACAGTGAGCTGAGCGGAGTGCTGGTTGATACCCTGAATTGACCCACGTGTTTGATGGCGGCGATGCTTGTGTGTTGCTGAGTGGAGCGGAGTTGGTGACCAGCTTAAACATCAGTATATAGAGCTAAGGCCCTATTATAGCTCCGTTGTTTATTTATGTAGATAGCTATAGTACCTAATAACTGAGTATAGGAACTTTTGTGCCTGTGTTAAGCCCGGATGAGAAGTTAGTCGTTTCGGGTATTATTATTATTATTATTATTATTATTATTATTATAACGAGTGAAATTTCGGTGAAACCATTGGAGCTGTGATGTGATTACTGATCGTGATGATTATAAAGAAACCCTGTGAACGATTCATTAAGTCCCAGTTATCCTCATATATTCTCTAAATCTTTAGATTCTTTTTTTTCCCACTTATTGTGGGTGGTGGCAGCGTAATCGCCAGGTTTGTGGAGCCCTTCAAATTAACATCTAGCCAAAGGGGGGGCACTACATTATCATCATTATAAAGGAATTAAACTACAATAAGCGAAAAAAATTAATCTAACTTAGCTCCAAGCCTAGGTAACCCTTAATTAAATGATTGCGTGGATTTTTCTTAATTCTTGTCTATCTTATATTTTATACTAACTTATATGGCAAATAAGAGTGAACTTGAACACCTAGTACACCTAAAATTAACTCAGTTATTAGGAAATTTGTGCAGATACGATAGGGGGTTTTAAGAAAGACAAAACTAATATCTATATAGAAAGATGAAAAGTGGATGTAGTTGATGCATACGTATTACAGGAACTACCACGTGTATGTTTATATACCAGCCTCATGTAGCTTCCTTATTTTCTGATATAATAGTATCCCTCAGCATTAAATCCTTCAAAACAAGGACCAAAAGACAGTGGTGAGGGATTTTCCTGTCCCTTCAACCTCAGCCATTTTTTCGCAGATTCCAAAATGCAAACAAACACTGGAGTTAGCTTTTACTCACGACATTGGAACCCCCACGTGCTCTCATGTACTCCCTTCTATCACAAAAATGCTGATCCTTGTCCACTTGGCTGTCCAGGGCCAGAAGCCACAAAACACTTAAGACCTTTTTTTGGTCGTTAGTCCAACGACGGAACCCACAGCGCGGAAAATTCGTCGATTTCGTCGTTAACGTGCACACTGGCCAACGACTGCTCAAGACCGGTATTAGCAGAGGTCGGAAGTCTCCAGGCATGCTCCTTATTGCTTGGTATGCTATGAAATATCTTTTTTATAGGTGAATGTAGACATATGATTGCATTTGGATGGATAGTATTCATATATATGAGTAAAGAGATGAAATACAAGCAAGGGACTCATCCACGTCTGGCAGCGCGGCCTTTGGCAGCAGCAGCAGCAGCAGCAGCAGGATGAAGCCCGTGAGGTGGATATCAACACCAACTTCACCAAGGGAGGTAGATGTCTTTGGTAATATTTAGTAGGGGAGCGAGAACCCCTTGAGGAATCCTATGATCCCTGGATGATATCCTATGGTGCTATCACAGGCGTGGGAGCTGACTGTCTTCTTCAGGAAGGCACAGGTGAGGCGGATAACTGCGGGTTTTTACTCAAAACTGTTGAGTGTGGCGGCTGGAGCCGCCAGCTCCTCCGCCACTGTAGGTTTGGGCAGGATTAAACGTCTTATTACTCGTTATTATACAACTTAGTGATTATGGTCAGATGTTATATATACTTGTCATTATCTAAATCAATGTAGCACCGTGTGTCACCTTAAATAAGGGTGATTTAAAGATGTTATGATGAGGTGACTGATGACGGGGCAGAGTGACGGAGAGGCCTTGCCGCGGGGCCTCTCCATAACACAAATATTCACTATTTTAACCCACACACACACCTTCTACCACCAAAACACTAGCAACACAGGCTCCTTACTTATACATCTTACTATCTGATACATTAAAACTCCTTAAAACGCAAGCATTCCGAATAAAACGAGAATTAGTTTGAGATGACGGGGAAAGAAGGCAGGGAGAGGCAGTCTGGCATGCTATTCTTGCCCGGAAATATGTCTCGCTGACTTGTGATTGGTCGAGAAGTTTTAAAAACTGTTTGTCATTGGCTGGTGACTGATGACGCGCTTGATGACGTCATTACTCGCCTTAGCCAGTCAGCGCCTTCCGACGCGTTAACGACCGAAAAGGGAGGCTTTGTAGCTTTCGTCGTTAGGAAAAGAAGTTCAGAGAGATGGTCGTTGCTGGCGCAACTACCTTTGTTGCTGGGTTCCTACCCAGGACTAGCTTCCTTGTGTAAGTCACGGGAGCGCAGTGATGACACGTCTGGTCACCATCCCTGTCACTCACTGAGTGTGTGTGTGTTTGTTGTGTGTGTGTGTGTGTGTGGGTGTGGGTGTGGGTGTGTGTGTTTGTATGTGTGCATGTGTGTGTATGTATATAACCCCGTCCACACGAGCATACAGTGTCTGCAACACAAGCGATAAATTTGTTCCGTGACGGACTCGCCGCCTCTGTCTGCAGTCAAACCAGCAAAAAGCCCGTCCACACGAGCATACAGTGTCTACAGACACAAGGGAGACATTTTTTCGGTGATGGGCTCACCGCCTCTGTATGCAAACAAACTAGCAAAGTGTTCGAGACGCGGCTTGAGCAAATACACGAGACACTGTGGCTATGCAGTGGATTGACGGGGCGGCCAGACATACTATACTATAAAGTTACGTATGGATGATAAAAAAAAAATTGTGCTAATTTTGTCAAGGAGAATGTGGAAAAGGTATTTGGGGATTCCCAGTTCCTAAGGTTAATTTTTTTGGTAATTTGCTTCCTGTAGTTTTCCTCTGTCATTCGCGAGATATGTGCCATAAACTTCCTTCAACTCTTCCTAATAACCAACATGCTGCGTACTTTCTGGTCCTATTATGGTTTCGTACCGATCTGTCACGCCGAGCCACAAAGTAGTCATGCCATAAAAACCCCTTCCACATTTTAATCAACCACATACCAACAGCAATGGGCGCTTTCTGGCGACTTCGCGAGATCCTGAAGCACTGGACAAAAGTTTGATGCACTGGTCAGACTCCCGAACTAAACTGGATTGAGGGGCTGATTCCAGCTTCCTGACAGGATAAAACGTGTGATGCTGGTCTTGTACTCTCTGAGAGTACTTGAAGTTTATGTATCTTCTTCCTGTGAATACAGGAGTGAGGCAAGGTGCGTACTTGCTCCATTACTTTTCAACACTTGTATGGACTGGGTATTGGGCAAAATTGTAGATCAAAGTGATTGTGGAGCATCCATCGGCAACACCAAGATCACTCACTGATCTTGTTTTTGCCGATGATGCAGTAATCTTTGCTGAGTCGCTGGAGTTCCTGATGATGGATGGCTCTCGAGACAATGCACGAGGGGGCAAAATCTTTGGGACTTGAGGTCCCTTGGCTCAAGACCAAGGTCCAGGTGTTTGGAGGCTTTCTAGATGAAACAGCACAGTCTGTTCATGCGTGCGGTGAGGACATAGAGATCTTTGAAAGTTTTACATACCTTGGTAGCGCAGTCCATAATGGCGGCGGGTCACGTCAAGAAGTCTTACGGCGGATTGGCATAGCCCACGGTGTTATGGACTCGCTCAGCAGAAGTATTTGGCGTTTTCGGTACCTGTGCAGGACAAAGATCCGGATCTTCAAGTCGCTTGTGATCCTTGTCTTACTCAATTGTTGTGAGACAAGGACACTAAATAGCGACTTGAAAAAGCGAATCGATGCCTTTGGTAATAAGTGTCTTCGCAGAATCATGGGGTATCGCTGGGATGATTACGTGTCGAACCAGAGATTGCATCGTGAGACTGAATCGAGACCTGCATAGTCCGTCAGCGCCAACTTCGGCTATATCGGCATGTGGCAAGCTACCATGAAACCGATCCTTCCCATCGGGTTGTATCTGTAAGAGACAATCCGGCGTAGAGGAGGCAAAGGGTGCGACCACAAGGCTCGTTCCTGGGGCAAGTTGATGTTTCCTGTTGAGAGTTGCTTGGTATGGGAAGGGAGCCTGCAAGGGAGCCTGAGGTGACCCCCAGGAGTGGCGTCGTAGGGGGGGTGGGGGCGAGGCGACGCGCCCCCCGGCGTATGCCCCCAATGATTGATTGATTGCAGCGCTATCGTAAGTCTATCGTGACGTTATCGGTATATATGTAGCAGCTACGTGACGCTATCGTGATCGTCGTATGTCTATCGTGACGATAAAAAACATTTACGCCCGCCTTCATCCCTACCATCCCCCCATCCTGCACCCCTCCCACCTCTCCCCCTTTCTCAATCACCACCACCCACCCCCGTGTGGGGTGTTTGCTATAGCTTTTGACGCCATTTTGATACGTTCATAGCACCGTCATGTCTGCTATCATTCGCATATATTCGTGGTTATCATGACTTTATCGTGACGACAAAATGACCGTTATGGTGCGTCCACACTGGCAACATTTTGTTTACAGACATGTTGAAAACACTGCGCGAAACACAACAACCGACATTTGGAGACATGTCTACAACAATGTAAGAGACATTGTGTGTTACAATGTTGGCGAAATGTTGGCAACAAGAGTATACTTTGTGAGGCCGTCCACACTCTGTTCTGGAGGCGTGATCTAAATCTCTCTCTCTATATATATAATATGGGGATCCCAGAGCAAAGTGTGTCCGTGGTAACAATCGATCAACTGTACCGTCTGTTCCCTCGTCCATTCCATGGTTTTGTCCTAAGTAGGCCTACAACGAGTGAATCATATGCCGTCGCTCTTGGTGTGTTTCTGTGTGTCTCTCCAGATATTTCCCCCGACATTAACTCGTCCACACCGACATTACCAACATATCACTTAATGGTTGCGTCCATACTGGCAACATTTTGTCTACAGACAAGTTGAAAACACTGCGTGAAACACAACAGCCGACATTTGGAGACATGTCTACAACAATGTAAGAGACATTGTGTGTTACAATGTTAGCGAAATGTTGACAACAAGAGTAGACTTTGTGAGGCCGTCCACACTCGTCTCTGGAGGCGTGAAGGTCATGTCGGCGTGTGAGGACGCCTTGGCGGCAGCTGCTGCCGTAGTAATTGTGTGTGGGCATCGGAGGAGACGTCGACGTAGAGTTTGGGCGAGACCATATTTTATTATCTTACCTGAAATCCAGTGTCGTATGTCCTGTGTGGCGAGTGTTTGTCAGTCAGAAATAGCATGCTGTTGAATGCGAATCACTGGCTAATGCACGCATCATTAGCTCCTTTGCGAGATTTTCTCTCCTTTGTCTTCTTAAGTTCTCTTCTGAACTGTGCAATAAGGTTTTTCATTTTTCTTTCTGCCTCATATTTCTCCTCCTTCAGAATTGCTGCAATTTCACGTCACGCATCGGCCCTCTTAAATCTATGTTTATATAGAATATGGGTGGGATCCCAGAGCAAAGGGTGTCCGCGGTGACAATCTATCAATTGTACCGACTGTTCTCTCGTCCACTCTATGGTTTTGTCCTAAGTACAATGAGTGAACCAGCCGTCGCTGTTGGTGTGTGCCTGTGTGTCTGCCCAGATATCTCCCCCGACATTAACTCGTCCACACCGGTGTTACCAACATATCACCTAAACATCAGCACCATCATGTCTACAACATTGAATCATTCCCGGCCTCACAACTTGTTGCCTACTATGTTGCATTTTGTGTTTACAACATGTTTTGTTTCCAGTGTGGACGCACCATAAGCTTTCACGTGACTTATGGTGCGTCCACACTGGCAACAAAACATGTTGGAAAAACACAATACAACATAGTAGACAACAAATTGTGAGGGCGGGAACGATTCAATGTTGTAGACATGTTGGTACTGATGTTTAGGTGATATGTTGGTAACACCGGTGTGGACGAGTTAATGTCGGGGGAGATATCTGGGCAGACACACATAAACACACCAATAGCGACGGCATCTGGTTCATTCGTTGTTGGCCTACTTAGGAGAAACCCATGGAGTGGACGAGGGAACAGACGGTACAATTAATTGATTGTTACCGCGGACACACTTTGCTCTGGGATCCTACCCATATTCTATATAGACATAGATTCAAGAGGGCCGATCCTACACGTCTCCAGGGACCAGTGTGGACGGCCTCTCAAAGTCTACTCTTGTTGCCAACATTTTGCCAACATTGTAGCACACAATGTCTCTTATTAATTTTAATCTTATTAATTATTACATTGTCTCTAGACATGTCTCCAAATGTCGGCTGTTGTGTTTCTCGTGTGTTGTGTGTGTGAGTGTGTGTGTGTGTATTCATCTAATTGTATTTTACATGGCCACTCGTATGGCCCCGTCTCCATATCAATTTTTTTTATCATTCATCCTAGTGCTTAGTGTTGGCCGAAACCATCGCCCCGAGAGGCGGGTTGTAGATTATTCCTAGAATAACATACATACATGGTTTACTGTTCTGATTTTATATTTCATTATTCCACTACAAATTGAAGAAGATAAGAAGGCGTTTGACTCAGTGCATCGTGAGTCACTCTGGGATCTTCTGCGACTTCGAGGGATTCCTGCAAGGACTATTGGTTTGATAACTGGTCTGTATTCTGGGACTGAGAGTGCTGTGAAGTGTGGGGCAGGTGTATCCGGCTTCTTTCCTGTGAATACAGGAGTGAGGCAAGGGTGCATCCTTGCCCCATTACTTTTCAACGCTTGTATGGACTGGGTATTGGATAAGGTTGTAGATCAAAGTGATTGTGGAGCATCCGTTGGCAACACCAAGATCACTGATCTTGTTTTTACCGATGATGCAGTAATCTTTGCTGAGTCACTGGAGGTCCTGGTGATGGCTCTCGAGGCGCTGCACGAGGAGACAAAGCCTTTGGGACTTGAGGTCTCCTGGCTCAAGACCAAGGTCCAGGTGTTTGGAGACTTACTAGATGAAGCAGTACAGTCTGTTCATGCGTGTGGCGAGGACATTGAGATCTTGGAAAGTTTTACATACTTTGGTAGCGCAGTCCATAATGACGGCGTGTCACGTCAAGAAGTCTTACGGCGGATTGGCATAGCCCACGGTGTTATGGACTCGCTCAGCGGGAGTATTTGGCGTTGTCGGTACCTGTGCAGGAGGACAAAGATCCGGATCTTCAAATCGCTTGTGATCCCTGTCTTACTCTATGGTTGTGAGACATGGACACTAAATAGTGACTTGAAGAGACGAATCAATTCCTTTGGTAATAAGTGTCTTCGCAGAATCATGGGGTATCGCTGGGATGATTACGTGTCAAATCAGCGATTGCACCGTGAGACTGAATCGAGGCCTATTACCTGCATAGTCCGTCAGCGCCAACTTCGGCTATATGGGCATGTGGCATTGTGGCACGCTACCCTGAAACCGATCCTTCCCATCGGGTTGTATCTGTAAGAGACAATCCGGCGTGGAGGAGGCCAAGGGGGCGCCCACAAGGCTCGTGGCTGGGGCAAGTTGATGTTTCTTGTCGAGAGCTGCTTGGTATGGGAAAGGAGCCTGCATGGGAACTCGCGCGTGGTGACCCTCGGGAGTGGCGTCGTAGGGTGGGCGAGGCGACGCGCCCCCCGGCGTATGCCCCCAATGATTGATTGACTACAAATCGAACTTATATATAGTACTTGTACAACATTATTTGTTAATATTCAAATTTTACGTTTCTATATTTCACTACTGATAACTTATACATAGTTGAACTTTAACATCATAGGGTTTACAGGTAAGGACTTACATGTAGGGATTTAAAACTATGGCTGATTTATCCAAGCGTTCACAGCAATCTTAGAGGTCTGGAGTGACGAGGTAGAGTGAAGCTGTGTCTGCTGTACCATACGGCTCCATATTTTTGTGTAGGGTGAAAGGAAGGAACGCAGAGAGGTTTCCGTCCTGGCAGAAGGGACGATGAGTTGATGGTCTCTGGTAGCAGCAGCTCGTATGGTGTGGCCGTGTGGTTTCGTCTTGCCCAGGGTTGTCGGAGAGCAGCCAGATACGGGACATGCTGCGTGTGTGTCTTGTAAACGACCCACAGTCCTACTACGTCGCGACGTGCTGCAAGGGTTGCAGTGGAGGAGGAAGCTGGTCCGGCAGAGCCTTTAGACGTATTACTCGTTGTGTTCGGGCCTGGACCTTATCAAGAAAGGTCAGGTACGAAGAGGGGCAGGAAAACCACGTGAGAGGGGCGTACTCCATAAGGGAGCGGACTTGGGCTGTATATAGGGTGGTGATCCCTTGCTAGTCAAGAAGGTGTGAGACTCTCTCTCTCTCTCTCTCTTTCTCCCTCTCCCTCTCCCTCCCCTCTCCCTCTCTCTCTCTCTCTCTCTCTCTCTCTCTCTCTCTCTCTCTCTCTCTCTCTCTCTCTCTCTCTCTCTCTCTCTCTCTCTCTCTCTCTCTCTCTCTCTCTCTCTTTCTCTCTCTCTCTCTCTCATTGTATGTGTTTGCGCAACCTGCAAAAACATTTGTTTAAATATGTATTTTTCAATATTCCTATTAATATGTAGGAATTAATATGTTTGGAATGACCGTTGTTCTTTCATGTACTATAATCATTCAATAGTCCTCTTGGTTGTGTACCGCATTACTCGATGAATGAATGTTCTTTATTTTTTATCAGTCTGCTGCCCACGATTACATCCCCATTAAATATGGATTAAACCAATGACTAACAATAACCTTTTCAGATATGAGAGGCTCAATTTATAGCCAGGGTTGGTCATATGGGCCACGAGCGAGCGCTGACACCTCATCAGTGCTGGTGCGGAAGGCGAGGAGAGGCCATGGCCGCCAGTGGGCTTGTGTCCGCCTGCCTCAGAGTGGGCGTTGTGACGGTGGGTAACAACACTTACGTTTGTTTGCAACTGTTGGTAAACATGTCTTGTGCGTTGATTCAATTACTTTTAATCAGAAATCTTATCAGTTGATAAAGTTTTGAGCTAAAAATTATAACTACTATACAATTTTTTCAACAATGAAACAATCGATGACAACTAGAGATTGAACATTTCAAACATTATCACCCACTTCTCTTTATTACGCTACATATCTGCATTCTCACATTCTGACTTAGCTTTGTGAAAGGCCGTGTGCATGAAGCAGACGTCCATAATTTTGTATATATATACTCCTGGAGCCAAGGGGTGTTTTCATGTTTGAGTGGGCCCCGAAATCACTCACCCGATTTTGATAGAGGACCACCTGGGGCATAATAGTAGCGAGGGTACTTCATCTGAAACCTGGCAATAATCTCATAAACCACGGATTTGTCAAAATTGTGCTTTCTGGAAATGACCCTCCGAATGACGGGTGAGCCTCCTTTCGATCACCATAGCACCTAAACAAATACACTTACGGAAATTAATTACCACTCAGAGGAAAGCTTAACTTATCCGCTACAATATTTAGCTAAAGTAAAGTTGATTACATAATGAACGTTTTCAGTAGGATCGTAAATACAAAGTTATATCAATTTTTCTTTTTATCTAGTGTTGTAATACACAAAAAATAAAATAAAATATATGGAGTGAAAAATCGCATTGCTTTTAGTCTTTACTAGTTTACTACACATTAGATAAGTTTTTAAAACTACCAACATAATAATGTAGGTCCATGTGAACATTTAGGGTCAAATTAAAAGAAAGTATAAGTTTACTAAAACCTGAGTTAAATACCTTTACACGTTCTCTTAAATTTAGGACATGAGAAGTACAAACAGAAAAGCTCGATTATCTTAGCTTCCTTATTGAAGGAAAAGTAGGTTTCTAAGGGCAGTAGTGATGAATAAGGATGGTCTTTGTGACCAAATTGGAAAAAAATTATGTCCACTCTCAAGTACATAAGGGAAAATAAAACTCGACTCTACACTGAGAAATAGAATGAATGATTCTTACAATAGTGTGTTTGTTTGTTTGTTTGTTACAAACAGTAAAAGGATGTAATAAAAATTGGAAAATTGTTCCATTATACGAAAATTATAAGTCCAATTTTTACGAGGCGTGTGGGCTGGGGTCCCTTAATAATCATCCAGCACCTATCCTTTATATAACTAGCTGGATTATTTCATCCTTTGTTAGAAGCTTGGCAGCTGCAGTACTGACAACAAATTAGTTCATATTGTCTACAAACACATCGCTTAGTGGCACAGGATGTGCATTTACATGGCATTCGGAAGTCATCTGGCAGTAAGACCTGACATCGTTTCCGGCTCAAGGATGCCATCAGCCGTGCTGTAGCCAAAATTCCTTGGATCAAGGTACACTTTCTCTAGACAGTGTAGTTGCATGTAAAATGCCCTGAGAATATGCCCCTTGATAGAACGACTGATGGGGGGGTAAGTCAAGGACAGTCTTTTTGCTGTGGTGGAAGAGGTGATATTTTAGCTAATCCATTGTGTTACATTGTGTTCCAGACTTGTACGCATTAACCAGAAACTCTTCTACGTATCAATGGAAAGTCAATCTCATGTTGGTGTTTTCCGTAGTTTTGGAGGTAGTGACACGGATTGGCTTTCAGTCCAGCTGCTTTTGTGCCGAATTTGCTTGCTGTATCACAACCTGTGAGATGATGCAGTGCTACTTGTACTTTGCAAGTTTTCATGCCTAACCTCTCAGCCTAGATATGAAGAGGAATATATCTGGTAGTATTTCCCACACCAGCTCTAATCCACATTTCCCTTAAACCATGGCTCTTTATGAAATCCCAGTAATTTAACCCAAGGACCATGACGTCTGTATCATTAGCCAGCACAACTACCCTTGTTGCCCCACTATATACTGCATGGAGAGCATGGAGGATGATTCTCACATCAGCTTCTTCTATGCTGAGATCTAATTCAGGAACAGCTGTACCTCATTTATTGTATTTTGCCTTGCATGGTTCACTATCATTGGAGCGATCCATCGAGCTGACCACAACATTTTTCATTGGCTTTGGGTTTCCTATGATAAAAATTCGAAGTAGCCCTTGTACTTTGGTTTTGTCTGTGGCCGATGCCCAGAAGGAGTCCATATTCACTGGCAACTGTATCTCTACGTTCACATTATTCAGTGCGATTAGATTACAGCTACATCTCCTGATCCTCTCAGTTTCTTTAACTGAGCCATCAAAATATGTGTCAAAGACAAAGTCAATGCGCCCTGAGTCCTTGCAAATTCCATATCTAGCATCTAGGAAACTGTGAGCAAAGTTCTCCAAATGTCTCCACCTTTGATAAACACATGCGGCGTAGGCCTCCCATGACATCAATGATGTGTGCTGTATTAAGTGGCGTCCACTTTGTTGGTTGTACGTATTATGGTTTGTTAAGATGTTTCTCTAACTCGGTACACAAGTCAGTTTTGTTTGGTTTCTTCATAAAACCATCCCCATCAAACAGGTAGATATTTTCAACCAGGTCAAATCCCAGTAAATAACGCATGTCATAGTCTCGTACCCGGCCGATGTCAAAGATTTGTTGAGTCTGCCAGTTTCTTCTTGCTTTGTCTTTCACTCGTTTTACTTTTACTCTTCTCGGGTTTCAAAGATATAAATGTCCTGAGGCTGGTCCTGTGAATAGTGTCGAAGATGGATCTCTGCTTTGTTACAAATCTCTCTCTCCGAAAAGTCTCATACTTTTTGCTGGAGTCAACATCAAACTTGAGAAGATTATCACGAACTTCACTGGGCATGACCTCCTGGGTAATACTGTTGTGACGGATCATTTGATTTTCGTAATCTCTTTCCATGGGTACTGTCACTGGGTTTTCATGTTCTTTAATGTACTCTATCATATCCTTATTCATAGCTTCAGATGTTTGTGTGGCTGGCTGATTAAACTCATGGTTCACAATAAGTTATGTGGTTGCTGTAGATACACCACTGATTTCACGTTGCAGATTGACTACAGCCAACATAGCATGGTGTATGATCTCCCACTGAGCAACAAACTCTTTCCTTCTTGTAGAACCAATGATGCCATCTGCACTTTTCTGAGATCGGTTGATTGTTTGTTCTAGACACATGTCAGCACCAACGGAGTTAAATTATCCTTCCAGTCGCTTTACCACAAAAGTCCCTACTTTGAATTTTTCATATACTTCAGGAGCATCCACTTGTAGCTTCCTCATATCTGCAAAGTATACCAATGCCCATCGAAGTAGTTGATTCGATCACATCCAGCAAATAAGGGTACAGCAGTTTGTACACTGTGGAGGTGCAGTTCCCAGTTTCCTTCGCAATCAGCTCTCACAGGGTCTTTGACCACACCTAATATCCTGACAAAACGATCCCAAAAGGTAAATGTCTCTGACTTTCTAATTCTCTCTGTTCTGAAGGTGTTGAAGTCATCAAGTATGATTGATGAGTTTGATAGGAAGGATTCCAGATACTCATTACTCATGTCCCTCATTTTCTCTGAAACTGAGTCTTTCACCTGCAGTAGATTTCTTAGTATATTTATGTATTGTTCATGACCGTTAACTCTAAAAAAAGTCTGCCCACTGTTGTCTTTCAGTGCATTCGGAGAGCATAGAGAGTCCCTTAAGTGACCTGGTGTAGTGAGTCCCGTTTAGCACTGATTTTACCACATTTTTACCTTTCCTTGTCTTGCATGAGAATCATGACAGTATCATGACTACCTCTAATACCCGAAAGGGTTGTCTCTTCATGATCAAAATTGTCGACAGCCCCAAAAATGAACTGGCTAGGCTTGAACTGAATTGGGAGTGATACCTGATTCTGACTAGGCTCAGTCACATACGATGCCATGTCAGAATGATATCGGAGAATCTCATCATAACTAATTGCTAGTCCAAATTTGTTGAGACTAAATAAGAGTGTCTTTGACCTACACGTATTGTAAATCGCTTTTGAATTCTGAATGTGGAGAGGGGTGCGTTTTCTACCATTGTGCAGCATGTAGAAGATTATTTGGTACAGCGACAAAACTTTCTTAAATTTACAAGATTGAGATTCAGTCTCTCCCTGTTGATCGTCAGTGGTAATATTTTCTTGCATATTCTCTAGGTCAAAAAGCGCTGAAAAGAACGCGAACATAAGAACATAAGGAAGCTACAAGAGGCCGTGAGACCTACACGAGGTAGTTACTGTTACTTAACAATACCTACATCCACCTTTCATCCCCATCCATGAATGTATCTAGCCTCCTTTTAAAGCTCTCTAATGACTTGGCACTAACTACCTGTCTACGGAGTCCATTCCAGTCATTTACAACCCTATTTGTGAAACAGTTTTTCCCTATTTCTTTTTTAAAGCTACGCTTTTCCAGCTTGAATCCGTTACTTCTTGTTCTACCCTGGTTACTAGCAGTAAGAACTGTTCCTACCTCTCCTTTATTATATCCCTTTATTCACTTAAAAACTTCTATCAGATCGCGCCTTACTCTGCGTGCAACATCGTGGCAACATCATTTGGAATTACAATATCATGGTACTTTTTTTCTAGCTCACTAGCATCACAGAATTTGTCTTTCAAGTGAGAGTCTTGTTTAAAAATAGTCTCTCAGTTGGACACAACACCTTTTCATTATATTAAGAGCTGACCGCTCGCTCTCAATCATTACATTCACTTGGATGTTTGTCCCCTGCTGTTCCCCCGACAAGGACTCTGATTTATAAATTAGTTTCTCCCCTTTTCTGATATAGTTACGAATGCAGTTTGTGACAGTACAAATCTGCTGCAAAGACTGCATTTGCATCCTGGAGGTCACATGTTCGGGTAAAAACGTCATCCTAAGGATTTGAAACTGCTTTCAGAAATGTTTCTGCACGATTTTTTTCAGATTTACGAATTTTTTCATACTCCTTGTTGTGTTTAACCTTTCCACATATGACACATTGTTTTGAAAAAATATTCACATCATCTGGCTTAGTTACTGGGTCACGCGACTCTACCATTGATCGTCTTGTCCTCCTACTAAAAGTAGGACTGTTTTCCTGGCTTGAACTGGCACTATCGGGATCCACTGAGGTATTTAGTTGTATAATTTTTTCTAGCTTTTGTTTATGTGTATAGCTTTTGTAACAGTCATTGCTAACATGATACACAAATTTGGTATGGTCAGCCAACTTTAGTCTTTCATAAACTTTGTCCTTCTTTATGCCTGCTGCTTCAATCAAACGTGCCCTCCCGTTTTCAGTGCTCTTTGTGCTACATTGTGGGTCGATCTTTTGGCATATGATGCATGTTCATGGTCACAGATCAGAGGTTGAGAGGGTGAAGATGTCCATAGACGTTTACTTGGGGGATCATCCATCTTAATCTGGAAATAAGGATTGACAAATATTAGACTCCGAACCATTATGCTCACACAGCAGTGATATTGTATTTAGCACAAAATGGATAAATAAGCCTAGTAAGTCCCTTCTCATTGTTTTAAAACTTCTCTAATGTGTAATAAACTACTACAGACTAATAAACAATGAAGTTTCTCACTCCATATATTCTATTTTATTTTTTGTGTATTACAACCCTAGACTTTTCAAAAAATTTGATATAACTTTGTGTTTACGATCCTATTGAAAATGTTCATTGTGTAATCAACTTCTTATTAGCTAAATATTGTAGCGGATAAGTTAAGCTTTCCTTTGAGTGGTAATTAATTTCCGTAAGTGTATTTGTTTAGGTGCTATGGTGATCGAAAGGAGGCTCACCCGTCATTCGGAGGGTCATTTCCGGAAAGCACAATTTTGACAAATCCGTGATTTATGAGATTATTGCCAGGTTTCAGATGAAGCACCCTCGTTACTAGTATGCTCCAGGTGGTCCTCTATCAAAATCAGGTGAGTGATCTCGGGGTCCTCTCAAACATGAAAACACCCCTTAGCTCGTGGACTAATAGTCTCAACATTTTGGTAATTGCCAGCAATGGACTTGCATATCAACGTTTGTTTCAAAGTTCAGTTCCCCACAATCTGAGGTCAGCCGCTCTGTTCTGATACAGTAGTCGAGACTCACAAAATATTGCTGCGGGCCACTTCCACAGCAGCATTTCACATTACAGCTACTAATTCGTCAGAGTTTTAAAAAGGATTCATAAGATGTCAGATTTTTCTCATATAAGACATAATTATCTATTTCTAGAATCGCTGATGAACACTATGTATGGAGGCTCTGTTGAGGATAGAGGCCTTACACAGCTCTGCTTGATGTTAAGACGTAGTTTCCACCATATAAAATGTAATCATCAATGTGAGTAACACAAAGTTGAGGTAGTAATGCGGACTGGCCTATAATATATATGGATACACATCAAATGTGACGATAGTTAACATAGCTTCGTAAATATTACAACATCGGCGTCTATCTATTCAACACAAACTTCCAGACAACTACTCCTTCTTCAACACACTTAAGTGTCTCCCTCCTCCACACTAACAATTTTTGGGTTATCCTTTACTACAAATATTAATTGGAAATTTCATATCTCATCTCTTGCTAAATCAGCTTCTATGAAGTTACCGTAGGTGTCCTGAGGCGTGTACGATATTTTATTTTCACTCCCATACGCTTGCTCTGCACAGGGGCCTTATCCACCCATGTATGGAGTATGTCTCTCATGTTTGGAGAAAATTCTCACATACGGCTCTTCTAAACAGGGTAGAATCAAAAGATTTTCGTCGCATTAACTCCTCTCCTACTACTGACTGTCTTCAATCTTTCAATCACTGCAGCAATGTTGCCACTCGTGCTGTCTTCTTCCGCTATTTTCATACTTATTGCTTTTCTGAACTTGCTAACTCCATGCCTCCCCCTCCTCCTGCTGCCTTGCTGCACAAAACTTTTTTCTTATGCTCACCCCTATTCTGTCTATATTACTCATGTAAGAGTGAACCACTACATAGGTTCACTCTTTTCTCCCTTTCACTGGAAACACTGGAATTCTCTTCCTGTTTTTATCTTCCCACCTTCATACAGCTTATATTATTTTAAGAGAGGAGTGACAAGACACCTCCCAAATAAAACTGTCTCTCCCACTTATCTCTTGCTAAATGCTTTCATGGTTCTGGCAATCGGCTGGCTTTCTGTTAACCTGTTTCTTGCCCTTGGCTAGTACCCTTTAATGTGAAAAACAATAAACAAACAGAGGAGCAAACATCCAATTACATCGACATTGACGCATGTGTTACCACAACATATGGAACTTTAAGTCACTTTCGTTATCAAATTGGTGGAATACATGCAATTATACATCTAGCTGTAATTGTAACTCATGAAAAAAAAAACAGTCGGCATGTAATGATATTTCTTTACTAAATACTAAAAAGGACTTTTTTTCTTGCTTCGTACAGTATTACCCATTCATGTCTGTGGTCAGGACGCAGCATCTGCCGGAGCTGTCCGGAACGATGCTTGAGGTGAACAGGATCATCGGGGCCTACATGAACAGGTGGTGAGTTGCACACGGCTGCCCCGCGGCCTGTACCTATGATTTCTTTTTCCTTTTTACTTTTCAGGTTCGGATGGTAGGCCCTGGAGATTCACTTGAGGGCTGTGATGGTTGGCCCTAGCCCGTGGTGGCGCAGGCATGATTTTTGTGAGGGTCCGAAGGACAGAGGAACGAGGTATAGAGAAGGAGAGAAGTATAAATAAGGGAATAGAAGAAGAGAATAAGGGGAGAGAGAGAATCGCTGAGGACGGTAGTGGGAAGCGAGAAGCGACGATGGTTTCCGTTGATACAACTTTTCCTTATCAAGCCATTAAGGGGAGAGCAAAGGCTACCTCCAGAATCGCTGACATAGGTATTCAGCAGATGAGCATCTACGAGAAGGGGGCTAGAAAAGAAAGAGAGAATTAGGAAGAAGGAGTAAGGAGGAGTAGGAAGAAGGAGTGAGGGAGATAGAAGGCAAGATGAAGGAACAAGGAGTGAAGAGAAGTGGAAAGGCATTGCTTATATTGCTGACCCAACAGAATTGCCAGCGTTCAAGAAACCATCACCGCACAACATCACCTCACACCTCACTGATTGGCTGTCACACTGATATAACCTTTGCCCTGTGCCCACCACCACACGCCTCGCTGCCTCCCTGAACAGAGGACAGAGGATCAGAATCTTTCTAGCTTCGAGTGTGGGCAGTCCTACGTCGCGGACACGTCTTCCGATACTATTGTATTAGAAAGAGAATCTCTATACTCCGGTGTCGGCAGGCATGCCTCGTAGCGCGCGGTGATCTCTTACGAGAGTAACGAGACTACGAGACTTAAGTGCTTAGTGCGGCGCGCGAGTATACGTGTAACGTGTATTCCTTCAAGGTCTCTTCTGGCGGCGCGCCCTAAACCGACGCCCCAACGCCTGCTGCTCCGCTTTGCCCCCGGGGCAGGTGCAACTCAACTCTACGGTGCCCCGACGTCCTACAAGAGCACCTGCCCCTAAGGCTTCTCGCCTGTGGTTCCGCTTGGGCCCCCTCTGAGATCCAGGGGCCGCAGCGGGGCTAGGAGGATCACCCCGCTTTGCCCCACGGGGCGGGTACGTGCAACTCTACGGTGCCACGACGTCCTGCAACACAACCCGCCCCTGTGGCTTCACTCCTGGGCCCCCTGAGATCCCGGGGCCGCAGCGGGACTATGAGGATCGCCCCGCTTTGCCCCACGGGGCGGGTACGTGCAACTCTACGGTGCCACGACGTCCTGCGACACAACCCGCCCCTGTAGCTTCTCTCCTGGGCCCCCTGGGATCACGGGGCCGCGGCGGGGCCATTAGGATTGCCCCGCTTTGCCCCACGGGGCGGGTACGTGCAATTCTACGGTGCTATGACGCCCTGCAACACACCCGCCCCTGTGGCTTCTCTTCAGGGCCCCCCTGGGACTACGGGGCATTGCGCGAGACACACGCGGCGGGACTAGGGGCGAGATGCAACTCTACGGTGCTGCGACGTCCAGCAAGACACCTGCCCCTGTGGCTTCCACTGGGTCCCCCCTGGGACCTCGGGGCATTGCGAAACACACGCAGCAGGGTTTTAGGAACCCTTGAGTACCACAGGTCTATCAGAAGGCTACGCGGCAGATGGTGATGTATTAATTATACAGTGCATGACAAGGCGGGCGATTAAGGATGCCTCCGGGGGACCTGTAGCAAGCCAGGGACTTCGGGGGGGACAGGGAGGGTCGACCCCCGTCAATGCCGTGGCTTTTACCAGCCTAGGGAGGCAAGCTCCCCGTATCTCCGACGCGAGGGGGCACTGCCCCGGTTAATGTGAAACTTAAGTACGTAAGTACATAGAGATATGCCCAACCCGGCACCCTCCAGGTAGGGGTGCCGGGGATTAGTTTCCATGCCACGTCAGCGACCGATTGGATAGAACCGTAGCGGGTGGGGGGTCCGCTAACAGGAGCTTCACCCCCCGTTGAGCCCCCACTCCCCCAGAGTGGGGCCTAACAATTTTTATAGTGACGCCTGTGATTAGAGGCTCATGCCGCTTTCCTGTGTCCTTCGATGCACTCGCAATCGAAGGTAGAGTTAATGGGCAGAGCCATAGACCACTGTATACCTGGACTGCACACGCGACAATGTTTTGAATTGCGGGGCTGCATAGGGGCCTGCGGGGCGCCAGACACAGAGATATAGTGGTCTATGGACTATCATATAGACTGGTTTATCAGTATATATGATATACTGTAATCTTTGTAAATGTTTTTTCTATAATATTATCAAATAAAAAACAGTAAAACACGCTAAAGAAATGCCATTACGAGACTATGAAGAAATATGCATGAACTTAACTCTTCGCCATTTAAAACTTTGCGAGTCAATTTTTGTCATGAAGGGTATCAATAGAAGCGCAATTTTATTAGCTTTCCATTGATGTATTTCGTTATCTGATACATTAATTAGAGCCATGCATAAATTAGCGTTAAATAAATAAATAAAATCATCTATCGGGTAATTTTCCCGATTGATGATGTTATTTATTTACTTATATATTTCTTTTTCTGATAAATGAATTAGCAACATGTATAAATTAGCGTTAACTAAATAAATAACCTCATCAATCGGGAAAATTGCCCGATTGATGATTTTATTTATTTATTTAACGCTAATTTATGCATGGTTCTAATTAATTTATCAGATAACGAAATATATCAATATAAAGCTAATACAATTGCGCTTCTATTGATACCCTTCATGATAAAAGTTGACACGCAAAGTTTTAAATGGCGAAGAGTTGAAGTGAATATTAAGTTCATGCATATTTCTTCAGTCTCGTAATGGCATTTCTTTACCGTGTTTTACTGTTTTTTATTTGATAATATTATAGAACAAACATTTACGAAGATTACAGTATATCATATATACTGATAAACCAGTCTATATGATGCGTATATATATATGGGGAGGCGGTAGCGGAGTGGTTAGCGTCTCCGACTGGCGTTCTCGGTGACCCGAGTTCGATCCCCGAAGAAACCCAAAACCTTTCTGCACCATCGAGTGGCCGAACACCCACATGCTGCCCATCAACTCTACCTTCGATTGCGAGTGCATCTGAGGACACAGGGGGGCGGCATGAGCCTCTAATCACAGGCGTCACTATAAGAATTCTGCCTGCGCCACCACGGGCGAGGGCCAACCATCAAAGCCCTCAAGTGAACCTCCAGAGCCTACCATCCGAGCCCTGGGTCACCACTGCCTACAGGCGCTATAGGCACAGGAGGAAAAAAAAAAAAAAAAAAATATATGAATCCGAGCGGCCCTCAGACTTCAGGGCAAGTTCAGGCCCATGCGCAGCAGGCCGATATTCCGTGCGCAGTCCAGGTATACAGTGGTCTATGGCAGAGCATATGGGTGTTCTTAGGCCACTCAACGGTGCATAAAGATTTTGGTTCACATCAGGGATCGAACTCGGGTCCCCGAGAACGCCACTCGGAGACGCTAACCACTCTGCTAACGCCTCCCCAAATGCACTTACGTCTTATGATGTATTAGTGTATCAGTAACCTTGTCAATTATAGTTATGTATGTATCTACTCGTGTATTCTATTTTCAAGTTATGATTATTTAATCTTACATTTTAAATCTATTTGAAAAAAGTCCTCTCTCTTACTCTCTCTCTCTATCTCTGTCTCTCTTTCCCTGTATCCCTTTCCATCTAACTATGTACTATAAATATATATATATATATATATATATATATATATATATATATATATATATATATATATATATATATATATATATATATATATATATATATATATATATATATATATATATATATATATATATATATATATATATATATATATAAAATATATATATATATATATATATATATATATATTTATATATTATATTATATATATATATATATATATATATATATATATATATATATATATATATATATATATATATATATATATATATATATATATATATATATATATATATATATATATATATATATATATATATATATATATATTATATTATATATATAATATATATATATATATATATATATATATATATATATTATATATATATATAATATATACTTGACCGGTGTCTGTTAGGGTTGTCCCCTGCTACTGATAACATGTAACCCAGTACAACCAGCCGCATGGTCGGATCGTCGGCAACAAAACCGGCTACCCCACTGGTTCTACCAGTGAGGAGGGTGTGCTGGACACCCAATCAATCAATCATTTGGGGAATACGCCGGGGGGCGCGTCGCCTCGCCCACCCTACGACGCCACTCCCGGGGGTCACCACGCGCGAGTTCCCATGCAGGCTCCTTTCCCATACCAAGCAGCTCTCGACAAGAAACATCAACTTGCCTCAGCCATGAGCCTTGTGGGCGCCCCCTTGGCCTCCTCCACGCCGGATTGTCTCTTACAGATACAACCCGATGGGAAGGATCGGTTTCAGGGTAGCGTGCCACATGCCCATATAGCCGAAGTTGGCGCTGACGGACTATGCAGGTAATAGGCCTCGATTCAGTCTCACGGTGCAATCGCTGATTTGACACGTAATCATCCCAGCGATACCCCATGATTCTGCGAAGACACTTATTACCAAAGGCATTGATTCGTCTCTTCAAGTCACTATTTAGTGTCCATGTCTCACAACCATAGAGTAAGACAGGGATCACAAGCGATTTGAAGATCCGGATCTTTTGCTGGACACCCAGATTGACTATAAATAGGATAATCTTTAAGGGCAGAGGAACTAACTATTGAGTCAATGGCCATCCAGCCCTAGCTGTGGGTGAGATATTGGGCAGCCTGGGGTTAATCCCTATAGGGGGTTCTGCGTCCCTGGCCACGGTGAGCAGTAAGGCCAATCCCTCACATAGATTGGTTTGGGGACAGGCTTACACCCTCTCACTGTAAAAACTAAACTTTAACCACAAACATAATAAGAAGTAGAGGCCGGGGGCGTGGTAACCGCGCCCCCGACCCAGTTTTGCCGAGGGGCCCGACCACGCAGACACCAATGCCGACACAGGGGGAGGGGGTATGCCTATGACGACTGCGGGGCAAAGCCCTCCTGAATCCCACACTCTAAATCGAGTGGTAGGGCTCCCTAGACCTAGATAACCTTATCTAACCCTAGATAACCCTACCTTTTTCTTGTGGGGGTGGCCGGGGCGGTGCAGAGGTGGCGCCTGCCCGTCGAATCCCTCCTGGGATAAACCTCCGGAGGGTTCTTCGTGTGGACTCCAGGAACGTTCTAAGCCTCATAGACGATCACCGACTACCTCCCCTCTCGGGCGAGCTCAGTAGCCTGAGGGTGGATATAGTGGGACTCTCTGAGACGAGGATGCATGGCAGTGGCGAAACCAGCAGTGAGGGTTACACCTACCACTGGTCCAGCATGAGCAATGGTCACCGTGTCCGGGGATTTGCTATAAGCATCTCCAGCAAACTGCAGTTGTTGAGGTTACTCCGGTTGATGAGCGTATAATGCGGGTGAGGATGAAACACACTCTGGGTTTCATGTCTCTTGTTGCAGTGTACGCTCCTAAAGAAGTACGTGAAACTGAAGAGAATGAGATGTTTTACGCCAAATTCGACTCTGTATTAGAC
>JACEEZ010000631.1:57500-92500 GCA_016584305.1 Chionoecetes opilio | reverse complement strand
GGCTGCTAAAAAAAAAAGAAAAAAAAAGTGATCGGATCATCTCATAAGTGGGCTTGAAACCTTCCCCTGGTCAACCTGGTTCCAAAAATTTGGTATATGATGGGATTCCGCCACGGGGGGCGGAACCTATACCACACACACACACAGACACACACACTTTCGCTTATATTATTATAGATTTTTATTTATTTAATAGATTTAATTTAATTTTTTATTTTTTATTTTTTTTATTTTATTTTTTATTTTAATTTATAATATAATATTTCCATACGGAAGCCAAAACTATACCGCATAATCTAAATGAGGTCTGACTAGAGTCAAATAATGTCTTAGAATAACATCAGCCCTTATACTTATAACACTCCTGGTAATGAACCCTAAAACCCTATTAGCTCGATTTCTACCCTCAATACATTGTTCCCTAGGACGAAGGTATAAGCTTACCCGCTCACCTAAATTTGTCTTACCTTATGATTATTTCAGCGATACATTGCGTATAGTGTACCTATTTCCAGGATTTCTCCTACCAACATTAATTACGCAGCACTTGTCAATATTAAATTTCATTTGCCACCTGACTACCTACTCGTTTATGTTTTCTAAGTCTCCTTGCAATTTTTACATTACTTCCGGGGGTCACCACGCGCGAGTCCCCATTCAGGCTCCCTTCACATACCAAGCAACTCTTGACAGGAAACATCAACTTGCCCGAGCCACGAGCCCCTTGTTGGCGCCCCCTTGGCCTCCTCCACGCCGGATTGTCTCTTACAGATACAACCCGATGGGAAGAATCAGTTTCAGGGTACGGTCCACATGCACATATAGCCGAAGTTGGCGCTGACGAACTATGCAGGTAATTATTGGCCTTGATTCAGTTTCACGGTGCAATCGCTGATTTGAGACGTAATCATTCCAGGATACCCCATGTCTTCGAAGACACTTATTACCAAAGGCATTGATTCGCCTCTTCAAGTTGCTATTTAATGCCCATGTCTCACAACCATAGAGTAAGACAGGGATCACAAGCGACATGAAGATTCGGATCTTTGTCCTCCTGCACAGGTACCGACAACGCCAAATACTCCTGCTGAGCGAGTCCATAACAGCGTGGGTTATGCCAAATCCGCCGTAAGACACCTTGACGTGACCCGCCGTCATTATGGATTGCGCTACCAAGGTATGTAAAACTTTTCAAGATCTCAATGTTCTCGCCGCACGCATGAACAGACTGTACTGTTTCATCTAGTAAGACTCCAAACACCTGGACCTTGGTCTTGAGCAAGAAGACCTCAAGTCCCAAAGGGTTTGCCTCCTCGTGCAGCGCCTCGAGAGCCATCACCAGGACCTCCAGCGACTCACAAAGATTACTGTATCATCGGCAAAAACAAGATCAGTGATCTTGGTGTTGCCGAGGGATGCTCCACAATCACTTTGATCTACAACTATGCTCAATATCCAGGCCATACAAGTGTTGAAATGTGATGGGGCAAGGACGTACCCTTGCCTCACTCCTGTATTCACAAGAACGAAGCTGGATACACCTCCCCACACTTCACAGCACTATCAGTCCCAGAGTACAGACCAGTCATCAAACCAATAGTCCTTGCAGGAATCCTGCGAAGTCGCAGAAGATCACAGAGTAACTCACGATGCACTGAGCCAAACGCCTTCTTGAGATCAACATAGGCTGCAAGCATGTCCTGTCGAAACTTATGTAGGCGTTCCACCAGGACACGAAGCGCTAGAATACGGTCCATTCTTACCAAGCATGAACCCAGACTAGATAGATAGATATTATAGTTTTAAGGCGCCGCAAATGCGGGGTTATTGACGCCTGCTTACAAAAGATACAGTAAAAGTAATATTAAAAAGCAAATTATAAGATAGAATCAAAATAATTAAAATAACAAAATGTATAAAAGAACAATAGTACATTATAAGCAATAATAAAAGAATATTAAAAAATCTTAACTTGTTGAGAAGGCCAGCCCTCTCAATAAAGGTATGGACCTCATGTCCAGAGAGAAACACCTCTCTCCCAATGCCAGGGAGAGACGGTAGGCACCGTCCGACCACCGACACCGGGACAAAAATTGCTCACGTAGTTCCCCAAGACTAGGACACTCGACAAGCAAGTGCCGCACAGTTAAGGGGACCAAGCAATCATCACAGTAAGGAGGGTGGTCCCCCTCCATGAGGAATCCATGTGTATATAGAGTGTGACCAATACGCAATCGTGCCAATGCAGTCTCCCATCTCCGGGAGAGACCGCAGTAGCTCCAGTCCTCGATACTTTGGCGGATGGTGCGTAGTTTATTTTGCCCTATATTATTCCATAGTTCCTGCCAACTGGTGTGAACTGATCTATGGATTGCCATGGTCCAGCCGTGAGGCTCTGTAGCCCGCATCTGCAACAATGTGCGATAGGCTGTCTCTAGCTCATCCTTTGCCATCATCATCTTCTCTCATTACCTGCAACTACTCTACATGTTGCCGACTCCTTCTCTCTCTCTCTCTCTCTCTCTCTCTCTCTCTCTCTCTCTCCTCTCTCCTCTCTCCTCTCTCTCTCTCTCTCTCTCTCTCTCTCTCTCTCTGTCCTCTCTCTCTCTCTCTCTCTCTCTCTCTCTCTCTCTCTCTCTCTCTCTCTCTCTCTCCTCTCTCTCTCTCTCTCTCTTCTCTCTCTCTCTCTCTCTCTCTCTCTCTCTCTCTCTCTCTCCTCTCCTCTCTCTCTCTCTCTCTCTCTCTCTCTCTCTCCTCTCCTCTCTCTCTCTCTCTCTCATAGAAGTTATGTACCTCACACAAGCGAAATAAGCAGATCCCCTGCATAAATATGGGGACAAAGACAGGCGCCGCAGATGAGAGCAAGGCCTGACCCCATTATATAACATACCTCATAAGCATAGCCCAACAAACAGGCCTTAATAAACAAACAAACAAATAACAGAATTCCTTCTCCCCCCACAAAATAAAATAGCAATGTACATATACTAACCCATCAGCACTCCTATAATGAAGATCACATAGTCATAATGAGGTATTCATTATGTCGGAGCAATACATGGTAAAATGACCTCTCCTCCTCTGCAGGGCGCAGACTACATTGGCGTCCCCACCATAATAGCGTATAAACGGCGGCAAGCGGTGGATTACGGCGTGCCTTTTAACATGGACGAAATCATTTTCTTATACAAAAGACCTGCATTTGAGGCCAACATCACCGGTTTTGTGAATCCCTACACAACTGTGGTAAGATGTTTACTAGGGACTTTTCCTGTACTATAAATGTAACTATGTGGATTAAGTGCGTGACAGTGAGTAGTTTGTAATTAATACAATTCTTCATGATAACAATATCATTCATGCCTATATTTTCAAATGTGGTGAATGATAATTACACATTTGTTTACAAGAAAAATACACTATGCGACTAATTTGTTTCTTATATTTAATTTCTTAACTCATGAATCAAAATATTATTTTAGGTTTGGGTGTTCATTCTGGTGACGAGCGTGGTGGTTGGCGCGGCTATGTACGCGCTCAGCGAGGCCACACCGCCATCCATCATTCCTTCCAGGACTGGTAATAAATAGGCTCCTATGAGCATTAGCCATGGTGTTAGGGGGGGGGGGATATTGACCTCGTCAACAAAGAATACAACACTTGGGGACTGTGATACAATGAAATAGTATTTAGACGATTGTCTGTATTTAGATGATTTTCAGGCCGGTCGCACATTCCCATTTTCTGGAACAGTATGGCGTTTACTCTTGAACACATCAGGTTAGATTACGTGAGGTTACGTTCAGGTTAGGTTAGGTTTCCTAAAGTTAGAATGGTAACTTTGAGTGGGAATCACAAGGAGGGTATTTTCGAGAAAATCCTGTCGTTAGTTTTCGGAGCTACAGTCAAGTGTCTTCACTTGAAAACCACATACTCCCTTAGAGTTGGGAATATGCGGGCCGGGCGGTGGACCAGGAACAGAAGGCTCAACAAACACAAAATATACCAAGTCTAATAAATAACATCCAGCAACGGCCTCACGAACAACTCCAAGATAATGCAGATGTAGTTACCGCCAGAAGCTCAGGTACCTCTGTAACACTCTGGTTTAGTCACGATACTCATTTCGTAACTTGTCAGTGGAGTAGTGGCGGTGACGTAGGAAGACAGATGATGGTCAGTCGGGACCAGCTTGGAGCATGGAGCGGCTGGGGAGACACTGGAAACCACCCAATGGTTCAGCGATAAGCCAAGATAGAACAGCCAGAGGTGAAGAGTGCAGGCAGTGCTCTTGATGAAGCTCAGTGACTGTCTGCCTAGTGGTCCGCAAGACGCCCGCAACCTTGCTACCAACGCAATCCTTGGTGAAATGCAGCCTTAATTAGTATGAATAGTCGGGCAGGCTGGTGAATTGTACCCAACCTTGTGTAAACTTATAACCCACCAACTCTTTGTTAAGGGGGGCGTTTCCACTTTTTGGTCAAAATTTTCGTAGTGAGCTGAAATTTTTGTCGTGGCAAAGAAGTAAGAAATCGTGGCTTAAGATTTGTATTTGTTTTGATGTTTTCAGCCGGCGTGCCACGGGCGGGGAAGTGCAAGGCTGGGCGGCGACCGGCAGCGTCGCTGACTTTGGGTGGCCCTCCTGCCTGTGGACCTTGTGTGCCCTCGTGGCTCAGCGTATGACTTATAACAATGTTACTTTTAACTCGTCTTATAGGTTTAGGAATGAAAAAAAATATATAATAATCTTATTTCTATACATTGCATAGAGTTATATACCTGTGGAGAACCGTTTCTTGCAGTTTTTGACAAGCATTGATTATGGACATATAAAAGTAGAATTATTAATACGTACATCGCATGCAGTACAGCTCGGTCACCAAATGCTCGCCAAGGCATATGATTATGAAGACTATATGTTGCAGCCTTGCATTAAGTGGTGAAATGGCAGAAACGTACTACCCAGTAGCACGTGCCCATCCTTCTTGGGTGGTACTCCCTTCGGTACCTTTTGTTTAAATGACTTGATGTAAGAGCAATGTACAAAAAATTGCATACGGTTATTAATCTAAGTAGTGTAAAGTAACTCTTGTTCCCTTCCCAGAGTGGTTTGGCCTCTCCCAGTCTCTCTGTTACTCGTGTGAGAGGATGAGTGTTAGAAAATAAGAACATAAGAACATAAGAAAAGAAAATAGCTACAAGAGGCCGTGAGACCTACACGTGGTAGTTTATGTTATTAAACACTACCTACATCCACCTTTGATCCCCATCCATGAAATTGTCCAGCCTCTTTCTAAAACTCCCTATTGACTCCGCACTAACTAATTGACGACTTTTTTTTCCATCGCAAAGGACTGGCCAAGGCCAAACAAAAAGGAGTAATAAAAAGTCAGCTTATTTGTCAGTCCCTATAAAGAAGACAGTAAGATAATAGCAAAAAAGGGGGGGTAGTCTACTTCGGAAGGTGTCTTGTTACTCCTCTCTTGAATTAATTGAGTCTTAAAAAGGTAGAAAAATAGAAACAGAAAGAGATTCCAGAGTTCCAGAGTTTACCAGTGAAGGGGATGAAAGAGTGAAGATACTGGTTAATTCTTGCATTGGGAAGATGGACAGAATACGGATGAGAATGAGTAGAAAGTCTTGTGTACTAAGGCCACGGGAGGGGGAGAGGCATGCAGTTAGCAAGTTCAGAAGAGAAGTGAGCATGAAAATAACGGTAGAAGATAGCAACAGAAGCAATATTGCAACGGTGACTCAAAGATTGAAGACAGTCAGTCAGTGGAGCGGAGTTGATGAGACAAAAAGCTTTTGACTCAACCCTGTTTAGGAGAGCTGTATGAGTGGATCCCCCCCAAACGAGAGGTATACTCCATACATAGGCGAGTAAAGAAGGTCCCTGCACAGAGCAAGCTACTGGGAGGGAGAAAAAAAATGTCTCATCTATTTCTAAGAAATAGATGAGACAGCTGTGGAGTTATATGAGTGAAGTATAGGAGGGAAAGATGAAGAAGTAATATTGTTACCTTCGCCAACGAGGTTGGAGGGGTTATGTTTTCACCCCGATCTGTCTGTCTGTCTGTCTGTTTGTTAGTGTACAGGATTTCTCGAAAAGTTACCAATAGATTTGAACCAGACTCAGTATACCAAGTCTATTTGGTATAAGGAAGAACTGACTTAATTTTGCATGAAATCTATTGACAACTGTTGCCATGGCAACCAATTGATGAAATATTCGGCCGGAGGTATGCGCTCATACTGAGTGCATATATATATATATATATATAATATATATATATATATATATATATATATATATATATATATATATATATATATATATATATATATATATATATATATATATATATATATAAATCACAACTGTTGCCATGGCAACCAATTGATGAAATATTCGGGCGGAGGTATGCGCTCTACTGAGTGCCCCCCCCCTAGTTTGAGATGTTTTTGGCTAGATGCCAGACGTCACGAGAGGAGTAGAGGAGTTTGATTCAGAAAGATTTTGAAATTTTCTATTGATGAAGGAGTTTTTGGTAAGTTGAAGAAACAAATTGGCATAATTACGGGCACAAATATATTGGGCATGAGTTACAGGAGATGATTGGTTACGGTACTGTCTATAAGTCACCTCTCTATCTTGGACACCATGAGAACAAGCAGAGTTAAATTAAGGTTGACGAGCTTTAGCTTAAGAAAAATTGTGTGGAATGTATGCCTCCATGCCAGAGACAATGACCTCAGTAATGTGGTCTGCACAGAGAAACGGGTCTCTGATATGGAACCAATAATTAATCATTCCATGAAAAATCAGAGTAGTACTGCCTTAGGTCTTCCCACTATGCTGAGTTAAAATGCCAGAAGCACCTCCGCTTAGGTAGGTCCCGAGGCGGTGCCGGAGCGAAAGGACAGGCTACGGAAATAATAATGTGATCGGAGGAGCCCATCGGAGAAAAAACTTTCACAGAGTAAGCAGAAGGGTTTGTAGTTAGGAAAAGGTCAAAAATGTTGGGCGTGTCTCCAAGGCAGTCAGGAATACGGGACTGAGTTTATTCCAAACATTTACCACCCTCATTGTAAACTAGTTTCTCCCTATTTCTTTTTTTAAATTTACGTTTTACCAGTTTGAACCCGTTACATCTTGTTCTACCCTATTTACTCGCCGTAAGAACTTTTCCTACATCTCCTTTATTGTATCCTTTTAACTACTTCAAAACTTCTATCAGATCACCCCTTACTCTACGCCTCTCGAGTGAGTGTAAATTTAATAGGTACAATTTCATCACATAACTAAAGTTACGCATCCCCTATATAATTTTGGTCATCCTTCTCTGCACTGATTCTAACACTGATATATCCATCCTGTAATACGGAGAGCAAAACTGTACCGCATAGTCTAGGTGAGGTCTGACTAGAGTCAAATAAAGCTTTAGAATAACCTCAGCGCTTCTGCTTTTAACGCTCCTGGTAATGAATCCTAAAACCCAATTAGCTCGATTTTCAGCCTCAATACATTGTTTCCTAGGACGGAGGTTCTGAGCTTAATTGCACATCCAAATATTTCTCACCTTCTGAATTTTGTCAGCGATACATTGCGTTTAGTGTATCTATTACCAGGATTTTTTCTACCAACATTAATTACGCTACACCTGTTAATATTACATTCCATAAAGACACTTGACTACCCACTTGTTTAACTTATGTAAGTAACCCTGCAAACTGTTTACATCAGACTGTGATTTAATAATCCTACCTACCTTAGTATTAACAGCGAACTTGTTGATATCACTGCTAATTACACTATCTAAGTCGTGGTTTAAATAAAAAAAATTGTAATTGTTATAAAGCAGAGCTTCTGGAACCCCACTTGTTACCTGCCTCCATTCAGATTTAGAAACATTAATAATAAGCCTTTGCACTCAGTTAAAATCTAATCCAATGAAGAACCTTCCCATCTATTTCATGTTCCTTAACCTTATTTAAAAGTGTCTCATGCAGTACCTTGTCGAATGCCTTACTTATGTCTAGGTATACAATATTATAATCCTTATATTATATGATGTCTCATAAACTTTCCTATAAAAAATCAATAAATTGGTGAGACATCACCTACCCTTGGTGAACCCATGTTGCGAATCATTTACCAAACTATGCTTTTCTAAATGTAAAATGCTCCCCAATGGATTTTTTTGGCAATAACAGATTCTAATAATTTACCTACCACTGACGTCAGACTAACGGGTCGATAATTTGACATTGATCATTTATCACCCTTTTTAAATATGAGGACTACATCCACATCAACGGTACCTACCCTAAGGCCCAGTTCACACTTCACGTTTTTGCTGTCCGTAGTCTACGTGCGTCTTGTCATCAGTAACGTCACAGTACGTCACAGTGACGTCACTTCCTGCCTGTGTAGTGTGAACCAGGCTCCGCGACCACCACGTTGCTGGAGCAGTGATGACGTCACTGACCTTGAGAGACGCACGTCTCAGATTCACATTATTCGGAGCTCCCAATTCTTTCTACGGGACTGCGGTAGTGACGGGGTGACGTCACTGTGACGTCACTGATCGCCACGCCCACGTAGACACGGACAGCAAAAACGTGTAGTATGAACCCCGCCTAAATCAACCGATTTCCTTAAAATGCGCACTAATGATTCACTAACAATCTCTTTGCATTCTTTTAATACCCTGGGATAACCTTAATCTGGTCCTGGTGATTTAAACCTCTTCATTCTATCTAAATACTCTTTCACCATTTTCTGAGTTATCACATTATCTTATAGTTTCTCATCATCCTTTCCTCTAAGCATATGTACACTATCATGTACCAGCTGCATGTCCTCCTGAATTAAAAAAAGACAATTTTTTTTTTTTTTAATTGTACACATATCCTCATCGAAACTTACAATATGTACGGAATCCTTTTTACATAAATTCGGAGGCCTGTACACTATACCCAAGACCATTGTATCAGTTCCTTCCCTAACTTCCACCCATATAGACTCTAGCCTATACTCTGTTTTTATAACATTGTTAACAATGCACTGCAATATACCTCTAGCATAACCTATTTTTAACAAACCCACCAACTCCCTACGCGTTGTTTTATAGAACTGAAAAAATCCCTTAGGGTTGGTCTTTGTCGGGCAGCAACCTTAATCTCATAGATTTTTTTTATGTTTTTGTTAACTTCTTCACTGTCCTAGCCATCACGTTATACTGATCACTGCCCACCTGTCCTGCCTGAAACCTCTTGTACATGTTCCTTTTTAGTCCTATGTAGTGTTTTAGACTCAGTCATCCATTTGGGATCGTTTTTCCTTGATCTTATTGGCCTATAAGGAATATTCTTTTTCTGACCTGCAATTAGATTGTTTGCAAAGAACGAATACTCCTCATCAGCACTGACCTTACTGACTCCACCCCCTCCCCTGACATCAGACCTCACCTCACTCTCCATTCAACCATAATTAATATTTTCCAGGTGTTTTCTAAATCTTGCATAATTAGCCCTTCTGAAGTCAGGTACCCTATCTTAACTCCCCTAGATCCTTTCTTCCACTTTAAGCAAATCCTAATTTCACAAGGATCGCTATTACCTAAATGACTTAAACTTCAACCTCCGTAACTAAATCTTCCCTGTTTGTTAGCACTAAATATAGGATATTGGTTTCCTTAGTAAGCTCCTTGATTGTTTGTTTTAAAAAGTTATCTTGAACTAGTTTTAACAATACATCTGCGTCGTTATCTCCTAAAATTAAATCCCGGTCAATGTTCCTAAGATTGAAATTTCCTACCACGCGTAATCGATTATATCTACAAGCCTTGCTTATTTCTTGCCATATAGGAACGGAATCCTTTTTACATAAATTCGGAGGCCTGTACACTATACCCAAGACCATTGTATCAGTTCCTTCCCTAACTTCCACCCATATATTCTCTAGCCTATACTCTGTTTTTATAACATTGTTAACAATGCACTGCAATATACCTCTAGCATAAAGTGCAACTCCTTCACCTCTTCTGCCTAACCTGTCCTTGTGAAATAACTTGTACCCTTCTATCTCATTTTCTGGATTAAATACTTTGCTTGTCATATCTAACCATGTTTTGTTAATGCTACTATATCAAAATCTTCTACACTAGATATTGGAGTGCCCGTCTGGCTGTCGTCATAGGCAGAAGACGTATGCCGCTCCGTTCCTGGCCTTGGTACTTACAGCCAGTTTCCGTGCAGGTGTTATACCTACTGATGAGAGGTACCGTAAGGTCCATTTCTCTTTCTCGCATTGGTTGGGTTTTCTTCGTGTTTGGACTTAGCCTGTTGATTGCAAGGAAGCTTCTGCTCCACCGGCCAGGACCCTCCTGTCAGTAGGTCTAGTTTCTGCGCATGCGCATACCGCTCGTGTGAATTCATGAAACCATCACTAACCCTGCTGCTGCGCTCGTGAAGCTTACATTCTCGCTGTGCCCCCTGTCTGCAGCTGTGAGTAGCACCATGGAGCCTTCGGAGCCTGACTCTCTCGTGGGCCTTAAAGCTGACCTGGTGCTGAGCGAGGATGATGATGATATGTCTCAGAAGGTCTAGCCGTCGCTTTCTCACCTTGGCCGCCATGATGAGCTGGCCCAGGGAGCCGAGGCAGCGCCGCTGCTGTCCCTACCGTGCCGCCTCGCACCACGCTACACCACGCAGACTGGTCCCTTCCTCCGTCAAGTGTCCAGTGTCCAACTCCCCAGACAGTATCTGTGAGCCTTTAATCCCTGCTGCAAAGTCCTCTAAGCAAAAGAAGTCTCGCCCTAGCTCGCTCTTAGCATCTGGCCCCAGGGCAATGTGAGGCCTCTGTCGGGCCCGGGCATAACCCCCATGGAAGCATTTCATGGCTCCATTAACGGCCGTATGCAAGTCTCTGTCAACAGGGCACGGTTTCTCCCCCCTTGACCAGACTGCCCCTTCAGGAATCTCCCTCAGGAATCCCATCACAACAGCAAGTAAGAAAGAGAAAAGAGAAGAAAGAAAGCAAGACCCCCTCCGTTACATAAGTTTCCTAGGTACCTTCTTACACGTTACCTTGTTTGCAGCGATCCAGCCCTGGCCAAGGAGATGCCGGGCATCTATTCGGCTCGCCGCTTCTACCAGAAGGGCTCGGCTACTAACAGCTTGGTCGTTACTTGGAGCCTTTCCTCAGCCACCTCCCCCGAGTGCCGCCTTTAGCTTCCTTTCTACCTCCCATCCTGTGAGTTTTGCAGGATGAAGGATGATCAGCCGTGGTGCTTTCGATGCCTTCGTGGCTTCGGTCACATCTCTCAGTATTGTTCAGCGGCGGAGCGGTGTGCGTGGTGCTCCGGCCCACACGACTCACGCTCGTACCCTCACCGCGCCCTGCCACCAGCTGCCCTGCTTCTGACTCAGTCTCGACGCCTCCTCGACGCCTCCCCGCCGGATAACCTCTCTGTGGAAGTGTCCTCGCTGCCCAAGCAGAAGTTAACGTCTGACATGGCTGTGCAAGACGCCAGACTGTTGCCGTTCCCGCTGCCGCGCGATGGACTCAACTCACACTTCTACCACCACCTCCCCGCGCTGCCCCTCTCCCTGCCTTAACTGCCACTTCGGTCTTTCCCAAGTGACTGCACTCCGCGATGCTGTTGCCGCTCTCCAGTCCCGGGCTTCTTCACTTACAACGGCTTTTGATGGAGTCGAAGCTCGCCTGGATCGTTTGGTTGACCAGCACGCCACTTTCGAGACTTCCCTGCAGTCTTTGATTGAATCTCAGCAGGTCGTTATTGCTTCCGCCGCCAAGGCGCGGAGAAGATGGATCTCTTTGCCACTCGTTTCGACAGCCTGACTGCTGCCGACTCCCCCAGGGAGCCTCCCCTGTGTGGTGCCCGCGCCACAGCCTCTGCCCACGCCACCACCGCATCGTCGCCTTGTCGTCGTTATCCTCGGGGCATAATTCGATGATCGGGAGTTGCTACATTTGTGCTGCCCGCCGATGCCGACACCCTTGTTCTTTCCTGCCTGGATTGTCCACTTGTTCCTGGTTTACTTCCTCAGGAACTTCCGTTCGTGCACCCGCTAGTCTTGTTTCTCTTTATTGTCAGTAGCATTTCAGGAGCTATGTATACAACTATACATATTAGTTTCCTTACTAGTGTGTGTGTGTGTGTGTGTGTGTGTGTGTGTGTGTGTGTGTGTGTGTGTGTGTGTGTGTGTGTGTGATTATGCATGTATATGCATGTGTCTATATGGTTCATGGTGTACCCTGCGAGACACGATTATACTCCTATGTCTTCATATCTCTGTAACTTTGTTTGTCGCCCGGTGGGCGTAATAAAATGTATCAATCATCATCATCATTAACACTAGATATTCCTCTCAGGAGATTTTCTTGTTTAGATAATCCTACATTTTGCATAATAAACCTTTATGTTGCTCTTCTTTATCTTGTCAATTTTCCCACTAGCTGTATCTACGCTGACTATCTATTTTATCCTGGCTTTTTCCTAATCCTACTGTATTTCTTCCTGCATTGGTCAACTGTATTCCCTCCATGACTATCATGATTACTGCTCTTTACCTTCACACCCCCTGGCCTCTAAAAAATAACACTGACCCCCATCTCACTCTCCACTTTCCACGCCATAAAAAAAATCCCACCCCAATAAGAGAGATTCTCTTTAGAAGAGGAAGATATAGAAGCTCTTACATAATTAATCTTTGCGTTTCCCTCCACAGCCTCGCCGTGGTGGCCAGGCGGCAGCTCCCCACGCTTGATGGCGGGCTTCTGGCTGCTCATCGCCTTCATCATCGGCACAGTGTATCGCACCAACCTCAAGGCTATGTTGATCGTGCCCAAACTACATTTGCCTTTCAATAACTTCGTGGAGCTACTTCAGACAGACATACCTACGTTTATTCCCAATGGGACGTACATGTATGATCAAGTAGAGGTGAGTGGTGCCGCGAGGAAAGGTTTTGCAAGGATTATAGGAACCTCATTATAGGGACAGAGCGGACGAAACTTCATGCTTATTAGTAGATTAGTAGATTAGTAGATTAGTAGATACTCACGGAAGAAGTACTGAAATTCCCGTGTAGTAGAGTTAGGGCAGACCCTCTTTCTAACTGTGGTGAACATATCAATCAATCAATCATTTGCGACATACACCGTGGCTCTCGTCGCCTCGCCAACCCTACGACGCCACTCCCGGGGGTCACCACGCGCGAGTCCTCATGCAGGCTTCCTTCCAACACCAAACACTTCTCGGTAGGAAAAATCAACTTGCCTCAACCACGGTCCTTGTGGGCGCCCCCTTACAGATACAACCCTGTGTTAAGGATCGGTTTCAGGGTAGCGTGCCACATGTGCATATAGCCGAAGTTGGCGCTGACGGACTATGCAGGTAATAGGCCTCGATTCAGTCTCACGGTGAAATCAGTGATTTGACACGTAATTATCCCAGCGATACCCATGATTCTGCGAAAACACTTATAACCAAAGGCATTGATTCGCCTTTTCAAATCGCTATTTAGTATCCATGTCTCATATCCATAGATTAAAACAGGGATCACAAACGACTTGAAGATCTTTGTCCTTCTGCACAACTACCGACAACGCCAAATACTCGTGTTTAGTGATTCCATAACACTGTGGGATATGCCAATCCACTGTAAGGCTTCTTGTGATCCGCTGTCATTCTGGACTGCGCTACAGAGGTATGTAAAAATGTTCAAGATATCAATGTCCTCGCAGCATGCATGAACAGACTGTACTGATTTATCAAGTAAGCCTCCAAACACCTGGACTTGATCTGGAGCTAGGACACCTCAAGTCCTAAAGGCTTTGCTTCCTCGTGCAGCGCCTTGAGAGCCATCACCAGGACCTCCAGTGACTCAGCAGAGATTACTGCATCATCGGCAAAAACAAGATCATTTTTTTTCGTATTGCCGAGGGATAATCCACAATCCTTTACACACACACTTTTACCTAATTTAAAAAATTACCCAATTACCTTTAGTTACCACAACTTTACCCAATACCCAGTCCATACAAATGTTAAAAAGTGATGGGACAAAGACGCACTATTTCCTCACTCCTGTATTCACTAGAAAAAAGCTGGATACACCTCCCCACACCTTACGGCACTTTCAGTCCCAGAATACAGGTCAGTCAGCAGACCAATACTTGTATAGGTCTCCAATACAATATAGGTCCTTGCAGGAATCCCGCGAAGTCGCAAAAGATCCTGTTAGCCCATACGTGTCACTAAAGTCCAAATACGTATGAGATAGCATATACTTACTTTTGGGTAAGTTATGGTAGATGTGAACAGAGACGAGCGGGGGCGTAATAAAAACAAGGTTGTTTAAAGAAAATATATGTTATATTCTTAATCACTAAGTCAATCAATTCATAGAGTATGACGTGGTTTAATCGAACGTCTTAATTGAATCTCTGGTAATCACAGTGCACAAATTGTTCAGATCACACCACACACAGTCCGCCACACACGGCTGTCAGTCGCTCTGTCTGACGTCTGGGCGTCTTTGTCCCAGCAGGGCGGCCTGGTCAGGGGCGTGGCTCGCCCGGGCGTCAGGGTGTGGCACGGACACACGGGTATGTCCGTAAGGTGGTGTCATCTAGTGGCTGTGGCAGATGACGTGGCAAGGGCGTGACACGTCATTGAATAATCTTAAAACATGAGGGAATGATTAGCAGAGCAAGGTGCATGCATGAGATGTACATATAGGGGTAAACATATCCGAACAACACAGCAAAGTGAAATTATTATGATGATGATGATTATGATGGGCATAACCATGGAAGGGAAATGAACAGCCGGGTTAAGGTAGACAGGTAAAGAGTCCTGTACGGCTGTTTGCAATTCTGATAAATTAGAAAAAGTAAACTTATAAATGGTATTAGTGACATATTTAATGCTCGAGAAATACATATACTTCAATCTGTCTAAAGGGAAAAGTCGAGCAGTGAAATTTGCTACAAACCCTTCGTGCAGTTTTTCAGGAAAGGTATTCAAATAGTCAGAGCGCAAATAGCAAGCAATAAGAATTGCGAAAAGACCTGAAACTTTCTGATACTCTGCACCTTCGGGACATATTACAGACACATAAAATGTTTTTGTAAAGAAGAAATAGTGATGTCCGAAGAAACTTTTGTGAAAGAATGGTCGTGAAATCAAGTGGGTGTAAGGACACAACGATAAGGCCTGAGAAGCATTTGCCTGAGTTAGCACCACTTCACAAATACCCTCACTGGTTACAGGTAGGAAGGCAAATAGAGATGCTGGGCAAAAATACAGTTACAAATATTATGTACGGCACCTATCTAAATCAGACATGCGTCTAGTAGCATACTGGGTATACTCATTATCAATCAACACCACAGTACTTGGTTGATTCAGTATCATAACAGATTTTTTCACTGAAAAAGGATATGGTTCAATTCTGTGAACATCAAACACATGTTTGGATTGAAAAGGAACATGTATAACAACGGCATCTGACGTTAGCACTGATTCAAGGAGTGAGTAATAGTGTTGAATACCACTTAAATCAAACAATGGTTTCAACTTTTAATTCTTCTTTCCTAAGTGCAAGGCATACATAAAATCCTTAACAGGAAAGAGTGAAGAAGTGACCCTTCCACGCGCTGCGTCAACCATATTTGTTAGTATTTGTTTGTTAGTTCTTACAAGATAGTTAACCGAGTTAGTCAAAACAGGGAGTGCTTGCTCTAACACAGTAAAAGCTTTATAAAAGATGTGCTTGGATTGAATAGTATTGAAGGTCTTCCTCAAGGAGTTAGTGAAAGAGGCAAGATCTAGTACTTGACTTTCAAGTATGGCAATATGTATGCAATTTAAATGAATGAGTTTGTTATTAGAGGAAACCAAGGAGGCTAGTTGATTGCATCGCTCCCTAAGTTATTCCACATCATCATTCATAGCTGTACCAAAAACATGCGCGAGAGCTGTCCAATACCGTCAATGAATACCCGCTTTGTGAGGTTAGTTACCCGTCATAGTTTTCTAAGGCTAGGTTGACAGTGTCATACAGGTATTGCACTCTAGCAGTTAAAAGGATAAGAAAGTCCCTAGGGTACTTTGCCGGAACGTAGGTCTCCAGCTTCAAGAGGGCTTCATCCAGTTGTCCCGTTACCTCCCTCAGTCTACCCGGGATTTCCACCAAAGTAGCATAGGGGTAACGCAAACACTAACCATACTCCACCAAAATAACCCTACCCAAGGGAACAGTTACGCTTCCTGGCTTGAGATGAGAAGGGTCCAGAGCCAAAATAGAATGAAGGATGAAGAAGAGGAAGTGCACAGACATTTCTGGAATAGAAAGGCTATCTTTTACGAGGGCGAAAATCATAAGCATGGGTTTGGTCAGCAGGAGAATCATATTTGTTAGCTTCAAGCCGCGTAGCATCGCTGAGTTTAGCAGTTTCTATTAAGCACAAATCAGGCCTGGGACTGGTCCGCTTAAGTCGATCACTGTGAATGACTTCTAATGTATTTAACCACGGATCCAAAATATCAAACTTATTTCCATGGAGTTGCTTAACTACCAGGCGCAGACCAACAAATTTGGGAGCTAATTTAGAGTTCCTCTCCGGGACTTGAATCATCACAGAGTCACCAACTCGGATTTGAACGGGAGAAGAGCGCCGGTGTTGTTGTGAGCACATAGCAGTCTTAGAAACCTGAATCTTTGACACTGGAATATAAGTCCAAAAAAACCTTAAGTTGACACTTAGCATTATCATCACCAATGTACACGGGTTTTTGAGGGCTACTAAGCAAGTCATACGGGAGTCTTTTCTCCACACCAAAGATAATAAAATAAGGAGTTTAACCTGTTGACTCACAAAAATTGCAGTTAACACAGGCAGCAACATGGGGTAACCAATCTTCCCAATTATCAAGCAAGCCACCAACAACTGGGCGCACAGCTTCCAGGACTTTCAACAACTTTGTTCGCACGCTCAACTAAACCGTTACTGACAGGGTGATAAGTTACCGCTTATGTTTTTTTTATGTTGAACTGCCCATAGATTTAATTAAGAAGCGCATTTTTAAATTCCGCGCCATTGTCACTTATTAAAACTCGGGGAGTTGAATATGGACAAAATGTATTGGCGATCAGAGCGTGAAAAATAGCTTTGGCAGTTTTATCCGTCACAGGGGTCCAAACAACGTACCTTGAGGAGAAGTGATTAACACATACTAACAGGTACCTTGACGGCTAGAAGGAAGCTGTAATAGATAAATAGCAACAATGCCCCAGGGACGCTCAGGAGGTGGATATTCCAAAATTGGTGCTGGCTTTGATATTGTACTCCAATGCTCAGCACATTTCACGCACTTGGCCATATATGCGTCAGTATCTAACCGCATTTTAGGCCAAAAATAACTAGTGCGGGCCGCAGAAAGAGTACGCTCCTTTTCCGGATGACCGGCTATTACAGCATCATGAACTAGTTGCAGTACCACAGGTACAAATGATTCAAGTATCACAAATTGGCTCACCGGGATCCGTACATTTGGCCAAAATCTACAAAGGACCTGATCTGGTGATAAGAAAAATTGTGAAAAGGGATTGGGCATTTTAGGTAAAGTTGACGGATCGCCCAATTCCAGAGCATATATAACTTTACTCCACACGTCATGTTGACGCTGGGCAACAGCTAGTTCGTGTAGTGAAAAATTTTGAACTACAGGGGACTTTTCCGTCACCAGTCCAACATGTAAATTCCTATAAAGCGCATCAGCCACAAAATTGGCTCGACCTGGCAAGTACTTAAAAGTTGGATTGAATTCCTGTATGGTCAAAAAACCAAAGCCCGAGTCTTCCTGAGAGGTTTTTCCCTTTAAAAATTTCAGTGACAGCTGCGTGATCAGTATATACGGTTATATAATATATATATTAACCTAGGATAAAATCTCTAAAAAATTTCTGAACCCAGACAACTGCGAGTGAGTCCAGGTGAGTAAATGAGTAATTAGTCTTTGCCGGAAGTAAAGTTCTACTCGCGAACGCAATAGCGCGATTTTTTCCGCGTTCCGTCCGCATGCATTAATACAGGACCCAGACCTAATGCAGAGGCATCCGTGTAAAGAACAAAAGGAACCTTATAGTCTGGGAATGCCAAGAAAGGGGCAGTAGTTAGGACGACTTTTAGATCTTGAAAAGAGTTTTCATGTACAGCGTTCCAATTATAGCGCATGTCCTTCTTATATAGTTTTTTTTAAGGGCGATTCAACCGTTGCCAAATTGGATATAAAAGATCTATAGTAACCACACAACCCAATGAAAGAACGGACATTGTCTACATTCTGAGGTCGCCGGAAATTTGAAGCTTTAAATAACTGGGTAATTTAAAATAACTTGAAATAACTGCAGTTACATTTTACCTGACATTGTATGAAGTCTATCACCATCTACCACATGGCCTAAAAAGGTGATTTTAGACTTAAGGAATTCACATTTAGTCAGTTTAGCCTTGAGTCCAGCATCTTTCAACTTCAGGAGTACTGCTCCAAATTAGCAAAATAAGACTCAGTTTTTGCTACAAATAATAAGATCATCAAAGTAAGCATAGACATTTTTGTCTAGCATATCGGAAAATAAATTATTAATCATCCTTGGAAAAGTAATAGGGGCCGAGTTTAAACCAAATGGCATTCTGAGCCACTCGTAGTGTCCACTGGGAGTGCTCAAGGCAGTAACTTCCCTAGATGCAGGAGCCATGGGCACCTGCCAGTAGCCACTTACCAAATCAAGGCTACTGAACATAGTGTTACCAGGTCCTAATGACATTAACAGGTCTTTAAAGACAGGTAAAGGATACCTATCATCCTCCGTGACTTCATTTACTCGCCGGAACTCAATTACAGATCTAAACTGTCCGTCTTTTTTAGGAACGAGGAATAGAGGCGAGTTCCACTGTGAACAGGAATTTTGGATAACACCCTGATGCAACATGTCTTTAATTTGCTCATCAACAATTAGTCTTTAATTAACTGTGAGATAGACGATAGGCCGGAATATACATAGGATGTGTTCCAGGTTTAAGTCTAATGTGGTGGTTAGTTTTATCAGTTGAACCTGACGATTCTGCGGGCAAGGCTATAACATCACGTTACCGCTTAAGCAGTTATAACAATGTAGACCTGTGCTCGGGATAATCCACAAAAGTTTTTTTTTTTTTTTTTTACAACACAACAGACGGGCCAAGGGCACAACAAAAAGAGGTAACACAAAGCCCGCGTAAGTGCCAGTCCCTATAAAGAAGAGAGTAAGAGAATAATAAAACAAAAGAGGGGTGGGCCAATTTAGTTCGGGAGACAAGTGACAAGTGAGTCAAGCGTTTGTGCTTGCGCCGAATTTGAGTTGCTGGACGGCGGAGTTACCGAACTGACAAAACCCGTAGGTAAGTTTAAAGGTTTTGGCATTACCTCTCAGTCGAAAGCTAAAGCACGGCTTAAAAATACACCTTGTTGAAGTTTGACTGGAACGCTTGTCGCATTAACAACAAGAGCGACGGCTTAATTTCCTTCACGAATGTCACGTAGGGTTGCTTCCACTATTAGTCTTTTCACCTGGCTTGGGCCTTCTATACAGATTACAGATGTCACAACCCACGGTGGTTTTGAGTACTGACACGGGAATGTATATTGTCTTACGCTGGGGAATTACTTGATTACCAATTACCGTGGCCTTAACGATTTTCCACAGTTCACTAGGGTCAGTTACCGTTGTCTGATTATACGATTTGGTAGGCTGGGTATCCGCAGAGTCTACGCGTGAATTAGTTTCAAACTTAGGCGGTGTTTCACTTACCAATCCATCCGTAGAACCTGAACACTAGGTACGGACGGTGAATTACAAGGAATTACCTTATTTAGGAAAGCCAAGCATATGGGTTGGTCCATCCCTCTGAAACTCACCCTTAAGAACCTTATGGTACTGGTATCTGGATGTATTATCATACGGTTTGCACACAAAAACGCTAAACCCAATAATCCGTCCGAGAGCAACGTCAAATTAGAAGCCACGCAAAAGTACAAACGAATAGTAGGCGTACCTTTTCCCAACCTAACGGGTAGACGAACAGCTCCTAATATATTAAGAGGATCGCTAGTAACTCCCATTAGATTGAGATCGTTCGGTTTAAGAGGCCATCGGCTGCCACGTGCCGCGCGATTTTGTGCAAGGTAAGCCCTCTCGGACAGCACCGCATCGTTAACAGCTGTGCCAGTGCTTACCGCGAACGATGCTCTTACGGATCCTAATTTGGTTGGTTGAGCCAAAATATTGGCGTGACTGCAAGCAGCAATTAAAGATGAGAGAATGTTACTGTCATATTTGCAGTGTTATCAATTATACCAGTTGTTTCTGCTAGCCTGGTCTGGTTTGTACGGGGCGCGCGGCTTCCCCCGACTGTGAGTTACCGCGACTCTTGTCTTATTAGTAGAGTCCTTAAATTTGAAATGGAATTGCAGTTTTCCGTAGAGTGTCCGTAACACTCATGGATAACACAGTAGGAAAGATTTTGTGACGCACCGCGGGGAAGAGCAGTGTTACCAGAACCAGTATTTTCCAGTATTGCGGGATTACGGTTAGCAGTCGTCTGTACTCGTGCGAGATCATGTGTACCAGTAGAGATTCTGTTTCCGTCTGAGTTCATTGAAGCAGGTAATGGCCCTGAAGTGACTTCAAGTTTACTTTGGCGACGACAGCCTTTAATTTTGATATACGTAACACCGATTTGCAGTGTGTCCATCTCATTGACAATAATGGTATGTCAAGAGAGCTCTTTGATGAGGACTAGGGATAGCCGCAACTGCTGCATTAGATACATCTATATCCCTACCGGCTACATCAGGCTAAGTAGTGGCTACAGATGACACAGTTGTGCGTATTTCACCATCCTTCTCTTCTATCTTGTTTATTAATTTTAATACAAAATCATGCAGTACTTCTTGGGGACTATAATCAAGAGACAGAGTTTTTTTCTGAAGTTACCTCTTAGCAACATTATATATGCAAAGAAATGTTCCTGCCATTCTCCTGTAAATACTCGATGAAATCTACAGAAATTCGGTTTGCCTTCACCTGTGCATCTAACAAATCAGTGGTAGCAGCACCGCCTAGCAAAGTCTCAACAGCTAAATATAGTCTTTTCACTAAACTATGCTTGGCGTTACTCCCAAAGGATTCTAGAAAATTAGAACGAAAGTTTTGGTAGTCTTTGTTCGCATGGGGTTCAGTAAAAGCACTAGCTTGCATGATGTGTGCAGCTCGTGAGCCTTGCTGTAGACGTGAGAGAACAAATGAAATGTTGTCACTCTCATCAGTAATAAATGAATTAGCCATCATATCCTCGCACATGGCAATATACTCCCGAGCTGTGTAATCTACATCAACTCCCGAAAAAGGCCCAGCAGCCGCGCTGGTAGGTAATAACTTAATCGCTCCAGCTGCCTGTGCAGAAGGTTGAGGATGCGAGGGGATTGAACTACTAATACCTGCTCCGGCGGGAGTAGACATGCTTGTTAGCGTAGGCTGAGGTAAGGAAGGGGAGAGGCGGGTGGAAGCCTGAAGGGTTGCGAACCGCTTCGTAGAACACGACTACTATCACTAATTTCCTCAAATTCAGATTCAACACCTTTCTGTGTCTCAGCGTTATCGTCAGTAAATGTGGGTTTATTATCACCACAAAGTTTAGCAAATTCCTCACTTAGCAAGTCAATACTAGTTTGCTGAGCCATAAGCTATAGGTAAAAAGATTAGTAGTAAATTGCGTAGCAGAATTGAAATCATAATTATTGCAATTATAATTATTATTATTACCGCAATTATTTAATATGAGTACTTTTTCTCAGGTGCTTCTAAAGCCGTATATTTTTATTTAATGTATAAGTCATTACAAAGAAGAAAAGTATATTCGCAGAGAGAATATATATATATATATATATATATTATATATATTTTATATATATATATATATATATATATATATATATATATATATATATATATATATATAAATATATATATTATTATATACATATATAATATATATATAATATATATAAGCGAAAGTGTGTGGTGTGTGTGTTTTGTGTGTGTGTGTGTGTGTGGTGTGTGCCCGCTCGAGGTTCCACCCCCCGTGGCGCAATCCCATCATATGGCACAGTTTTGGAACCGGGTCGACCAGGGGAAAGTTTTAAGCCCAATTATAGGATGATCCGATCACTTTTTTATATTTTTTTTTAGCAGCCTATTGACGAGAATTGTGAGAAAAAAAAATTGGGTTGCCAGAATTGGGGAAAAATCTTGATGTAGTGTGATGGGTAATGGGTGAGTGAATGGGTGGGGTGATGGGTAATGGGTGTGGGGTGATGGGTGAGTGAATTGGTGGGGGTGATGGGTGATGGGTGAAGGAATAGGTGGGGGGTGATGGGTAATGGGTGAGTGAATGGGTGTGTGGTGATGGGTAATGGGTGAGTGAATGGGTGGGGGGTGATGGGTAATGGGTGAGTGAATGGGTGGGGGGAATACATACATTTCTACATCCATGATTTCCACTATATTCTCCAAGACCAATTGCTCTACAAAACAACCACACTCACATGCAAACATGAGCCCTCTCGTCTCATCCATCAGCTTGTCATTTCTCAACCTCTTGTCCAGTCTGTGCTCAAACTTATTCATGACACTCCCCATGCCTCACATCCTGGTAAAGAAAAATCACTTGCACAAGCTAGACTCAAATTGTTCTGGCTAAACATAAGGAAAGATATCCATGCATATATTGACGTATGCCATACATGTGCAAGAACCAAAGGAGATATACATGCCCAATTTGCCCATGTTCCCATTTTCATTTATCCGGTGCCTTCAGCACCTTGGGATACACTTGCCATTGATCTGTTAATGCTTCCCCTCACAGAACGTGGTAATCAATACTTAATGGTTGTTGTTGATCACTTCTCACGCTTTTCAATCATTGTACCAATCCCTAACAAGTCAGCATAAACTGTGGCACGTGCGTTCTTGGATCATGTCATCTGTCCTTTCACTACCCCTAAGGTTCTTTTGTTATATAATTGGACAGAATGTGTTAAGCAAGTGCTCACTTCCTTATGCCAACTGTTCAACATCGCTAAATGTAATGTACTCCCGTACAGGACATGTAATAATAATAATAATAATAATAATAATTTTATTCTCGCCCGGAGGCATACAGACAAAAAACAAAGCAATAAGAACAAGCCAAGGAGTAAACTTAAGTACTAGAGCAAAAACAAACAACAAGAAAAAAGTACAGGCACATTAGGGGACATGGTATCAAAGTACATAGAAAAGCATACATGGACACCTGTGCTACCCCACATTCTGCACAAACAGCAGACCCAGCCACCGCTGTTGTATAGGTCCACATACATACGCCGAGCTCTGCCTGACAGAAGTTATGATGGAGTTCGTAGAGAGCTCCACCCTACTCCTAAATGAACACGGAGTGTCGACGGATCACATCCCGATTGTTCACCCCGTTCCTAGCGAAAGCCAGGGACTAGCTGCACCACCTGGGCAGCCTCAGAAGCCTCTTAGGATGTCATTGTGACAGACCTTAAGGCGGTTCATAGTGGCCACCTTGTACCGCGACCACAGCGAGTTGCAGTATATAGAGTAGCAGTGACTCCTGAATAACTCCATCTTCACCTCTCTGCTACAGTAGGAACATTAAGAAGCTTGGTGGTCTGCTTGATGATATCATCGTCATCAGTCATGTCGTGGGATATAACATGGCCTAAGTATGCGAATCTATCCACAAAAGTGAGGGCAGACCCACCGAGCCATTCTGTTTTCAGGTAATTCACCTGAGCGCGTGCCGGTGATACTACCATGCACTCTGTGTTAGTGGTGTTGTAGACAATGTCATGCTTGGCAGCATACACCTGACACACATTGATAAGGTCCTGCAACGCATCCGCAGTGGGTGCGAGCAGTACCATATAATCAGCATAGCTCAGTGAGTTCATGCACCCATCATGTATGTGGCAGCCGATACCTGTATCACGAAGGTTGGCACTGAGATCATCCGTGTGCACATTGTACAGGTAGGGGGATAAAATTCCCCCCTGCCGAATACCATTGGCAGTACTAAAGGACAGCGAGAAGGAATTACTCCACTTAACAGTAAATTCCTGGGTAGTGTACCAGTATATTAATAAATTAACAATGTACCCAGGTGTACCCCTGACGAGAAGTTTATGTAAGAGCTTCCTGTAATTCACTCTGTCAAACGCCTTTCTGGCATCCAGGAAACACAGATAAACAGGTGAATTTCTGGAAGTGTAGTAATGAATGATATTCTTCAATGTCCACACACACATCTCAGTGCCAAGGTCTTTCTTATAGCTGAACTATATCCAGTGTATACAGGTAGGCCTCAAGACGATGGAACACCACTTTCTCCAGCACCTTGGACAGGGCGGTTGCTATGGCAATGGGCCTGTAATTGCCAGAGTTAGCAAGGTCCTTCACTTTGCTCTTAAGTAAAGGTACTATAAGCACTGCCAAGACCTGACTGGGCAGACACAGGCATTGATGAAGAGACAGAGCCAAGTAACCAGGCTGGGGGGCGCATACTTAAATGCCCCAGAAGGGAGCCCATCCATACCCAAAGCCTCACTGGAGGAGAGGCTTTGCAATACCCCTCTCATTTCCTCGTGATCCACGCTACGGAAACCCTGCAGCGACACACCTCGCATCCCACCACGCAGGGTATTCTCACTCTCCTCGTCCCTCACACAGTTGAGAATGCCCTTGAAATGGTCTCCCCACATGGAGGCGATGCCCTCCTCCCCCACAGCGTGATCCACCCGTAGGGGAAGCGTGTGTGAGCCCGGGTTCATGCTGCGCACGCCACGCCAAAAGTTAAAGGAGTCACCAGATGCCAGCTTGTCAGCCAGGGACTGGGCACGAAGCTGGTACTCATGTGACTTACACCACCTGATACACAGCTTGAATCTGGCCCTGGTGCTCCTCCTCCCCTCAGCCAGTGGCCCCCAACGCGGACCACCACCCGCTCTCCACTCAATGAAGGACTCCCGCGCGGCACTGTGCGCCTGACGAACAAACTCATTCCAGCCTGGTACCTGCCTCCATCTCTTCCTGCAAAAACCAAACACAGGCTGGCCAGCACGCATCATGCACTCTACCAACGCCTCGTGGAAGGCGTTGATGTCGTCATGGTGCCCACGGTCCAGACATGCATTCTGGAAGCAACAAACTCTGACAGGATCTATGGCAATGCCTCTCAGCAACTCTGTCACTACACGACCATACTCCTCTCTCTTCCGCTTGTCCCGAAAATCCCACTTAATCCTTGCCGCATTATCCTACCTGACCTGTGTCAGAGCAGGGAGCCATTAACTTTGAAATCCACCAAGAGAAGAAAATGGTCTGAAAAGACACTGTTGTACAGAATGGAGCACTCATCCATCACATCAAACAGGCATGGTGACAACAGCACATGATTCAGCCACGTGCGTGAGAGACACCCCTGGTTGACATGAGTGAAGCTCGTTGGGGGAAGTGCCCTCACGTCAGCCATCACCATGTCGCGGTCTCCACACATGCGCTGAATGTCTGTGAAGAAGGCAGTGCCCGGGGCAGCATTAAAGTCACCGAGAATGCAAACATTCTGCTCCTCAGCATCCTCTATTATGGAGGCGAGTCTTCCTAAATACATCTGCTGTTCGTCCCTGTTCTCCACATTACTGGTGGGCAGATACACATTCACCAGCAACATGGAGAACCGGTCATCCTTGTATGCAATGCCCAAGATGCGAGGATCCTGAGCATTACATACTTTGATGTATTTAGAAAGACTCTTGTGCCACAGAAAAGTGAGACCACCGTATGGCCTGCCACGCCTCAGGACCCGTGTTTCGTCCACCGCCGAAGTCGAGAACGACACAAAGTCCTTATGGAGGCCATTCCATCTGTGCACCTCGTCAGGGCACAGCCACGTCTCCTGTAGGGCCAGCACGTGCACCTGCCCTAGGAGATCCCTGATGTGAGGCTCACTACTCTTCACACCCACCCTGACAGTTATAAGAGGCAATTTTCAGTTTACCTTCCATTGTTGACAGGGCGTGAAGAGGCAGCCGCAGCTGTTGGGAGAGAGCTATATGGGCACACAAACACATGTTGCTCTCAGATGTTCATGTCGAGGAGCTCACGGCGATGCCTCCTGTGTGCAGAGACGACGAACGCGGAGAAGTTCCTCCTCCACAGCAGCGTCACCTCCACCAGGTCGTCCTTGAGTGTCTCCTTGACGTAGGCCGTGAGCTCCTCAACGGGGTAGTGCTGGGGCAGGTAACGCACCAGCACCTGTCAGGGAGAGAAGGCCCCCAGGCTATTACTACCCCTTGTGCCCACCCTCTTCCCGCGACCCGCTGGAGGGGGGTGGCTGGGTGGAGCCCCGTGAGAGGGACTAGGAGGGGCTACGTGGCCCTGTGCGGAGCTGGGTGGGGCCCCGCGCCCCTGGGAGGGACGTCCGCAATGTCGCCTCCTCGGCAGCTCAAAGCCTTGGTCCCCGTCATCACCCCCTGCGGCAGGAGGGACACTGGGGAGGCGGGGTGTCACAGGCGGCGAGGGGGGGCGCGACGCATTCTGGGCAAACGTAGGTGGTCGAGACGTATCCTCCCCACGCCCAGGCTCCGCGGGAGGAGGGGGGGGAGTGTGGGGCTGGGGAGGAGTGAGGGGCCGGGTCAATGGTTTGGTGGAAAGACACAACCGTAAAATTCTCAACACCTTACGTTCTCTCATCCCTGACTCAGACACTCTTTGGGACACATATACTCCTCAAGTCATGGTTTCTTTCAACTCCACCATTAATAAGTCTATCTCTGAGACTCCTCACTACATAATGTTTGCTCAGGACAAACGTTTTCCTTATGACTTGCTATCACAACCTCCTAGACCTGTCTACAATTTGGACGACTTTGTAAAGACTAAGGTACACACATTCCAACAGATACACCAGCGTATTCAGCAATCACTTGTCCTATCTAAATCTGATATGCTCCTCTATCATAATAAGTCAGCTTCCAGCTCCACACTAGACATAGGTGGTATTGGCTACTCCCTTGTGGATGTTAAAAAATTGGCTACTCCCTTGTGGATGTTAAGAAGTCCAAACTAAACCTAAAATTGACGGCCCCTTCCGGGTCATAACTAAGGAACATGGTAACAAGGTCAAATTGGTTAATCTCACAGACTTCACTGAGAAAATATTATCACATCTTGATTCCCTCAAGAAATTTTCCTCTGGTCTTGACTGTGAAGATCCTAATCTCATTCCAGCTGATCCAAACTTCACTACACCATCAGCTCATTTTCTAACCTCACCCTCTCCTACACATCAGTCTCCTGACCATCCTTAATACCTTCGTAGCTGTAATCATTGATCTTTATTTATATGTATATATTTTTTAGGATGAGCATTATCTATATATATAAATCTCAAAATTTGTCTGTCTGTCTGTCTGTGTGTCTGTTCGTTATAGACTCGGCTACAGATAGCCAAAACCCCACATGCCGCACATATTTGGAATCCTCATGACCCAGCGGAGAACATAGGCTATGTTTCGATGGGCGTGGCCGACCCTGGTGGGCGTGGTCAGCAAAAACAACGTAAAAATAGCTGTGGCTCGGCTACATATGGCCAAAACCCCACATGCCACAAATATTTGGAATCCTCATGACTCAGCGGAGAACATAGGCTATGTTTCGATGGGCGTGGTCAGCAAAAACAACCTAAAAACGGCTGTGGCTCGGCTACAGATAGCCAAAACCCGACATGCCGCACATATTTGGAATCCTCATGACCCAGCAGAGAACATAGGCTATGTTTCGATGGGCGTGGCCGACCCTGGAGGGCGTGGCCAGCAAAAACAACCTAAAAACGGCTGTGGCTCGGCTACAGATGGCCAAAACCGCACATGCCGCACATTTTGGATTTCTCATGACCCAGCGGAGAACATAGGCTATGTTTCGATGGGCGTGGGCCGACCCTGCGTGTGGCGTGGCCAGCAAAAAAACCTAAAACGGCTGTGGCTGCTATAGTCTTGCTGGAACATTTTCTCTAAAATTCATACTAGAGAGAATGAACATTTTATGGGGATACTATTATTAATTTTAGTAAATCAAATTATTATACTTATCAGACTTGACACTTTTTCTCACTTCCTTCACTAATTTCGGCTCAAAACCGAAACAAAACTGTGGGCCTGCGGCCCAATGCGGGGGCCTCGGGCCCCCCATTGGGCCGCTAGCCCACAGCCCTCCGCAGGAGCTAGGAGAAAGGTGCCAGGAGGGCACCCTTTCTGCTAGTGATCAATAAATATGTGATTTCAAACATAGGATTCATTATACAATGCATAATTTTTTTTTTCTATTTATTTTCATAACATGTACGTAGTTAATTTCTTTGCCAATGTAACACTGTACATTTTTTTCCCCTTCTTACAAGACTATCGTGATGTTCCCAACTCCAGTTGTTAGTTTGTGTGTTCTTCGAGATGGGGACATCTCAAGGTGCTTGACCGAGCGATGTAGGCTCCATCTCTTCCATGACTTTTTAATATAATACCGTAAGGCATTGGCATGGCAAATATTCCGACTAGGTAGCTCAGAAGCGTCACCCCGTTAGCCCGAAGCGACGCTACCCTCCTCAGTCCATCTCACGCACTGGCCAAGAGTGCACCTGTGTGTGTAACCTGCATCCATCTTCCTTGAAATAAACTAACTTATCTCTCATCATCGGCTCTCTAACCTACAAGTAATAACCATAAAGGTCCCAACAGGACTTTACAACACAAACAGTCGTTCAGCTTAAGTGTCCTGCCACAGAGGTTGGATCTACGGTAGTTCTCTTTCATGGCAAACATGACAAAAATTTATTTCCATAGCAAACAGTCGTTTAGCTTGAGTAATCTGCCACAGGTTTAATCTGCTGTAGATTACTTTCATAGAAACAGTCGTTCAGCTTGAGTGTCCTGTCACTTAGTTTCGATTTGCATTAGTTATCTTTCACAACATATAGTCGTTCAGCTTGAGTGGTCTGCCACACAGATTCGATTTACGGGTGTTCTACTTCATTAAAAACAGTCGTTTAGTGACTGTCATACCATATAGTAGGTTCGAAACAGGATATTTTATTTTCATGGGAAACAATCGTGTAGCATGAGTGTCCTACCACACATGTTTGATTTGCGGTAGTCCCTTTTCATAACAAACATTAGTTCATTATGAGTGTCCTGCTACATAGGTTTGATCCATTGTAGTTTCCATTTATGGTAAAACAGCCGTTAAGCTTGAGTGTCCTACACATAGGTTCGATCTGCGGTAGTTGCCTATCAGGCCAAACAGACATTCAACTTGAGTGTCCAGCTACAGATATTCGATTTGTTGTAGTTCCTTTTTGTATACAGTCGTTCAGCCTGAGTGTCTTCCCATAGAGGTTCGATTTGTGGTAGTTTCCTATCATGGCAAGCAATTGTTTAGCTTAATTGTTCTGCCATAGAGGTTCAATTTGGTTCAACTTTTTTTTAACAAACAGTCGTTCAGCTTGAGTGTCCTGCCCCACAGGTTCGATTTACGTTAGCTTTCTTTCATGGCAAACAATCGTTCTCCTTGAGTGTTCTGCCACACAAGTTCGATTTGCGGTAGTTCCCTTTCATGGCATTCCTTTATATACATTTTTCATGTATACGAAATAATTTGTTCAGTGAAGATTCTCCAACGTATTTTTTCTTTTGCTTTCTCCTAAACATATTTCTCATTTTTTTTTTTTTTTTTTTTTTTACGACCAGATTGCTGAATCGGGAACATCTCTCCATCAACTGCGAGAAAGAACCACTTTCCACACTGACCCACAAAGGCTTCTGAAAGACATGATTGGCGGAGTGTATGCCGTGGTGTTCCACGACCACTTAACATGTTATTACTTCCATCGTATCTTTACACAGGTGATGTAGTGTTTATGTTGCACATGATCCATCAACAATAACGTATAATTGACCACTATACTGACTAATTGAGAAGTGCTGATATTTTTTATTATATAGGTTATTGTTCTAACAATGACCCAATATTACAATATTGCGTCCATAACAGGGCAGTTAATGATTATGGTAATAATTCATAGTAACAACAGGAATGATAATTGCACTTCTATGTTCATTATGATAATGATGCTTAGATATTTTGACAGATTGGTTTCCATAATATTGAAAACACAATAATGAGAATATCAAATGTATACCCATTTTACTCATAAATCAGTAGCAACAGTGATACTGAAAACATATGTAATTACTAATAATAAAAATTGTAACTGATAGTTAAGAATAATGATGAAAATTATAATAACATCAATAAAAATAATGATATTATCATTATCATAATTATCATTATTATCATATCATTATTATCATTAAAATTGTATAACAGCCATTGGTTGGGATCGAACCCTTGCCAGGGCGTCCTAGCTCCCTCAGCCATACGGACGTTAAAAGGTAATGAATGATACGCACCCCTTACATATTATTACCCTAACATCATCACGGTGCGAGGAGCAGACGACGCCCTGGGCAGACATTCAGAGAGAGTTAAAGGGCACGGTGTTTAGCTTAACTAACTTCCTCTATTTCTACAACCCGGAGCTCGCGGGGATTCTGGTACGAGATATGGCAGTGGCGCTACGGTGTCACTATGGGTGATCTTTTCCGCTTGATAATCTCTCTATTCGTAACTGGTTTTCCTGCCATTTGGGGGAAGCAACCACCCCGGGAAGCGGGGCACAAACCCCGGCTAACACCCGGTACCCATCACGGCTGGATGAACAAGGGCTTGGGTTTTTATTAAGGAAAAGGGAGCCATTATACCTTCAGTCTGATGCGGAGCCGTGCGCGTGGCGGTTAGTGGTAACTACCCGCCGGTATGGTGAAGCGGGGTGGTCTGGGTGAGGTGACGCCGTTCACCACTCGGCCCATCACCCCATAACAAACTCATAATAAACTCACCACGAGTGTAGGAGATTGTTTTATGGCCTAATTTCATTTGTATACTTGCCCTGTTCAGTTCTTGAGTCAGAAAACATCATATATACTCAATTTATGAGTATTTTTATGTATATTGCGTGCTCTACGCCACCCCTACCGTGGTTGCTATGTTTTGACAGCTTAACGTCTTTAAGTACGTCATCAATGTGCCCGCAGAATGCCAGAACAGCTGATGGATGTCGCTAGGTCGTGAAGCATGGACGTTAGCCTCTCTGAATGTAGCCCCTGGGGCGCCTAAGCGCCTAAGCACCCTGGCAAGGGTTCGAATCCGACCAGGTACTGGTATACAGTTTGTCTTAATTGATTAAATGTGTTGAGTATACTGGCCGCGGTAGATTGATGTCGTCTGCTCCTCGCACCGAGATGACGTTGGGGTTATAATATGTAAGGGGTGCGTATCATTTATTACCTTTTAACGTCCGTGTGGCTGAGGGAGCTAGGACGCGCTGGCAAGGGCTCGATCAAGACCAGATGCTGTTATACAGTTTGTCTTAATTGATAAGATAGCATTATAATTGTTTATAATAATGCTTTGTTGTCATTATATGTAATTATTATTCATTATCTTTCATTATGATTAAAAATAATCATTCCGTATCATACATTTTTTAATAGGTATAGATCAGTATAATGTCAATCACCGTCATTTATCAGTCATCACAGAAATCTAGTGTAAATGTTAATCTATAATTATATCAATATTCATTTGTTTCCCAACATAAATCTGTATTTTTTTTTATGCTAACAAATTATCTCTTGAAGTCAATTTAATCTCATAATTTATCGACAGCTTCGCTCGTGTCCTGTGTACGTGGCAAAAGAAGGTTTCGTCTCTGGACTGACGATGAGCTTGTCGTTCCCGATAGGATCGCCTCTAAGAGAGGAGATCAATCGAATGTAAGCAATGGATTGATTTTCTTAGGTAATCTCTTGCCCTGGCAGTGGGCTACGTGACGGAGAAGGGGGGCGAGGGTCGGCGGGTAGTGTGCTGGTGGCAGATCCAAAGAGCAGGTTGTAAGTTCGCGAGTGTAAGTCCTTACAACGTGAAACTTACCCTAGGATTTGGTGATGAAGACAAAAAAAACTTTAACAGGTTTCCGAAAAATTGTAGGGCCAAATTGTTAAATGTCGCCTTTCCCGTCCCATGACGGGTCCATATGACAAGTTCTCAGAGCTACATGGGGACCCAGGGTAACGTTGAGGCGTTCCTCGTCTTTTCCCTTAGTGTAGTCGAGGCCACCGTGAGAGACACCTCTCACGGTGTCCTCGGTGTAGTCCCGTCACGGTGAGGTTGGTATGCCGGAAGGAGTAATATGCCACGTTTGTGCTGTGCAATAATGTATCTCCATCAGAAAAATCAGTGAAACTTGGTTGGGAAATAATAGTTAGTGTCTCAAAAACCCGGGAAGTGACTGAATTAATACGATACGAAAATACGAAAACACGTGCGCCCCGCCCCACTCCGCCCCGCATTTGCCAGCGCACCTGCCAGACGCCGAGTGGTCCGTTCTCTGCCCAGCCCTGCCTGTGGTCTGTCGGCCGCTTTTTTAAACATGGACTAGGGAGAGTCTAACGTGGAGCTTCCATGTTAGACTCAAGTAGTACCAATGCCAAGAACGCGTGCTTTAGACGCCAGCAGCTAGAGCTAACATGGTCCTATGTTGATCCACGACTGCGCTTGGGTTGGCAGCCCTGAACCAGGGAGATCATATATTGGGGGACGGAGAGCGGAAGAGTCAAGGTAAAGAGACAGAAGGTAACGTCACCTCCCTCTTGCCGCGCTGGGGGAAGTGACGTCAATAAGAATTAAGAGGGCGAGGAGGAGGGTGCGAGTGAAAGAGAAGATGGAGGAGGACGAGAAGGAGGAGGAGGAGGAGGTAGGGGAAGGGGTAGGAGNGGTTGAACACAGGGGAAACCAGAAGACTTAACATTGGGAGGAGGAGGAGGGGAGGAGGGAGGAGGAGGAGGAGGAGGGGGAAGGAGGAGGAGGAGGAGGAAAAAGGAAGGTTAAAAAGGACCACGCCAGGACCGATAGGTCCTTAAGGAAGGAGGAGGAAGGGGAGGAGGAGGAGGAGGGGAGGGGAGGAGGAGGGGGAAAGGGGAGGAGGAGGAGGAGGAGGAGAGGAGGAGGATGGAACGGGAAATGTTTAACGATGATACAGTGAAAGGAAAAAAGCAAATCTTAACAAAACAAAAACAAGAAAAACTAAAAAACGATATAATCCCAACCAATCTGAATCTCGTTTTTTATAAGAGACTTTATTGTAAGAGAGACTTGCTTAAATCCTCTTTCTGGGTCGGGTAAGTAAAGTGGCCGACTTATTCTGAATACGTAATGAAGTAGCAGTTAATCTAGAGTTAATGAAGGAAGACTAATGAGATATAATACATGGGGTAATTCTTTTAGTGTGTGCGTGTGTGTGTGTGTGTGTGTGTGTGTGTGTGTGTGTGTGTGTGTGTGTGTGTGGTGTAAATAATGACAGAGAATATATTATGTTACGGGATAACCATAATAAGATGAATTAGATCTAGAAGTAAATAAATGAACAGAATGATGCAGTTGATTACAATTATGACAAATAAGAAGAGAAAAGAAAAGCGAGGAGGAGGAGAAGGAGGAGGAGAAAGAGGAGGAGGAGAAGGAGGAGAAGGAGGAGAAGGAGAAGGAGGAGGAATAATAGGAGTAGGAGGAGGAAGATTAGGAGGAGAATGTAATGGTGAAAGAAGGAGAGGCTTTCGTGGAGAAGGAGGAAGCTTTGGTAATGGAAGAAGAGGAGGAGGAGGAGGAGGAGGAGGAGGAGGAGGAGGAGGAGGAGAGGAGGAGGAGGAGGAGGAGGAGGAGGAGGTAAAAGAGCAAAATGATTAGGAGGAAGAAAGGAAGAGGAAAAAGAGGAAAACCACAAATAGACTAAGTGAGCAAAGTGGAGGAAAAGAAGGAGGATGACGAGGAAGAGGAGGAAGAGGAGGAGGAAGAGGAGGAAGAGGAGGAGGAGAGTAAAGAAGAAGAAGAAAGAAGCAAGGCCACCCCGTAACCAGCACACGTCACATAAGGCACAAGAACACCCACACACATGACGTAGAATAACCCTTACTGCTCCTATACGTAAGGGTTATATCTCCACGCCCTCAGCCCCACCCTTACGCCCCCTTCTACCCCATCCCGACACGGTACGGATACTTTTAAAATAATTATTACGAAGGTGACCTCTCCAACAGCCAGTCTATGGAACCTTACCTCCATCTTTCCCTCCATCTTTCCCCCTCCATCTTTCCCTCCATCTTTCCCTCCAGCCCTCCATCTTTCCCTCCATCTTTCCCTCCAGCCCTCCATCTTTCCCTCCATCTTTCCCTCCAGCCTTCCATCTTTCCCTCCATCTTTCCCTCCAGCCCTCCATCTTTCCCTCCAGCCCTCCATCTTTCCCTCCAACCTCCATCTTTCCCTCCATCTTTCCCTCCATCTTTCTCTCCATCACTCCATCTTTCCCTCCATCTTTCCCTCCAACCCTCCATCTTTCCCTCCATCTTTCCCTCCAACCCTCCATCTTTCCCTCCAACCCTCCATCTTTCCCTCCATCTTTCCCTCCAACCCTCCATCTTTCCCTCCAACCCTCCATCTTTCCCTCCATCTTTCCCTCCAACCCTCCATCTTTCCCTCCAACCCTCCATCTTTCCCTCCAACCCTCCACCTTTCCCTCCAACCCCCATCTTTCCCTCCAACCTCCCTTTCCCTCCAACCCTCCATCTTTCCCTCCAACCCTCTCTTCCTCCAACCCTCTATCTTTCTCTCCAACCCTCCATCTTTCCCTC